>OX352762.1:81841048-82336048 GCA_947095585.1 Nephrocerus scutellatus
GCTTTCGGACATTCAAAACCCTTGTTGAGCAAAACCGCAATCTTGTTTGGTCTAGACGCTCCCTTAGGAGAGAGGCTTATAAAATGTTATTTTCTGAAAAATTGATTTTTCTAATACGATGAACGGTCAAAATACCCTTAAACCTTATAACGCATATTTGCCGGATTAAAATGGTCAGATGTGAAAATTTATACAAATAGCAAAGCTCTAACATAGTGACCGATATTAGTATTTATTCTATGGTTGTTGTTGTAGTTGTAGCGACTATTAATTCGTGTTAGTTCAAACGTTGGGTTGTTGGGCCCAGAAATGCGGCTGCTTCGACAGGCTGTGTCCATAGTGATGGCGGTGTGAGTAACGTCGGATGGGACGGGCAGCTGAATAGATGAGCTGCGTTATGTGGTGATGCACCACAGTCCGGGCATTGATCGATGATACTGTCACGTAAGCGGTGTATGTAGCTATTCAGAAAAGAGCTCCATCCTGATCTCAGTTGTGCCAGGGTTGATCTGGTTTGTCTGGGGAGGTTTTCCTCGCTTTGATGTATAGGAGGAGGGCGACCTCCCAACACGATGCTATTTTGGTGATCATCTAGTTCGGCTCACTATTGGTGAATTGCATTTAGGGCTGCTTTATAGTCTGCTGGATCTAGAGGTGTATCTGGTGTGGTGTAGGTGTGCGATGAATTGGTTTGTCTCTTCGCGGAACATACGAATATTGGATCGTATATGCCTGGGTGGTGTGTTGTGGGTGAGCAGTTCACGGTTCGGGTGATCGGGTTTGTGGCATGCCAGTAGGAATTGTTTGGCGGGAAGCTCGTTGTGCTCTTTCACTTTAAGCATTCGGGTTTCTTGATGAAGATGGTCCTCATGTGACATGCGGTAGCTACCAGTGATGCGAAGAGCAGCATTCTGACAGGATTGAAGCTTCTGCCATTGTGTGTGGCAGAGGCGAGGTGTTCAGATGGGCGCCGCATAGTTTAGTACCGATCTGCCAATCGCTTGATATGTGGTACGAAGGGTTTTTTGTACTGCCCGCTAGGGATTATAGGACTTTATTTCTGGAATTGACTCGTTTGTTAATGTTTCCCGATTGAGTCGAAAATGTCAGCAGATTGTCGAATGTGACTCCCATGATTTTTGGATGTTTTATTGTAGGGATTGTCCTGCCGTGTATCGACTTCTTTGGTCCAGGTAGTAAAAAGTGTAGCGGCCGATTTTTCTGGAGACAGTATTAGATTTCGACTGGTAAAAAAGTCCAAGTGTATCGAGGTAGGCGTTGATGTTTCTGCAAAGGGCGGGGATGTCCTTGCCTGAGGCAAGATATCAATTTGACTCTGGTAGGTGGTGGAGGGAGTTTTGCCATGTAGTGGTTGAAGAGAGTCGGTGAGAGGACCCCTCCTTGGGGTACACCTTGCTTGACTTTCCTGTATAGCGATTTTTTGTTCCGGAATTCGACGTAAGATTTCCTACCATTAAGGTAGTTGGTAAGCCAAAGTTTCGTCGTGTTGGAAAGTTGTGACTCTAGGATGTCTTGTAGTAAGATGCCTAGGTCAACGGTGTCGAATGCCTTAGATAGGTCCAGTGCAATAAGGACAGTGCGGTCACAGGGACGCTGTTGGTTAAGTCCTTGCGAGATGAGTGTTGTGATCTTCGAAAGGGCTTGGGTTGTGCTGCGCTGCTTGCGAAAGCCGTGTTGGTGTTCAGCTAACTGGAGTTTGGAATGAAGCTGAGGAAGTAGTATCATCATCATATTTGGCTCTACAACCGGGGTCCGGTCCTGGCCTCCCGCAAAAAGTCTCTCCACCGGTCCCGATTTCGCGCCGATGTCATCCAGTTTAACATCCCTAAACTCTGGGCGTCCTGGTCTACGCGATTCTGGTGTTCGCGGGGTTTTTGCTGCGAATATGGTCACGTTCGTTAGCGAGTTGGACTGCTTCTGCTGGGAAGTTAGGCCTAATTATAGGTATCCTGCCGGCTGGAATGAAGCGTGCAGCTACTCTAAATACGATCCGGCGGAAGATGCTTTCACCTGAAATTGCGTTGGTGGGGGGTGGTAACTGTCCCAATTGTCTGTCGACAAACTTAGTGAAACTTGGCCAGTCCACCTTGGCATAGTTAACAAACGTGCGTTTATCCGCTGACACAAAGTTATCGCCTTTATCCACTGTGATGGTATGTGGGATATGGTCGGAGTTTAACGCTATGTCTGTTCTCCAGGGTGTACAAGCTAATAAAGAGTCGCTCATGCTGATGTCTGGGGAGCTGGAACAGGTGGCACAGATCCTCGTGGGTGAGTTTTCATTGATGGTACCAAAGTTTGGCTCATCGATTTGCTCGGCTCGTGCCGCGACGATCGTTCTCTAGATTAGAGTGTCAGCAATCATGGTGGGCGTTGAAATTCCCGACAATCAGGCGGTTACCATCTGTTAGTAGATGTTCAAGAGAAGCAGCATGTTGGTGGAATATAGACATTCGTTATTTCGATTAGGGTGTAATTGGACTTGATATTATTGTCGATTCCATGGTTTTCGGGGTCGCTGACTGTGTGATTGTAAGAAAGCTGTAGGAGGATGGGTCGATAACTAAGGGGGATGACCGATATTAGTGTCCATTCTCTAGTTCTCGGGGTCACTGAGATGAATAGTGTTGGTAGGACACTCATATGGGTGAGTTGTATTCCCAGAGGGGGGACGGTGACCGATGTTAGTGTTGATTCTATAGTTTTTGGGGTCGCTGAGTTGAATAGTGGTGTTTAGAATGGTACACGGCGACCGGATGGATTTGGAGGTGAGGACATTATCGCTCCTATTTCAAATTGGAAAAGGTAGATTAGTAACCGTGTCTTATGGAAATACAAAATTGACATAGATTTTTAAAATCTGCCGCAGAACTAATAAATTCCATTTATCCGGCTATATCTCAAGACTATCTATCAACTTTTCAACCGGTTGCGAGAAAAGGCCATTCTTGCTGCTAAAAATGGAGACACCCACCAAACAAACAATCAAATGCTACATGTTAATAGGCATGGTCACTGAATATAAGTGTATCGATACCATTGTATATGCTGATGACAAAGTTATTTACCTCACTGAGTTCCTAAACTTACTTGAATCGTCTGGATTGTTAGCACATATCCTTTTACTTACACTGGGATCTCCAATTATTTTACTACGGAATATCGGCTCGCAAAAACAAGACTATGCGTAAAAAAGATGCTAAGCACCAATTTCGACGGATCTACCTTTTAAATTTAAGAGATTTCAATTTCCAGTAAAACTTATGTTTTCGATGACGATCAATAAGTCGATATTAGGTATTGCGGAGTTTGAGATTTGAGACAACTTTATTTTGCTTGTTCTAGGGTGGGTTTGTGGAATTTAATAAAGAACGAATAATCAATATCTCTTAGTTTAAAATTATGGCTAAAGTGCGTTTTACCGAAAATAAAGTTACGGCTTTCGGACTCCCCCATCTGAAAGCCCTTATTGAACAGACTTCAAAAACAGTAATCTTTTTTCTCGGAAATTCCCCCTCAAGGAGAGAGGGAGTTTTAATTTTTTGAGATTTTTTTGAAAAATGCAGTTTTCTAAGTGGTTTGATGGATGTAAGGGGGTTAATTGGTATCATATAAAAGGTAATAAAAATACCTTCCTTCCTATAAAAAATTTGGTCCAATCCAACCCCCCTCGATAGAGTTAGAGCCAAAAAATGACTCACATTATAAGTTAAGTAAGATAAGTTCATCGGGGGGCGTGTTCAAAAGTGGGCGGTCCCAAATATTGGTATCAAATGAAAGGTGATAATTACTTCTACACAACCGTACTTTTTTTATGGGCGTACGACAGCTAAAACGGAAGTTTGATCAAGTTGTACCTGGTTCATGTGGTTTTTCATATATTTGAGTGAAATATCATATGATTGAGTTTTTCCCATACAAAAACATGTGTTATATAGCAAAGTGCATTGTAGGTTTTATGTACTTTGTTACGGCTTTCGGACACTGAAAGCCCTTATTGAGCAGACCTCAAAAACCGCAATCTTGTTTGGAAGAGACGCCCCCTTTAGTTGAGAGGGGTTTCCAAATTTTTGAGTTATTTTAGGAAAAGTGAATTTTTCTAATTGGTTTGATGGATGTTAGGGGTTTAATTGGTATCAAATAAAAGTCAAGAAAAATACCTTCCGTCCTATATAAAATTGGGTCCAATCCAACCTCACTCGTCAGAGTTAGAGAAAAAGAAATTATTTCACAGTAAAGTTCAGCAGGGGGCGTGTGCAAAAGAGGGCGGGCATAAATAATGGTAATAAATGAAAGGTGAAAAATTGTTCTACACAACTGCATTATGGGCGTGACCCAATCTTTATTTAATAAAACTACAACAAGAGATGATATAATTCCCTCGCTTATTTTGTTTAAATTCAGATATGAGTTTTTCCTTTTAAAATGCGTTTTTGAACATTATGGACACACTGTAAAGTAACGTGCGCTCAATTAATATATATTTAGATTTTTTCCTTTCAAAAGGCGTTTTTGTAAATTATGCACACACAGTAAAAAAAAATCAGTTTTTCAGTTTTTTGGCTCTACTACTGGCAAGGATGGTTAATTTTTTTCATTGATACTTACCTATATTACCTTTCATTTGCTACCAATTAACCCCAAAAGCTCCTTTAAATAACTTAGAAAGCCGTAACCGCGTAAAACCTATAATGCACTTTGCTATTTAACACATGTTTTGTATGGGAAAAACTCAATCATATGATATTTCACTCAAATATATGAAAAACCACATGAACCAGGTACAACTTGATCAAACTTCCGTTTTAGCTGGCGTACGCCCATAAAAAAAGTACGACCGTGTAGAAGTAATTATCACCTTTCATTTCATACAAATATTTGGCCCCGCCCACTTTTGAATTTACCCCCTGCTGCACTTCAATGTGAAAGTCATTTTTTGGCACTAACTTTGTCGAGGGGGGTTGGATTGGACCAAATATTTTATATGAAGGAAGGTATTTTTATTACCTTTGATATGATACAAATTAATTGTTACACATACCTGTTCTTATATGTGAATAACTGAATCATATGATATTTCACTCAATTATATGAAAAACCACATGAACCAGGTACAACTTGATCAAACTTCCGTTTTAGTTGGCGTACGCCCATATAAAAAGTACGGCCGTGTAGAAGTAATTATCACCTTTCATTTGATACCAATATTTGAGCCCGCCCACTTTTGAACACGCCCCCTAATGAACTTTAATATGAAAGTCGTTTTATGTCTCTCACTCTGTCGAGTGGGGTTGTATTGAAACAAAAATTTCAAAATTCCTTAAAACTCAGTAAAACACATGGCTAAACAACGGTACGTCCGGCATTCGATTTGGCCTAAAGCACTAATTGAGCAGATTGCGAAAATCGCCATCTTGTTTGGGGGAGACGCCCCCTTTGGGTAGGAGGGGCATCCAAAGTTTTGAGTTTTTTTTTAGAAAACTGAATTTTTCTAAGTATTTATAAGGATGTGTGGAGGTTAATTGGTATCATACGAAAGGTAATAAAAATACCTTCCATTTAAATTCCAAGTTTATATTGGTGTGGTGGTGTGGTGGGTGGGTCAAAAATACCGTTGCCGAGCATACCGTTGAAATGCCAAACACATATTTGCCAAAATTATACTTTATTATATCTAAATTTAGTAGGTTACAATTTTTAATTTTAATGATTTCTTGTGTAATTCCTGGTTTCAATTTCAATAATGACTCCATAAAATCGACTGACTCTTTTTCTTTTTGTGTCACCCGCCCAAAAACGATTTCTTTTCTTTATCTTTTTATTCACCGGTGTTCCTATTTACAGCGTACAACATGATTCAACTAGTCGTTTTACATCTGCTGTGTCAAAATCAAAATAACGAGTAGCAAACGGACACGCCACAGGTTCACCTAAGAAATTATATATTCTTGCTCTTGAAGGTGAAACCAAAATCATTGTATACAACCAAATTTTGTTTAAAATTAATATTGTTTTTTTTAATTATATAATTTATAATAATTTAAAATATTTTGTAAAAAAAATTGCAATTTTACCTTAAAGATAAATATCATTCTTTTTCCTACTCCTGCCTAATAGAAGATTGAGATGAATAAATACCTAGGCAACGCCGGGTAATCAGCTAATCACTAATATAGGTTAAGTACAGATAGCAAACAAAAAAGTACGGGAATACTTCAAGCGTCAGAGTTTGGCTCCCTTTTTTACACATTTTGTAGGAAAATTCAAAATTCATACCAAATATTGCGAAATTGTAGGAAAGAAAAAATTTTTAACTAACTAAGGCCCTGTCCCAAACACCGACTTATTCAAATAAGTCTGCTATTGAGATAACTATTTTGAAAGCAAAAAACATTTGATCTTGTAAACATGAAAATTCAACAAATTGTCAAATATAAATAAATGTCAAACATTAGTGATATTCCCCTTAATAACTACTAATACAATAAATTGTTACGAAAACTACTTACAAATCGCAATGTACCAAGAATAAATACTGCATACTAAAAATATGAAGCATACTTTTAGGCTCTAACACTATTAGATTATTTGAAATGTAACCGCCTGCAAGTTTGAATCATTGTGTACTGGTAAAACAAGTAATCAAACCGGTTTGCCTGGTTTTTTGTAAAAGAACATGATTGAACATGTAGTCTATTTTTAGAAGATGACTCATTACATATAAGTATCGGTAGTTGTAAATAGGGGAATAAGGCTACAATTTTCTGGATATTTCTGTCTGCAATATTGGAAGTTTCTGGAAGCTTATGATTGGGTATAAATAGAGGCGTTAGGACGAAGTAAGATGATTAGTTGTTTGGAATTTAACCAGTGCAGTTGTAAAAGTTCTTGTAAACTGATAAAACTATAACCTAAGAGAATTATTGTGAAGTACTAGTATAAGTGTTCTTGTGTACATTTAAAGTAATCACCATTATAAATTGTGAACTTGTGTTAATTTTATTGTTGTTCATTAAAATTGTTATTTGTAAATTAATAAACTTGTGTGTGTTTTATTTGAAAAGTCCTTTACGAACTTGAAAGCCTGAATTTTGTAACAATTGGTGTCAGAAGTGGGGTTTTGCAAATCGTGAGACATTAAAATTTTGCAAATCGTGTAAATTGAGAGACAATAAATTTTTGCAAATTGAAAAATAGAACGATTTTACAAATCGTTGAACAATAAATAAATGAATTGGTGATTTTACAAACTGAAACCATTAAAAAATAAAATGGAAAGTGCAGAGAACATTAAATTCTATAGTTCCCAGGAGCTTAAAGAAGCTCAAGATGAAGAAACAGCAACGAGGAGAACGACTTCAAGAACTAGAGCGAGAAATAACTAAGCTAGCACAACAAGCCTATTGTAGGGTTCCGGCTGGTATCTTGGACGGATTGGCAGTGTATGCGTTCATCAATGCTATTCGAGATAAACAGTTGAAGCTTCATTTGAGGACAACAGCCAGAGGACAGAATTGGTTAAATTGCGCAAGCTGGAAACGGAGGACATCACACAAATAAAGGCAATAGTTCAAGAGGAAATCCGAAAATCAAAAACTGGAAGCCCTCAGAGCAACGGACATCCAACATCTAGTTCCCGTCCAAAATGCTTTAGATGCCAGAAGCCTGGACATTTTATCCGTGACTGCAAGGAACCAAGACTAGTTCAAACTACAATACAGCCAGTGAATCGTGTCAAGACACCTGAAAATTTACGGCAGCTAGGCGCATCACAGATAAATGAGGTGCAGCAGCCAGCTTACCTCGTAGCTGCAGACCAGGAAAACTAAGTTACACCAGCTTTACGGGGCGTAAGCTGGTGAAGAGGGGAGAGAGCCCCAGGATCACGGTGAACATTGCCAAACTTGGAAAGGACAGCAACAGCTTGGTTGTTAGTGGTGTGTTAGAAGGAAAACCTTGTACGTTTACCTTAGATACAGAAGCTTACAGATCAGTTGTAAATCCCAAAGTGGTGTCCAAAGGTCAAGTGGAAAAAGTATTTCGTTATAATTTGAGGACAGCGACAGGTGAAGTTGCAGCAATTAAAGGAGAGTGCTCATGTTTGGAGGAATACGGGTTTCTCATCGGTTTATTGTTGCCAGCATTACAGATGAATGCATATTTAGCTTGGATTTCATGACAGAGCACGAGATGTCCCTTGATCTAAAGAACCACGTGTTAATACGGCGTAATGTGGAAGTACCTCTTCAAATAAATGACAACCAGAGTGGTGGGCTAAGAGTCATTACTGAAGAAAAAGTGGAGATACCACCGATGTGCGAGAAAATCATATATGGCAAGGTGAACGGTGATCTTGGGGACAGTACAGTAGGAATAGTGGAGCCAACCAATTTCAATAAGAACGGATTGATATGCGGAAGAACTCTAGAGAAACTCCAGCCTAAGATACCAGTGAGAATAATGAACGTTAGCCCATCACCGAAGGTAATAAGAGAAGGAGCAGTCATTAAAAAGACTCAGGGAGTAAGCTGTATCGCAAACTGCCAGCCTGTAAAAGTAAAGAATACGCCACTACATCTGGAAAGGAAGCAGATAATCCGTTCGTTGTGTTAGCATCTTCCAGCAGCACAGCGCAAGCAGCAGAAAAGGCGCTAGAGCAATTTGCCGACGTGTTTGCTGTCAGCGACAACGACATGGGTAAAACCAATATAGTGCGACATCGAATCGATACAGGAAATGCGACTTAAATTCGACAGGCGACAAGACGATTACCACTTGCTAAACAACAAGAAGCAGAAACGCTGGTTAAGAAAATGGAACGGGATGGAATAATAGAGACGTCCAAAAGCCCATGGAGTTCACCTGTGGTACTTGTCTAAAAGAAAGATGGTTCAACGAGATTTTTGTGGACTATCGGAAACTGAACGATGTCACCAAGAAGGATAGTTATCCATTACCACGTATAGACGACACGTTTGACACCTTATCGGGAGCCATAATCTTCAGTACATTGGATCTGAAAAGCGGATACTGGCAGGTAGCAATTCATGACAACGACAAGGAGAAGACAGCATTTACTGCGGGAAACGGTTTGTATCATTTTTATAAAATGCCGTTTGGTTTATGCAACGCTCCTGCTACGTTCGAGCGGTTGATGGAGCACGTTTTGCGAGGCCTTAGCTGGAAGACATGTCTAGTCTATTTGGATGACATCATTGTTTTTGGTCGCACATTTAATGAGCACGTAAATAATCTTTGGCAAGTTCTGGAAACCATTAAAGCTGCAGGCTGCTATATACTCGTGTGCATTGAGTACTTCAGTAAATGGGCAGAAGAATATCCCATCGCAAACCAGGAAGCTAGCACGGTGGCATTCGTGGACAATTGGATATGCAGATTTGGGATACCAATGGAACTACATTCTGATCAAGGGCGGAATTTCGAATCGCTAGTCTTTCAAGAGCTGTGCCTAGTACTCAACATCAAGAAAACGAGGACTACTCCGTTACATCCACAGTCAGACGGAATGGTCGAAAGATTTAACAGAACGCTGGAAGAGCATCTACGAAAAGAAGTTATTGCCAACCAAGATGAATGGGATCGTTGTATACCGTTGTTTATGATGGGAACATGTAGTCTATTTTTAGAAGATGACTCTTACATATAAGTCTCGTTAGTTGTAAATAGGGCAAAAAGGCTACAATTTTTTGGATATTTCTGTCTGCAACATTGGAAGTTTCTGGAAGCTTATGATTGAGTATAAATAGGGGCGTTAAGCCAAAGTAAGATGATTAGTTGTTTGGAATTTAACCAGTGCAGTTGTGAAAGTTCTTGTAAAGTGATAAAGCTATAACCTAAGAGAATTATTGTGAAGTACTTGTATCATAAGTGTTCTTGTGTACATTTAAAGTAATCACCATTATAAATTGTGAACTTGTGTTAATTTTATTGTTGTGTTTTATTTTATTTTTTTTATTAAAAAATTAATATAATTAATAATTAATTAAAAGAGTTAATACTTGATTAAATATGAGAATGAAACAATATAATAGTCGTTATAAGTATATCTTGAAAATTATTAAATAAAATATGAATTCATATATAACCTCAATTTAAAAATTTTATTTATAATAATTTTAAATGAATATTTAATCAATATTATATTTAAACATATTTATTATTATAAACAAACAATTTAATAATACGAAATACAAATGTAATTAATTGTATTTATATTACAGTGACTATAGAGGAGACTTTTCGTCTTATTGATGCTAGAATAGCAAAAGATGATGAACTTAAAAATAAGAATTGTCAATTTCCTGTAATATGGATGTAAGTTTAGTGCCCAACATTTTTAATTTATTTATTGAAAATAAAATATTCTCTTTATTTTTAGATCTATACAAGCTTCAATGCCAATATTATGTGAGCGCACATCCATAGAGCGCATAAAAAAATGGAAAAATTTGGTTGACAATTACAAAAAAATAAAAGATCCAAAAACTGGTACTGAACCAGCTAATTAATGCCTCAAACTGGCCATATTTTAATAAAATTAACGATTTAATGGGAAAGACGACGTTTCAACCAGTGGCATACAATACCAATTTTGACGACTTAATCGAGTACGATCCGGTTGAAAGCGATGAAAATGAACTTGATTCAGTGCTGCTTTTATGACTTTAATATCTTCATTTTGGCGATTTTAGCTTAAGAATACGATGGGACGTTTTCTTAACGGCTCGTAGCACAAAAACGACGTCTTTCAAAAATAAACCAAGGAATATTTTTTTCTGTAATACCTACCTATTCTTCAATTCCAGGTAAATTGTTTGTGGGAAAAAATACTCTACTACAAGCTACACAAACCAAACAAAAAAGAAAAAACTTTATTACATTTCTCTTCTGTACATTTACCATAATCATCACATTTTTTTCACAAAAGTCTTTTCTCTTCTTCGTTGATATGATTTGTTGTTCTCATTCGTTCTGTTCAGTTCCTTGGTTTAGGTTAGTAGATTGTCTGTTGTAGCCAGTTTCCAGCCAGTTTTGTTTCAGATGATAGTCAAAATTAGCTTGGATCGAAATTTAAGCAAAATATTTCAACACTTTGAAAGTTTTACTTTCTTTTACATAAGCTGCATTTTATTTGCCGAGCGAGTTCGGAATTCGAATGTCAAAACCAGCCAAATAGCAGGTTTTCACAATTCCAAAGAAGGAATTCGACAGTGCAATTGTTGTTGTTCCTCGGCAAATAAAATACGGCTATAGTAAAATTAAGTTATGTTAAATTTCAGCATATTTCATATTTCAGCATATGGTATGGGGTAACCATTTTTAGATAACGTTGCATTTAAACGCATTATAAACTGATCACGATTCCGCTAGAATTGAGCCACGCCCTTAAGAATAGCATGGCTGTGTAGACTTAATTATCACCTTTCATTTGATACCAATATTTTGCCCCACCCACTTTTAAGCACGCCCCTTTTTACACTTTTATGAAAAAGTCTGTTTTTTGCTCTTTCTCCGTCGAGGGGGGTTCTATTGGCCCCAGTTTTTAAATGGAAGGTATTTGTATTACCTTTCGTATGATACCAATTAACCCCCACACCTCCTTATAAATACTTAGAAAAATGCATTTTTCTATAAAAAAAAACTCAAAACTTTGGAAGCCCCTCCCATCCAAAGGGCGCCCCACGCCCCGCCCACATTCATTTGTGGGAGGTTGGTGGTGGGTGGTGGGAGGGGGTGGGGCAAAAATACCCTTGCCGAGCATACCGTTGAAACGCCCATAATATGATGTAAAAATATATCTACTTTTGTTATCCAGTTAACTTTATTGTTTTTCTATTTTTGTGAATATAATAACATAACTTTTATATTTCCTCTTTTGCAAAGGAAATCTACTTCAGTGTGGCCATTTCACTTTTGTGTTGCACGATTTTTAAAAGGAAAATTTATATTCCGTAAAATGATGAATTGTGGGCGCCATACCTCAGTGGATAAGAGCACGGACTTCTGAGCAGGAGGTTCGTGGTTCGAATCCCAGTAACGCCAAAGTATTTTTCACGGTGTCCCACCTCTCGCGAAAGTCTGACAAATATCTGAGAGTAATAACTTGTCACGGAAAGCTCTCAATACAATACTTTTATTTTTACATTGTATTTTTTGGTTATAATCGTTAAATTATGTTTTTGAGGTAGGAGCTATACCTCATTTTAACCAACCCGTCACTAAGCAGTCTACCTGTTAACTGTAAACACAACTGGAGAAAATATATAAGGTGAAAAAGATTTTCATTCATGTGTTTGAGTCGAATTGAACTAAAAAATTGTTTGACTGGAAAAAAAATGTCCTACTAGAGGGTTGATTTTACTTAAGAATGCAAGCTTCGATTGCAGGGAGAATAAATACTTCTTCTTCTTATGTCCTATATCCCCTTTGGGGGGCCTAGGGCCTCTACTACGCCTACGCGCTATCGCGTTCGGTTCCTGGCAATGAGCTTCAGCTCTCTCCAACTCTTCCCCAATTGCCGTGACTCCTCCTCAACTGTTCTGCGCCATGTAGTTCTCGGACGACCCGTTCTTCTACCATCCTGAGATAACGGGTTCCATTGCATTGCGCAGTTTGCTATGGAACTGTCGCCTTTTCAGAGTGTATGACCAATCCACTGCCACTTCCGTCGTTGGATGGTTGTGCCTATTGGTTCCTGATCCGTTCTCTGGTAAAGATGTTCGTTAGAGATACGGTTAGGCCAGAAAACCCTTAAGATGTTCCGTAGGCAGCTATTTACGAACGTTTGTAATCTTTTTTTGATAGTAGCGGTCACCTTCCAAGTGCTGCACCCATACAACAGCACAGATTCAATATTTGAGCCGAACAGTCGCAGCTTGGTGTTTAAGCTGATCGCATTGCTTCGCCATATCATGGACATTATTATAAACACCGATTTTGCTTTGCCGATTCGGTTGACAATGTCCTGTTCGGTTCCACCTTCGGTCGAGATAATACTCCCAAGATATTGGAAACTCTCTACTCTCTCTACCGGCTGTCCAGCAATGTTAACTTGAGTTACTGAGTTAGTGCCGAGGTTGATGATTTTTGTTTTGGCAGTATTAATCTTCAAACCCGCAACATTTGCCTCCCTCTCCACATTTGTTGTCATTTGGTGCAGCTCCATAATTCTGTTTGAGAGTATACAAACGTCGTCAGCGTAATCCAGATGTTTCAGTTGAGATGTAAGGTCCAACGAATTCCTCCGGTTCCAGTAGATAAAGCTGCGCGAAGTACATCGCTAATCATCAACAAAAAAAGTATCGGCGATAGAATGCAACCTTGTCGTACCCCACTTAGGATCTCGAATTCCTCTGACAGCTTTCCTCTATGCCGCACATGACATTTAGAGCCATCATAGGTTGCTTTAATAAAAGCTAATAGTTTATCGGGTATACCTCTCCTGCGCAAGGCGAGCCAGATAAACTGTCTGTTGACACTGTCAAACGCCTTCTCAAAATCGATGAACAGCAGGTGCAGTGGTGACCGGAATTCAACGCACTCTTCAATAATGATCCGCAGGGTGTTTATGTGGTCTACACAGGAGGATCCAGTGCGGAAACCTGCTTGTTCGGCATCGAGTGTATCTTCCAGATGTTCCTTAATTCGTTCAAGTACTACTTCGGCTATTACCTTTGCAATTGCAGGAAGAACGCAAATGTCTCCAGTTTTCGCACTCCATAAGACTACCTTTTTTAGGGAGCTTGACAATCATTCCCTTCTTCCACTCGTCGGGGTAACTTTCTACCTCCCAAGAGGATATAAAAGCTCTGCTGATGTCGTTGGAGCTGCACGTAGAAGCTCTGCGGGTATACCATCTAGTCCTACCGACTTGTTGTTCTTTAGTGCGTTAATCGCGGTAGCCATCTCGTCTTTACTGGGAGTTGAGGTGCGAATTCGGAAAATTGTTACTTCCGGCAGCTCCGTTTAATTTGGGTGCATATCGTTAGCAAATACACGGTTAAGGACCGTAGAGAAATCCTCCTTCCATCGCTTGAGCTGATTCTCATCTGAAACGAGTACGGCACCATCTAGGTCTTTCACCGGAGCGGAGCGGTGACAACCTGTCAGCTCTTTGGTGATTCTGTAAACGGTTCTGCTATCGCACCTGCTCGCGGCTTCCCCTGATTCTGAGGCCAAGTTGTTAATATAGTTACGCTTGTCACGTCTTACACTACGCTGTACTTCTCTCATTTTTCTTCGATACATGGACTCTAGCTCGATCCTCGCTGCTGCTGGGAGAATAAATACTAGGCATGGATAAATTCATGCACAAATCACATTTCCATATAAAATTTGGTTTTGAACTTATGAAACCAAATTGGATTTACAAAATATTCCCACGACGAATATGGGTAAAGCCAGAGCAGATAACACAACAGATAACGTTTTCTGTGCAAGTAGATTTAGCACAGCTAAGACAGGTTTAAGACATTTGTTTTGAAACAACAATTTCAAGTTTATGTGAAAAAACTCTAAATGTTTAAAAACGACCGAACGCGTTTGTGACTCGTTAAATTCGAATTCTGGATACTGAACGTCTTAGAATGCTAGTGGGCTTTCTTATAGCCCTTTTCTCCCTGTTATTCCTACACAAAGGTGTAGAACTCTTTGAATTTACGAAAAACTTCATTTAAAAAACTAATCCCCAGCTGTAAATACACGCTTTTTTAAAATTTAGAGTTAAATGATGATGACAACAAAAATGTAACTACAAACTACGAGTATAATTGAACTTCGATAAAATTTTGAATATAAAAGTAATAAACAGAAAACTTAGAACGAATAAAGCGTATGAAAAAGTTATGACTCAAGTTAATCAAGTATGTAAAAATAAATCAATAAAAATTAGTTAATTTTTAATTTTTTATTGAAGAAAGCCTTCAAAAGGAAACCATTAAAAATTCAACTAAATTGGCGTCAAAATAATATTTGTAATGTTTTTATTAACAGCGTCAGTAATTAACTGCAAAGTTCAACCATTATATCACATTTAAAAGGATTTGTAGTTAATAGCGGAAACGCCAATTCTTTTAATCCCTCAAACTGTAGACCAGTGGAAACAATTTTGTCCGGATGGAAGATCATTCTGTCAATGATACGTTCATAATCAATTCCTGCGCCTGCAGACTGGAGTTCAGTCATTTCGATAAAAGAAGGGTATTCCCCTTTTTCTATCATTTCAAACCTTTAAAAAATAAATTTATATATGCTGAACTTCTAATTTTATATGACTTACGTAGGGAATTCTTCACGTGGATGTTGTATTCTTTGCCCATGCTGAAAAAAAAACATTTTGTTTAATAAATTCTAAAAGCATACTATTTTATATACATATATGCATGGACAATTTTTTATATTTATATTGCTTTAGATTATTACAAAATAAAGAGAAATATGTAGTCAGTTGAGATTTTATTAATTTTATTGGTTGCGGCATTTTCAGGTTATTGGAAATTGGCAAAAAACTGCAAATATTAAAAAAAAAAAATAGAAATTTGACTGTGTCTGTCGTAGTCAAATCCAATACCTGGTCCTTTTTATGTTCCTCCCATTTATCGTCAAATACAGCAACACCCTTTTCTACCAGCGCGTTGTTAATCTGAATGGTTACATTGCTATTAGTGTCGCAAACTACCATATATGCCACTCTGGTCTATTAGAAGGAAAACGTAGCTTAAAGAAATTATCAAATTTAAATAAAATTAGGTATTTAACTGTGATGTCGATTTCGGTTATTTGCGCGAACAATAGACGTTCAGAAACCATCGATAAAAACTCCTTTGTTGCTTGCTGGCTCCAATGACGACCTCTTGGCTTAATGTGTGAAAGTGAGCCACGAAGAGCTTGAGCTGTTATAGTTGCAAACATTGTTGATAAATACTTTATATCGGTAGCTGCAACCTCAGAGACCGTTCCATAGTCGACAAAATAAACCTTTGAAAACAAGTTCATTACAGATTTTTTTTTTGTTTTTTTATCATGTTGATTACTTTTGTTTTGTTATTTACGACAGATGTCAATATTTCGGCTCTATGCCATAATTTGCCGTACAAAGCTGCACAAATTTGTCCTGGTGTAATACAGGATATTGGAATTTGAAACTCATCAACATCTAGTTTTGTATAATATCGCCTGCAAAAGTATTATTTATAATTTAAAATAATGTCTTACGTGATTCTTTCTGTGGCTTACTCGATTTGATGCATTAGAAAATCCAGCTCGTGGTTTTGCTTGTCCATGTGAAACCAAAACTTGTACGGGTTGTGAATCTATTTAAAAAAGAACCAAAATCTAAAGATTTTAATGCACAACCCATTTTATAGATAAAAACAGAGTATTTAGGAAAAATGTATACTTTTCTAGTTAATAAGATTCTATAACGGTAACGTTTTAACAATTCTTACTTCTGCAACAAATATTCTGACAACAGCGCCTTTTTTCAATTCTTCGGGAATTTTGTACGGTTTAATTCGATCTCCAAACTTTACAGTGTTTTCAGGAAAGTCGATCCGAAATACTAAACTATTCTGAAAGGATAAAGGTGCACAAAATCTAAATGAAATGTCTAAATTATAAAATTTTATTGCATTCAACACTATCTTAACGTATTAACAAAATGATCTGATACCAAAAATAGAAAGAGCTTTTGTTTCTCTGATTAGATCCGGAAAACAGACTATAAAACAATTAGAATGAGTGTAGGTCTTGAACTACAAACACATGATCATGAGCTGCCTGTTTAGCCAAATTTTAATGCAAAATTTTTAATTTACTCTTTTTTAGCATAATGAGTGTTGAGTCTTCGATTATAAACCAATGATATAAGCTACCAGATTAGCAAAATACTAATTTAAATGTTGTAAATCTTTTGTACTTCTACTATTTTTATGAAAATATAAAAGCAAATATAACACCACGTAGAAAATTTTATTTGCATATCTTTTCAAATTTTTTGTTTTCGTAATTTTGTAAACTCAAATTCAATAAATTTAAAGTGCAATTTTGGGGTCAGAAGTAACAAACTTTACAAGTAAATTTAATACTTTAAAAAAATATTATAAACCGTTCAAACAAACTTACTGCTGCAAATTCTGGAATTGCCTCATCCGAGTCATTGTAATTAGTATCACTTTTTGATACATTGAACAAATCAGTTTTTGGTGAGTATTGTTTAATTGTGCTGGCACCGTTTACTACTAAAAATTCTGGAATTGCCTTATCGGAGTCATTGTGACGAGTTTTGATAAAATTGTTTGTTTGAATTTTGTACGGTTTAATTCGATCTCCAAACTTTACAATGTTTTCAGGAAAGTCGATTCGAAATTCTGAACTGTTCTGAAAGGATAAAGGTGCACAAAATCTAAATGAAATGTCTTAATTTTAAAATTTTAGTGCATTCATAACAAAATGATCTGATACAAAAAATAGAAAGCGCTGATTAGATCCGGAAAACAGACTATAATAAATTAGAATAAGTGTAGGTCTTGAACTATAAACACATTATCATGAGCTGCCTGTTTAGCCAAATTTTAATGCAAAATTCTTAATTTACTTTTTTAGCATGAGTGTTGTGTCTTCGATTATAAACCAATGTCATGAGCTACCAGATTAGCAAAATACTAATTTAAGAGTTGTAAATCTGTTGTACTTCTATTATTTTTATGAAAATAGAAACGCAAATATAACACCCCGTAGATAATTTTATTTGCATTTCCTTTCAGATTTTTTGTTTTTGTAATTTTGCAAACTCACATTCAATAAAATTAAAGCGCAGTTTGGGGGTCAGAGTAACAAACTTTACAAGTAAATTTAAAACTTTAAAAAAATATTATAAACCGTTCAAACTTACTGCTGCAAATTCTGGAATTGCCTTATCCGAGTCATTGTAATTAGTATCACTTTTTGATACATTGAACAAATCAGTTTTTGATGAGTATTGTTTAATTGTGCTGGCACCGTTTACTACTGAAAATTCTGGAATTGCCTCATATGAGTCATTGTGACGATTGTTGATAGAATTGTTTGATACATTGCAAAAATCTGTTTTTGTTGAGTAATGTTTAACTGTGCTGGCACCGTTAACAGCAATAGATGGACTTTTGTGATTGCTAACTGTTAGTTTAGTCTCAACAGCATGAGGGACTTCCTCTTTATTAGTTCGATCACCGTTAGTCCGCGAATATTGTGGAAAATTATTTCTTTCACGATGAGCATATCCTTCACGATTTTTTTGTGAACAGCTTTGCTGTAGTGGTTTAAACTAATATTATCGTTATTTGACAATGTTAACATAATACTAATTGATATTACCTGAATGACTTCACCATTAGTGCTAACTACATCTGTTTCATTTGTCGAATCGTTGCAGTATTCATTACTTCTACCATTGTTGGTCAGCCAATTGTGCTGAAGATTTTTTTTCTCATCATAAGCATATCTTTCAATTTTTTGTTGTGAACAACTGTGCTGTGGCGGCTTAATCTGTCGACATCAATATTATTATCGTTAGTTGGCAAGGTAAAAAATTTAGTTACTGATAATTACCTGAAAGACCGGATCTTTAGTGTAAAATACATTTGTCAAATCGTGGCCGTATTTTTTACATCTGCCATCGTTAGTCCGCCAGTTCTGCTGCAAATTATTTTTCTCACCATATCTTTCATATTTAAGTTGTGAACTTTTTTGAGTTGGCTTTGAAGATATCTCATTGAGACTTGATTGTTCTTGATGTGAACGCACTCTTTCACTGTGTCTAAAACTATAAATATTGCCCGATTCTGGTTGCTGTTTTAATTTTGCATTAGAAATTTCTTCAAGGAACCCTTGCGGTTGTTTACTTAAATTAAATTTAGATGTTAATTGCAGTGTCGATTATTAAAACAAAAGAATCTATCGCTTACAAAACTGCTGCTTTTCTTTCATAACTTGTGTTTTTTTGTTTACTTATCAACTGGTCTATATGCATCAACTTCTTGTTAGAAATGAATCCAACTTTTGCTGTTGGTCCATGACCACTTACCTAAAATCATAAAAACAGTGATTTTGTATGTTATACTGAAAAACATTTAAAGAGAATACCACTAAAGTGTCAGGCAGGGAGCATAGAAAAAGTTCTAAGTTGCGATATCCCAGTTTTTCGAATGGGATCCAGTAACCCTCTACACTTTTAAAATCTCGATTTAACTTTTCAATTGTCATTCCACTAGGACATGAAAGGACCAATGATTTCAATATACATTTTATTTCTTCCAAGTATGAAATAACCATTCTGAAATAACCATTTATAAAAATTAAATCAGTTCTATTAAGAGGTTGCGACGAGCTCCTTTATGAGCGAACAAACGACAAACCACGACTTCAGCCAAATTTAAAATTTATTTGACAGTGGTCTCCTGTCTGTCACAACATATGCATAGGCATACACAAGAGTGCTTTTACAAACTGTACAAAGGGACTGTGTTTCTTTTTTGTTGGTTTAATAATTCTTGTTTGAATTATCCGAAAATCTGATTTTTTTATCTGACCCAGGACGTAGATTCTGATCAAGCACAACTTTTCGTAACTGTACTAAAAATAAAACTGCTATAAAGAGACAATTTGTTGTGAGTTCTAAAATAAGATTCTGGTGATGTGAAAATGCCACAAAAAAAATGTCAAATCGAATAAAATTGTCATTGATTTAGTTTTCGGTAACTTTTTTAGTTGTAATTTTTATAACGGGTGTTTTTTTGGGAGGTTGCCGATTTTTTTTTTGAATAAAACACATAAAATTATGAAATGACCAAAATTTTTTTTTATTTGGTAGATAATTTTTTAGTTAACATTTAAACACAATTTCTGGCATATGGCTACCACGACTATTTTTCACAAATGTCATTTTTTTTTTTTTTTTTTTTTTTTTTTTTTTTCATAATGATTTGCCAAACAATACTGAGTAGAAATGCCACTTTAAACTGTCAAAACAACTGTCATAAAATAAAACGACATCTATCGGAAAAACAAACCTCCCAAAAAAACACCCTTTATAAATAATGTGTGAGTATACTTTGTTAATTTTTAATAATTATTTTTTTATAAATCAGCCATCAGCAGAAAAAGGGGGAATAACACAGAATGCTCTAGAATTGCAGGTGGCCGTAACTATCTCTGACTGGTGGAAGTGCGATCAAACCTCCACGTGGTGGCCGCTGGTAATTGTCCTCCAATGCAGGAAAAGCTGAATGATCGGGCTAGTCCCTTCAAAGTAAGGTTGACGCGAGGCCAATAACATCGCCTGTAAAAAATTATTATTACGGAACCCAAAATTAGCCTCCGATACACTGATGAACGACGACGACCACGGCAACGAAAACGGCTAAACGATTTAAGAATTTTCTCATGGAACGTACGCTCACTGTATAGAGCTCGAGCTGCACAGCAGCTAGCCGATACCCTATCCAAATATAATGCTGACTTAACAGCAATTCAGGAGATGCGGTGGACAGGGAATGGTGTCTTACAAAAATCAGAATATGACATATATTACAGCTGTAATGCAAGACATCATGTGCTCGGGGTGGGGTTTCTAGTCAGCAAAAGAATGAAACCCACCGTTATCGGCTTTAATGCAGTAAATGAACGGCTATGCACCCTTCGCGTGCGGGGCAAATTTAAAAACATAAGCCTCATAAACGTTCACGCGCCTACAGAGGATTCCCCAGATGATGAAAAAGGAAAGAAGAATCAGTCGAACGGGAACTCCACGCCTGCCCTCAGTATGATGTAAACATCATTCTGTGGGACATGAATGCTAAAATAGGTAGGGAGCCAGTATTCAGGCAGTACATTGGCACCCATAGCTTACACGAGAACACTAATGACAATGGACAACGAGTCATAGAGATGGTAGCAAGCAATAATTTGGTTGTTGCGAGTACAAGGTTTGCGCGTAAAAATATCCACAAAGCCACCTGGGTATCTCCCGATGGAGCCACTCGCAACCAGATAGATCACGTGTTGATAGACCGCCGCCACAACCCGAACCTGATGACGGTACGAACGTACCGAGGAACCAACGTCGATTCGGACCACTATCTTGTTGGTATGGTGCTCCGAGCGCGGATTGCATCATCACGGAAGACTGCATCCGCGAATCAGATTCGAGTCAACACGGCTGCCATTCGCAATGAAGAGACCAGAAACAACTACGGTCAAGCGATAGTACTCGCCCTAAATGCAGGGAGAGTAAGTCCTGGGGCTGAGATGTCGGGCGTAGAAGAGAAATGGACACGCCTTAAAAATACTGTCATTAGTACTGCTGACTCCATCTTAGTACGTTTCGAGATCGAAACGACTGGTTCGATGACGAATGTAAGCTAGCGACTGAACGTAAGAATGTTGCGTACCGATGCCAATCTCATAGAACGCGGGCACGCGAAGATGAATATAAAGAGCTCAGAAGATATGAAAAAACAGTTCACCGGCGAAAGAAAGCAGCCTGGGAGAAGAATCTCGTCCGTGAACTGGAACAGTACAGAGAGCAAGGACCGCACCAGGCGCGGAAGTTCTACCAAAGGGTCCGCGGTATGACGCAATATACACTGCGTTGCACATACTTCAAGGACAAAGAGGGTAATCTGATCGCCGATCTCAAAGGCATCTTAGAGCGATGGGAAGAGCACTTTCATGAGTTGCTAACTGAGGAATTGGAGGCTCCACCAATG
Source organism: Nephrocerus scutellatus (assembly GCA_947095585.1). Taxonomy (NCBI): domain Eukaryota; kingdom Metazoa; phylum Arthropoda; class Insecta; order Diptera; family Pipunculidae; genus Nephrocerus; species Nephrocerus scutellatus. The sequence goes on from OX352762.1 coordinate 81,862,834, forward strand.
ACCGAAGATCATACTATGCTGCCGCCACCAAGCATAGTCGAAGTTAGCAGAGCGATAAATCGGCTCAAAAATAATAAGGCCCCGGGATCTGATGCGATCCCAGCGGAACTGATAAAAATAGGAGGCCCCACATTACACCAAGCAATTCATGAAATAATAGTGCAAGTATGGTAAGAAGAAGTTATGCCAGAAGACTGGCGAAGAGGCATCCTGTGCCCCATACATAAGAAGGGAGATATCACAAAATGCAATTATGCAATTATCGTGGTATATCGTTGTTGAGTACCGCGTATAAGATTTTCTCCTCTATCCTTCAAGACAGGATAGCCCCATACGCTAAAGTCATCATTGGTCCATACCAGTGTGGCTTCATACATGGTGGCCACATCTGCGAGTAGAAGATCCAACATTGGTCCCTCAATTCAGAAAGTGGAGCGCGAATTTGAAGTAGTGCAATCCTTTAACTATCTCGGGTCAACTTTAGCAGCCGATAATAGCATGGAACCAGAAATACGCGCACGGTTGCTTAAAGCCAACAAAGCCTACTATAGCCTGTCAAGACTCTTCAAATCCAGGAACGTAACCATAACATCCAAGCTGCTGATATATAAGACAATGGTCATACCAGTACTTACATATGGATCCGAGACTTGGGTGCTTAGCAAAAGCATTCTGACATCTTAGCCGCGTTCGAGAGAAAAGTTTTACGGAGAATGGATGAACCGTATGTGAGGAAGGACGATTCCGGAGACTCTATAATGATGAGATCTACGAGCGTTACCGCGATGTCGACATCGTGAAGAAAATTAAGCTCGGTAGGCTCCGGTGGGCAGGACACCTCGCTCGCATGAGCGAAGAGGATCCTGCTCGGAAAGTCCTTTGCGGTAGGATTTATGGAACACGACAGCGAGGCCGGCCAAGCCTACGCTGGAAGGATGGCGTAGACCAGGACGCCCAGAGTTTAGGGATGCCAAACTGGATGACATCGGCTCGAAATCGGGACCGGTGGAGAGATTTTTTGCGGAAGGCCAGGACCGGACCCCGGTTGTAGAGCCAAATATGATGATGATGATAAAAAAACATTATATTTAGTTGTGTATATTTTATATTTTAATTTAATTTATATTTTAATTTAAAATATAAATATAATTTGTTTATTTTTTAATTTAAATAAAACAATATTTTTTGTCTGTTTTTATACAGCTTCAGAAATTGAGTGTGCATCGGGCAAATACGCGATAACTGCCAAAAAGAATTATTTATTGATGCGTTTCTAGCGCATCATCTAGAAACTGAAAGAATTCAGTAATTATTTTAGAATATTACTGCAACAATTATATTTATTTATTTGTTATGTTTATTTCACAGATTTGGTTCCATTCATGGAAAACAAAAATTAAAAATTTACAAGAAAATATATTTTTGGGGCATTTACAATTTGTACGTTTTTTTATTGGGAGCTCTTTCGTACAGCATAGTATTCGTGCTCCACCTCAGTGGTTGCTTTCCTTTGCAAATCTGCGTACTGTCCTAATCACACCCAGAAATCCGTATTTCAAGAAAAACCTAAATAAATTAACAATATTAAGAATAATTGAGAAATTGTTACGAATACTACAACTTACTTATGTTTCATTCCATTCCTCTTCATTGAGAGGAAACTTGATGAGTTGGTCCCCCAAATGGCTAGTAATGATTGAGGTTATTTAAAAAATACACCTAGATATCGAGGTTTGTGACATGGCTTTGATAAGATCGTATAACAAAATTAAATTTTTATTTGATACATTTCTGCAAATATATATTTAAAAAAAAAGTACCATTTGCAAAAAAAATTTGATTGCAGCAAAAAATATTTTGATAGGGGAAAGTGCATGGTAAGTATATCATTCGTTGTTTTCAAGGTTGCCAACAATTATCTGAATCATGCGTTTATGAAGCCGAAATATTCATAAAAATTGTGGTTCCGTCATGCAGTTGAATGGGTTGCTAACATCTCTCAGATTACGCTTTAATTTTTGCCAGTCTTCAGAAATTAAATTAAAAATTAAATTGGTTAAAATAATAAATTGAAGATATATAACAAAAACATTTAAGTTTTTAAATAAAAAAACAGAATCAAATTATATACTATATATAAAATATAAAAGAATATAGTATTACATATATTTGTTTTTATGGAACACATCGAATTACATATCAACAAATGTAGTATACTACATTTTTTGTATATGTATAATTTTAATTGTAAGCATACAAAATAAAATGTACACCCAAGTAACAATTTCTGACTTTGCGTTAAGTAGTTGCTTAATAGCAAAATTTTCGAAATTCTGAGCTGTTATTTAGCAAATCAGTAGGTATTCCGAAGAAAGTGGAGGTCGAAATCCTTCTGATCAGCTTCTTAGAAGCAATAAATTTTCAACTAAGCAAAATAGTTTGCTAACGCTGTATTTTGCGTAATAGCTTAATCAGAGAAAAATTTTGTTTAGATTTTTCGAGAAATCAGAAAAAGTTTGCCTAAAATTTCAAAAATCCTCGCTTTTTTTTTTTAGCAAAACAGAAGAAACTCCAAAGATAGTGGGGGTAAAAACCATTCTTATCAGTTTCTTAAATGCAGCAAATTTGATATTAAGCAAACTAGTTTGCTAGCGCTGTATATTGGGCAATCGCTGAATCAGAGAAAAATCCGATGAAACTTACTTTGCTTACAATTTTCGAAAAATTAGAGAAAAGTTTGCTAAATATTTTCGAAAAATCTGAGAAAAATTTGCTAAACAATTTCTAATACTCAGAGAACAAAAAAAATTTAAAATTTTCAAAATATATTTTATTTATTTTTTGTATATTTTTGTTTCCGGATTATTTGTTGGTTGTAGTTCTCTTTTTTTTTCAATTGTCTATCAGCCCCACAACAAAATTCGGTTTCCTGCAATTGAAATCTTTGAATTTTTTATGTACATATATAAAATAGAGAATTTATTTGTATATATATTTGTATATTTGTGCCTAACTAGATCTGGAACGCCTTGACCAATTTCAACCAAACTTGGTATACATATTGGTTACTATGTGGAATCAAACATAGGTGGTGTGGGGTAGCACGTTTTTTGGCTGGGGGAGGCGTGGCAGGCGATATTAGTGTCGATTTTATGGTTTTCGTGGTAGCTGAGTTGATTGGTAATGATAAGACAGCTCTAGGGGGATGGGGTCGATAACTGTGGGGGGTTGACCAATATTAGTGTCGATTCTATAGTTTTCGGGGTCCCTGAGTTGTGAAGTTGCCTCCCCGGAGGGGGGAGGGTGACCAATATTAGTGTCGATCCCATAGTTTTCGGGTCGCTGAGATGAATAGTGGTGTTTAGAATGGTACTCGACCATTTTATGACGAATTTTATGGTTATATATGGTTTTATGGTTATATTAAATTGACATCGATTTTTGAAATCTGCCACAAAACTAATAAATTCTATTTATCCGGCTGTTTCTCAAAACTATCAGATTTTGTACAAGTTGCGAGAAGGGGCCATTCTTGCTACTAAAAATGGAGACACCCACGAAATAAACAATCAAATACTTGCATTTTTTAATAGGCATAGTCACTGAATATAAGTGTATCGATACCGTTGTAGATACTGATGACAAAGTTAATTATCTAACTGAGTTCCTAAACTCACTTAATTCGTCTGGATTGCCACCACATCGTCTAACATTTTGTTCTCCAATTATTTTACTACGGATTCTCGACTCGCCAAAACTTTGCAACGGCACAAGACTGTTCGTAAAAGAGATGCCGAGCAATATAATTGAAGTAACTATGTTGACAGAAAAAGGACAGTGTGATTAAGTGAATTTCCAGTAAAACTTGCGTTTTCGATGACGATCAATAAGTCGGACAGTTTATTAAGTACTGCGGAGTATAGATGTGAGATCGTCAAGTTTTTCCCACGGACAACTTTATTTTGCTTGCTCTGGGTTGGGTTGACATAAGAATTTATTTATTCTTGCTCTTGAAGGTAAAACTAACAACATTGTATACAACCAAGTTTTGTTTTAAATTAATTTTATGTATGTTTATTTAATTTTATTTTATAATTTGAATACTATAGCTGTAATTTAAAATATATTTAATAAAATAAATTTTGTTAATAAAAACTGCAATTTTACCTTCTATCATTCTTTTTTCTACCCCTGCCTAATAGAAGATTGGGATGAATAAATACCTGGGCAACGCCGGGTAATCAGCTATTTTATGAATAAAACTAAATAGTGTTTTTTGAAAAGTTACTTTTACCTTGATACGGGGGGACTTGAACCATCATCTTATGCATATGAAACGACACCTTAACCATCTGACCTAAGTACTGTGTATACAACCAATGTTAAAAATGGACTATATTATTCTATTAGAAATTCTTGCTGCCTATTTCGCTCTCGTTAACTTCGCTCGTTAATGCTAGATTTTATAAAAATTTCATGTATGATTTTACAGATTATAAATTTTTCTCTAAAATATCGGTTATAAAAATCTTACTTGCAAACTCACACATTCGCTATTTCCTTTTGCGTAAATTAAAGTGATTTACCATAGTATTATATATAATATTATAAATATTAACTGGATAATAAATAATAAATAGGAATTAAAAAATCTTAAATTTTTTATCATATCATTTGCTAATTATCAAATTTTCAAATGGTCTGTTCTTAGCGATGGGTCTATTCCAGGGGTCGGCAACCTTTTGAGTCGGAAGAGTCAAAAATTACAATTTACAAAATTTCAAAGTTTTTGAAGAGCCACAAAATTTTTTCTTGCCAACCATTAATAGTACTCGCATAAATAAAGTTTTTTGATAAAAAAACTAATCTATTTATTCATAAGAAAAAATATCTATTTATTTATATATAAGTAGTGTTTTTCACAACAAATTAGATAATATATAAATGGCATTATTAGATAATTACATATTATTTAAGTAAAAAATTATTTGAGCAAACAAATTCAATGGGAGCGTTGGCTTTGCACGGTTTTAGAAATTTTGGATAAATTTGGCTCATAACTTGTTGTTTTAAGTTTCAAACACGACTCTAAAATTTCATTTGTTAGTTGGCTTCTTACTTTACTTTAATTATATTCATGCAAGAGAACGCTTGCTCGCACAAATATGTCGATCCGAATATAGTCAGCACTCCAAATGCCAACTTCCCTACCTCACGGTAGCAATCTGGAAGACTATTCCATGCGTCGAATATAAGTGCCTCAACTTGCGGCATTTCTTTTAAAGCTGTCCACTTTTGTTGCGTTACGTACATACTTTTTTGGACCTCCAACCAGTATTGCCAAACAAATAAACAATCTAAAACTGCAAATACCAACCTACTTTGATCCTCAGAGTTCGAAAATAGGTTTATTAAATAACAATTTACTTGTTATTATTATTTTATCGCTAAATTTTAAATAATAATAAAAGCTATAAAATAGATAAATAATAAAATAGGTAATTTATTAAATATATATTTTAATAAAAACACTTTCGCAAGTAATATCCAACAGTAGTACTTTGTTTCATTTTTGACAATTCTTATTGATTTCAAAAAAGTAGTTAGGTATCTTATTTGGAAAAAAATATGTATACATAATATGTATTTTAAAAATATAATACTTAAAATGTTACCCACCTTTACTTCGGTTTTCTTATTATTATTATTATTATATATATGTACATACAGAACTTTGAGAAGATAATTCGCTTCTAACTCTTTTACTTAAAACAACAAACTATACGTCACAGTCAAAGCACTGGTGAAGACGCCAAATTGTATTGCGTCGAAAGCGAATTAAAACCTACATAGAAACATCCGACGACGGCATCATTCGAGAGCTTCCGACGGACTGACGACAGTAAAGACTCGTGTCACGGGGGAGGGGTGCGGTGAAAAGCGAGTACAAGTGGCTGAGGGACTGAATCGGTGCCTTATCCTCGTTAATCGGTTCAGAACGGTTTTTAAATGTTTTTTTTGGATAAAATAAATAATATCTGCGTATGGAACTAAAGAGCCGCAGCTTCACATCCAAAGAGCCGCATATGGCTCGTGAGCCGCAGGTTGCCGACCCCTGGTCTAGTGCAAAGCTCAATTTTTTTTTTTAAAACTTTAATTTAACTTAACTTGACCCCAGTTTATCTGTCTGTATTTTCGACTTTTTTGAGGTACTATTTAACCACCTTTCAGGCAACCTAGAGAGTAAATTTTGTGTCATCGGGCTTTTTTGAGATCCCACTTGTGACGCATGCGTCACGTGCATGCGTGGAAAAGTGATTTTTTCAGCTTTTTAATGACCTTTTTAACCAACTTCCACACATCCTAGGGGGTTGAAATTTTGTGAGTAGCTTATATCGTTTTTTTTTAAATCTAGTGCAGATTGATTTTTTGGCAGTTTTTTCCGAAGAAACTAATCTACGGTAGATCGGATTTCCCTCTAACAGATCTTGATACTGTGGGCGATTTACCCCTCTTTTGATTAACTGCAACAACAACACATACAATCAAAACAATGTAAAAAAAAGATTCTCTGCTTTCGTGTTCGTTTTTTTCGAGAAAAAATCTGAGCTCGAGCGCAAATTTCTAAAAGACAAAAAAATACGACATTAGCCTCGACATTAGCTTCATAAAAATTCTACCCCAGAGCGCGCTCGACCACAGAACTTTTCTAAAAGGAAATCGAACACTATTGGACACATGCGAAAAAAATTTCGATGTTGTTTTATGTTCCACGTAAAAATAGGAAAAATCAGATAGTTAGTTGTACATTGACACGTTGTTCTATTTGGACACATGACAACACAATTTTAATATCGTTCAATGTTCCATTTGCACTAAAAAATTGTATAAATGCTGATATGCTGAATAAGAATAGTTTGTTTAAAATGCTGCATATAAATATAAAATATATTGTCAAAATATGCTCCGATTTTTCAAATAGCTTTCGATAAAAATTAAAAAGGTTGGACAATGTTTTTCAAATTTCAGTTCTTATTCAGAGCAAAATAGTAATAATAATATTTGGCGCGACAGACCATTGCGGTCCAAAGCCTAGCTTCACGCGACCATAATAGAGCAAAATAGTTTGCTTAAAATCGCTGAATAACAGCAAAATTTTTTGTAATATTAGCTCTGATTTTGTAACTCGCTTTGCTTATAATTCAGAACATTTGAAAATTTAATCTGAACGTTTTGCTTAATTCTGACTCAGATAAAAATAATTTGCTTAAAAAACGCTGACAAATATTGGCAAAATATGTTCTGATTTTGCAACCAGCTTTTGCTAAAATTCAGAATGTTTGAATATTATAATTTAGTCTTAACGTGTTGCCTAATTTCAGCTCTGATTCGGAGCAAAATAGTTTGCTAGAAAAACACTGAAAAATAGCAAAAATATCGACAAAATATGTTCTGATTTTGCAGCTCGCCTTTTCTAAAACTAAGAATGTTTAAAAAATTTTAATTTAGTCTTAACGTTTTGCTTAATTTCAGCTCTGATTTAGAAAAAAATAATTTGCTTAAAAAACGCTGAAAAATAGCAAAAATATTGGCAAACATTGTTCTGATTTTGCAACCAGCTTTTGCTAAAATTCAGAATTTTGAAAATTATAATTTAGTCTTAACGTGTTGCCTAATTTCAGCTCTGATTCGGAGCAAAATAGTTTGCTAGAAAAACGCTGAAAAATAGCAAAAATATCGACAAAATATGTTCTGATTTTGCAGCTCGCTTTTTCTAAAACTAAGAATGTTTGAAAAAATTTAATTTAGTCTTAACGTTTTGCTTAATTTCAGCTATGATTTAGAAAAAAATAATTTGCTTAAAAAACGCTGAAAAATAGCAAAACTATTGGCAAAAATTGTTCTGATTTTGCAACCAGCTTTTGCTAAAATTCAGAATTTTGAAAATTCTAATTTAGTCTTAACGTGTTGCCTAATTTCAGCTCTGATTCAGGGCAAAATAGTTTGCTAGAAAAAAGCTAACAAATAGCAAAAATATCTAAAAAATATGTTCTGATTTTGCAACCAGCAACCGGTGGAATTCAGAATGTTTGAAAATTTTAATTTATTCTGAACGTTTTGCTTATCTTCAGTTCTGATTCAGAGCAAAATAATTTGCTTAAAAACCGCATGTGTTTAAAATTTTCAAACAATCTGAATTTTAGCATAAATTTGAGCAAAATCAGAACTTATATTTTTGGTACAGGCGAAATATTCAGACAGACTTAAAATTTTTCCTAACACTCTGAATAACTTCTGACTTTGTCTGATATAAGAAAATCTTTATTAATAGCAAACAAATTGCTACTTGGGCAATGGTACTTTCTCTCTTTGATTAGGTCTTAACCTCCATTAACAAAAAACAATAAAGTTTAAAGAAATTTTGCTTTTTCTTATACAAAATAACAACACAGAACACAAGCGCTTGATACAAAATGAGAAATATCATTAAAATTAATCTTAAAATATCATTGCGGTAAACTAGAAATACAACTACTGTAAACTGCTGCAAATGTCATAACTCATTTCATCAGAATCGCAAATTTTCAGTGACAATATGTCAAGTTTTTCCCTTACCCTAAAAAACCAATATACCGTACAACGAAAACCTGTTAAATACTTCGCAGCAGCAGCAAAAAAGAATCAATAAAAGTAAAACATTTGTATACGATGAATGACATAATAGAACTGAACTTAGCTTTATTTCTACAATATAACAGGGCTGCCATCTCTCACTACATGAACAATCCGCCTCAATTCCTATCGATAATAATCCAAGTTCGATAGGCAATTGCAATTGAGTTCATATAAATCAATAATCCAAAGATAATAATTATTCTATCCGAATTAAGTTTAGTCGATTTTGAAAATATTCAAATGTCACCATTTAGTCATGATATCAGCTAGTGGTTCATTCGTTGAAATTTATCTAATTTCGATGATACCTTTGGCTATTAAATCACATACAAATTTGAATTTAACATCAATGTGTTTCGTACGCTGCATTTCTTTTTCTTGAGATGAGATCATAATCACACCCTGATTGTCCTCGTGCAATATTATTGGTTCTTCGGGAGGTTCTCCATTTTCAACCAATAATCCACGCAGCCATATAATTTCACATGTAGCCAAGCACAGTGAGACATTTTCAGCTTCGGTGGACGACAAAGAAACACAAGTCTGCTTACGTGTCATCCAAGTCACAGTTACGCCAAAGACTTTCATCACATTGCCAGAAACCGATTTTCTATAATTGATATCGCCGGCCCAATCAGCGTCCGCATATCCCGTCAACACGACCGAATTCTCATCGTTCCGATCTTCCAGTTTCAGGTCAACTGCTCCTCTGATGTATCGTAGTATTTTCTTCGCTGCCTTCCAATGCTCTTCAGTTGGACATGTTGATAAGTCTGGTCGTACAAGCCGCGTACATCAAGCATCCGATTAATTCGCTGTACGGTTTAGTCGTCAGTTCTGCCTTCTTTCTAATTTCAGTTGGCATTCCATTGGAGTCAAACTCGGTTTACAATCGGCCATTCCAAAACATTGCAATACGTCCTCTAGGTAGCCGCGTTGGTTAATTCTCAGAATTCCACTGCTCCGATCACGTTTGATATTGATTCCGAGGAAACTTTTCGTTTCGCCCATGTCACGCATTTCGAATTCCTTTGACACCAGCTGTTTGATCTTGATAATTTCCTAGATGTTTCCGCTCAATATAATCAGATCGTCTACATTTAACAGCAGGTATAACATTTTTTCTCCATTGTCACGAGAATATAAGCAATGATCGTATTCTGAGCGAATATTCGTTTTCGAGCATGAAATTATGGAATCGTTCAATCAACACACGTGATGCTTGCTTCAATCCGTAGAGTGACTTATTCCATTTACAAACAAAATCACCTGGCACGAATCCTACCGGCTGTTACATATAAATGTCCTCTTTAAATTTTCCATTGACGAATGCCGACTTTACATCGGGAAAACACCCACTTGCAGATAACAACTGAACGATTCGGCGGACGTTCGACCAAAGTCCAAGTTTTATTTCGCTTGAGTGAATCCATTTCACAATGAACTGCTTCCATCCATTGAGCTGCATCATCTCGTTTTGCTATTTCGCCAAATGACTGAGGAAAATTGTCAACGTACGCCACGGCACCAAGTGCCAAGTCCAATGTGCTAGAATTCAATGCAAATGCCGAAAAATACTCCTCCCCGTTGTACTCATGCATTTTGAGCTTTGTCCGATCGACAAAATCTTCATACCTCTTCGGTTGTTGACGCTTTCGCTGCGGTCAGTGTCAGTGTCTAGTCAGTATATAAAATATACGATGCAGACTAAACTTAGGATGAGACTTAATATTTAACAGACGCTATATAGGTCAACGTCAGGACTGTCATAGAGTCCCGAAATCCCGAGCCTGAGTCATATTGATACCGGGTCGCTGAGATGAATAGTGGTGTTTAGAAGGGTACTCGATCATTTGACGATGAATTTTATGGTTATATATGGTTATATTAAATTGACATCGATTTTTGAAATCTGCCACAAAACTAATAAATCCTATTTATCCGGCTGTTTCTCAAAACTATCAGATTTTGTACCAGTTGCGAGAAGGGGCCATTCTTGCTACTAATAATGGAGACACCCACGAAATAAACAATCAAATACTTGCATTTTTTAATAGGCATAGTCACTGAATATAAGTGTATCGATACCGTTGTAGATACTGATGACAAAGTTAATTATCTGAGTTCCTAAACTCACTTAATTCATCTGGATTGCCACCACATCGTCTTACATTTTGATCTCCAATTATTTTACTACGGATTCTCGACTCGCCAAAACTTTGCAACGGCACAAGACTGTGCGTAAAAGAGATGCCGAGCAATATAATTGATGTGACTATGTTGACAGAAAAGGGACAGTGTGATTAAGAGATTGCAATTTCCAGTAAAACTTGCGTTTTCGATGACGATCAATAAGTTGGACAGTTTATTAAGTACTGCGGAGTATAGATTTGAGATTGCCATGTTTTTCCCACGGACAACTTTATTTTGCTTGCTCTGGGTTGGGTTGACCTAAAAATTTATTTATTCTTGCTCTTGAAGGTAAAACTAACAACATTGTATACAACCAAGTTTTGTTTTAAATTAATTTTATGTATGTTTATCTAATTTTATTTTATAATTTGAATACTATAGCTGTAATTTAAAATATATTTTTTAAAATAAATTTTGTTAATAAAAACTGCAATTTTACCTTATAGAATATCATTCTTTTTTCTACCCCCGCCTAATAGAAGATTGGGATGAATAAATACCTGGGCAACGCCGGGTAATCAGCTATTTTATGAATAAAACTAAATAGTGTTTTTTGAAAAGTTACTTTTACCTTGATACGGGGGGACTTGAACCATCATCTTATGCATATGAAACGACACCTTAACCATCTGACCTAAGTACTGTGTATACAACCAATGTTAAAAATGGACTATATTATTCTATTAGAAATTCTTGCTGCCTATTTCGCTCTCGTTAACTTCGCTCGTTAATGCTAGATTTTATAAAAATTTCATGTATGATTTTACAGATTATAAATTTTTCTCTAAAATATCGGTTATAAAAATCTTACTTGCAAACTCACACATTCGCTATTTCCTTTTGCGTAAATTAAAGTGATTTACCATAGTATTATATATAATATTATAATAACTGGATATTAAATAATAAATAAGAATTAAAAAATCTTAAATTTTTTAATCATATCATTTGCTAATCATCAAATTTTCAAATGGTCTGTTCTTAGCGATGGGTCCATTCCAAAGTTCAATCTTTTTTTAAAACTTTTATTTGACTTGACTTGACCCCAGTTTATCTGTCTGCATTTTCGACTTTTTTGAGGTACTATTTAACCACCTTTTAGGCAACCTAGAGAGAAAATTTTGTGTCATCGGGCTTTTCTGAGATCCCGCTTGTGACGCATGTGTCACGTGCGATGCGTTGAAAAGTGATTTCTTCAGCTTTTTAACTTCCAAACATCCTAGAGGGTTGAAACTTTGTGAGTAGCTTATATCGTTTTTTTTTAAATCTGGTGCAGATTGGCTGTTTTTTTCCAAGAAACTAATCTACGGTAGATCGGATTTCCCCTCTAACAGATCTTGATACTGTGGGAGATTTACCCCTCTTTTGATTGATTGCAACAACAACACATACAACCAAAACAATGTAAACAGAAGATTCTCTGCTTTCGTGTTCGTTTTTTTCGAGAAAAAATCTGAGCTCGAGCGCCAATTTCTAAAACAAAAAAAAAATACGACATTAGCCTCGTAGGGCGTTTCTACGATCCCGCGTGTCAACAGATTTCATCAGTCTCCTCTGGAGCTTCAGATGCGTGCAAGTTGGCTGCTACTAAACAAATTCAAACAATTGCTATATTTGCTGCTTTTGGCTTTAAATTTTCGATGTTTTTTAATTGTTATGTGTGTTAAACAAAACACCACCTTAAGGTGAGCGCTAAAACTAAAAAATGGCTTTAGTTATAAATCCTAAAAACTTTTTGGATTTATTTTCGGCTTTATGCTTATGCTATTGTTGTTGTAAGCCAAGCTGAAATAGCCAAAGCAATACAGCATAAGGTTATCTAGTTTGCATCTGTTTACCGTATAACAGTCTTATTCAAATATAAAAAAAAAATGTCAATGATAAATATAGTGGTTTCTATTGGACTTTCAGCATTAACACTAATAGTGACGTACCAATGCAAAATAAAACGGCATTATACAATTTTTATCATATGTCCAAGCTCCAAGTGGTACAATGTAAAATAATTACCTCATTTGCTATATTGCTTTCAACAAAATGAGTTAGGTATTTTTTGTGGTTAACGGCTGATCAAAGCAACAGCAAAAACTAACCAAATTTTGGTCAATTTTTTGTTTCATGTGTTTGCCAACTTATCCATATATAAATTTTAAAAGTCGACTTTTCTTTCTTCTTTATGTCCTGTATCCCCTTATGGGTCCTAGGGCCTCTACTACGCCTACGCGCCATCGCGTGCGGTTCCTGGCAATGAGCTTCAGCTCTCTCCAACTCTTCCCCAATTGCCGTGCCTCCTCCTCAACTGTTCTGCGCCATGTATTTCTCGGACGACCCGTTCTTCTACCATCCTGAGATAACGGGTTCCATTGCATTGCGTAGTTTGCTATGGAACTGTCGCCTTTTCGGAGTGTATGACCAATCCACTGCCACTTCCGTTGGATGGTTGTGCCTATTGGTACCTGACCCGTTCTCTGGTAAAGATGTTCGTTAGAGATACGGTTAGGCCAGAAAACCCTTAAGATGTTCCGTAGGCACCTATTTACAAATGTTTGTAATCTTTTTGTGATAGTAGCGGTCACCTTCCAAGTGCTGCACCCATACAACAGCACAGATTCAACATTTGAGCGGAACAGTCGCAGCTTGGTGTTTAAGCTGATCGCATTGCTTCGCCATATCATGGACATCATTCCAAACACCGATTTTGCTTTGCCGATTCGGTTGGCAATGTCCTGTTCGGTTCCACCTTCGGTCGAGACAATACTCCCAAGATATTGGAAACTCTCTACCGGCTGTCCAGCAATGTTAACATGAGTAACTGAGTTAGTGCCGAGTTTGATGATTTTGGTTTTGGCAGTATTAATCTTCAAACCCGCAACATTTGCCTCCCTCTCCACATTTGTTGTCATTTGGTGCAGCTCCATAATTCTATGTGAGAGTAAACAAACGTCGTCAGCGTAATCCAGATGTTTGAGTTGAGATGTAAGAGTCCAACGAATTCCTCCGTTTCCAGTAGATAAAGCTGCGCGAAGTACATCGCTAATCACCAACAAAAAAAGTATCGGCGATAGAATGCAACCTTGTCGTACCCCACTTAGGATCTCGAATTCCTCTGACAGCTTTCCTCTATGCAGCACATGACATTTAGAGCCATCATTGGTTGCTTTAATAATAGCTATTAGTTTATCGGGTATACCTCTCCTACGCAAGGCGAGCCAGATAAACTGTCTGTTGACACTGTCAAACGCCTTCTCAAAATCGATGAACAGCAGGTGCAGTGGTGACCGGAATTCAACGCACTGTTCAATAATGATCCGCAGGGTGTTTATGTGGTCTACACAGGAGGATCCAGTGCGGAAACCTGCTTGTTCGGCATCGAGTGTATCTTCCAGATGTTCCTTAATACGTTCAAGAACTACTTTGGCTATTACTTTTGCAACTGCAGGGAGAACGCAAATGCCTCTCCAGTTTTCGCACTCCATAAGACTACCTTTTTTAGGGAGCTTGACAATCATTCCCTTCTTCCACTCTTCGGGGAAACTTTCTACCTCCCAAGCTCTCTCTACAAGAGGATATAAAAGCTCTGCTGATGTCGTTGGAGCTGCACGCAGAAGCTCTGCGGGTATACCATCTAGTCCTACCGACTTGTTGTTCTTTAGTGCGTTAATCGCGGTAGCGATCTCGTCTTTGCTGGGAGTTGCGCACCTTCGGGAAATTGTTACTTCCGGCATTTCCGTTTGATTTAGGTGCATATCGTTAGCAAATACACGGTTAAGGATCGTAGAGAAATGCTCCTTCCATCGCTTGAGCTGATCCTCATCTGAAACGAGTACGGTACCATCTAGGCCTTTCACCGGATGTTGGCTAGAGCGGTGACCACCTGTCAGCTCTTTGGTGATTCTGTAAACGATTCTGCTATCGCACCGGCTCGCTGCTTCCTCTGCTTCTGAGGCAAGGTTGTTAATATAGTTACGCTTGTCACGTCTTACACTACGCTGCACTTCTCTCATTTTTCTTCGATACATGGACTCTAGCTCGCTCCTCGCTGCTGCTGGGATATCTACAATACGAGCTTTAAGTAGTTTACGTTCTTCAATCCGCCTCCAGGTATCTTCGGTAAGCCACGAGCTGTGCCTTGCCTGGCTTCTACCAACAATACTTTCCGCTCCAGAAGTGAAAACATTTTTCACAGCCTTCCAATGTTCCTGGATGGTTGTCAGCAGTGAGCTGCTGATTGCTTCCACTCCTTGCGATAAATGATCCCTTAATTGTTGGCGTACTGAGGGGATCTTTAGCCGGTCGATGTTATACCTAGGCATTCGGATGATATTGCGGATTCTATGAACTGATGCAGTACGTAACTGGACAGTAGCTACCATAAGGTGATGATCA
The DNA here is from genome assembly GCA_947095585.1 of Nephrocerus scutellatus. Classification (NCBI taxonomy): domain Eukaryota; kingdom Metazoa; phylum Arthropoda; class Insecta; order Diptera; family Pipunculidae; genus Nephrocerus; species Nephrocerus scutellatus. The sequence goes on from OX352762.1 coordinate 81,878,089, forward strand.
CGTACCATACCCATGTCGGCTCCTCGTCTGTTTCGGACGTCTAACAGACAGCTCCTAAAACGTCTGCTGATCGCCACATGGTCGATTTGGTTGGATGATGATTGCCTGTCAGTTGACACCCAGCTGTCCTTGTGGCAAGTCTTATGCTCAAACATGGTGCCTCCTATAACAAGGTTGTTGGTGTTGCAGAAATCAACAAATCTTTCACCATTGTCATTTCGTTCGCCGACGCCGTGCTTCCCAATCACATGCTTGAGTCCTTCATTGTCGTTGCCAACCTTGGCATTCACATCCCCCATAACGATGACGATATCTCCGTTCGGCGTTGCGTTGAATACAGCGTTTAGTTAATTGTAGAAGTTGTCCTTTTCATCCTCAGTCGAGGGATTCGTTGGGGCGTAGCACTGTATGATCGTGACGCGCCGTACTCTAGTCCGAAATCTGGCCGATATGATCCTATCACTATGCGGGTGCCAGGAAATTAGGCCTCTACGTGCTGTTGGCGTTAGCAGCAGACCCACTCCAGATTCACGGGTACTGCCGGAGGGTTTGCCAGAGTAGAGTAGCACAGTGTTACACGTTGGGGATTGGTACTCTCCCGCGTCGAACCATCTTACTTCACTCTCTCCCAGTATGTCCAAATTATATCGAAGAAACTCACGTTCCAGTTGAAGAAATCTGGCATTATGAGGTCCTTCACTCCCAGAGTCAAGGAGCGTCCTCACATTCCAGAAACCAATCTTTGTCCGGGTACAATAGCCAAAAGTCGTCATTATTCGATCATTACTTATCCGAGGCGTTGTGTCAGTTTCAGTAGCGGGTATTTTTCGGTACCGCAGGGTGCTAGCCCACGTTACCTAGACTGGAAACGCTAGACCGTTCGCACTTGCAGTTTTAGCCTACATGTATAAGGATTTATACACATAGTTGCCCGGGGACCACCACGAGGAGGTAGAGCAAGCACTACATCACGAACTTGATTGTTACGCTACTGGCCCAAACCAAGTTTTGAGCAGTCAGTAGTTTCCCGATCAATCGCAATGCAGATCCCCAAAGTCGACTCTGGTGGTGGGAATTATAACTAAAAAGTTGGTTTAATATTTCTTAACCACAAATTTTTTTTGGTTAACGCTAAACCATTTTCTGGTCTATCCAATGTGGTGTTGTAATTTTTATTTTTTTGTTGAAAGCAATATAGCAAATGAGGAACAATAAGATAGCTATTTGAAAATTAAGCTAGTTGGACTATTTGCACACATGCGAAAAAAATTTCAATGTTGTTTTATGTTCCACGTAAAAATAGGAAATAGATGGCTAGTTGTACATTGACATGTTCTATTTGGACATATGACAAAACAATTTTAATATCGTTCAATGTTCCATTGGCACTAAAAAATTGTATAAATGCTGATATGCTGATTAAGAGCCCAATAGTTAAATATAAAATATATTGTCAAAATATGCTCCGATTTTTCAAATAGCTTTTGATAAAATTTAAAATGGTTGGACAATTTAATTTAGTGTAAATGTTTTGCAAATTTTAGTTCTTATTCAGAGCAAAATAATAATAATAATATTTGGCGCGACAGACCATTGCAGTCCAAAGCCTAGCTTCTCGCGACCATTATAAAGCAAAATAGTTTGCTTAAAATCGCTGAATAACAGCATAATTTTTTGCAATATTAGCTCTGATTTCGTAACTCGCTTTGCTTATAATTCAGAACATTTGAAAATTTAATCTGAACGTTTTGCTTAATTTAAGCTCTGATTCAGATAAAAATAATTTGCATAAAAAACGCTGAAAAATATTGGCAAAATATGTTCTGATTTTGCAACCAGCTTTTGCTAAAATTCAGAATGTTTGAAAATTATAATTTAGTCTTAACGTGTTGCCTAATTTCAGCTCTGATTCGGAGCAAAATAGTTTGCTAGAAAAACGCTGAAAAATAGCAAAAATATCGACAAAATATGTTCTGATTTTGCAGCTCGCTTTTTCTAAAACTAAGAATGTTTGAAAAAATTTAATTTAGTCTTAACGTTTTGCTTAATTTCAGCTATGATTTAGAAAAAAATAATTTGCTTAAAAAACGCTGAAAAATAGCAAAACTATTGGCAAAAATTGTTCTGATTTTGCAACCAGCTTTTGCTAAAATTCAGAATGTTTGAAAATTCTAATTTAGTCTTAACGTGTTGCCTAATTTCAGCTCTGATTCAGAGCAAAATAGTTTGCTAGAAAAAAGCTAACAAATAGCAAAAATATCGACAAAATATGTTCTGATTTTGCAACCAGCAACCGGTGGAATACAGAATGTTTGAAAATTTGAATTTATTCTGAACGTTTTGCTTATCTTCAGCTCTGATTCAAAGCAAAATAATTTGCTTAAAAACGGCATGTGTTTAAAAATTTCAAACAATCTGAATTTTAGCAAAAATTTGAGCAAAATCAGAACTTATATTTTTGGTACAGGCGAAATATTCAGACAGACTTAAAATTTTTCCTAACACTCTGAATAACTTCTGACTTTGCCTGATATAAGAAAATCTTTATTAATAGCAAACAAATTGCTACTTGGGCAATGGTACTTACTCTCTTTGATTAGGTCTTAACCTCCATTAACAAAAAACAATAAAGTTTAAAGAAATTTTGCTTTTTCTTATACAAAATAACAACACAGAACACAAGCGCTTAATACAAAATGAGAAATGTCATTAAAATTAATCTTAAAATATCATTGCGGTAAACTAGAAATACAACTACTGTAAACTGCTGCAAATGTCATAACTCATTTCATCAGAATCGCAAATTTTCAGTGACAATATTTTGTACTAATAACAAAATACCACGAAAAATTCATCAGAATCTACCCCCAGATCAGTCAGATCAAATATATTATTATTATTATTTTTTAGTACCAGAAAAAAGATTTATTTTTCATATGAATGCTACATTGTAGTAAACATGTCCTATCTTTAAAGAAACAACATTTTGTATATTTTTTCAGTTTAAAAAAATCATATCCGAGAATTATCGGTGCAAAAAAACGTCTCAGAAAAAGAAATTTTGATCGGAGAATGTAAAAATAACACATATGAGTTTTGATAACCAAATTATTCTGGTACTATAAAAAACAGCAGATTACTTTTTTGATTTGACCGATCTGATCAGAGAAAAAATTATCGGATTTATCGGATATCTCGGAACTCGGATTTCTCTATTTTCTCCGAATTCTCCGATAAAAACATGTCCACAGAGAACACAAACACTTTTTTGGAAAATATATGTCGTTTTTTCCTCCATGTCGGAGCTGATTTTTTCTCGGCAAAACAAACAATAATGGGCGTATCCAGAACGTTGAGGACTCACTAATATTGTTTTTTTCCTTATAAATCTGGCAAAGTGTTGTTTGATTGTCAAGTTTTTCGCTTACCCTAAAAAACCAATATACCGTACAACGAAAACCTGTTAAATACTTCGCAGCAGCAGCAAAACAGAATCAATAAAAGTAAAACATTTGTATACGATGAATGACATAATAGAACTGAACTTAGCTTTATTTCTACAATATAACAGGGGGCTGCCATCTCTCACTACATGAACACTCCGCCTCAATTCCTATCGATAGTAATCCAAGTTCGATCGGCAATTGCAATTGAGTTCGTATAAATCATTAAGTTTAGTCGATTTCGCAAATATTCAAATGTCGCCCTTTAGTCATGATATCAGCTAGTGGTTCATTCGTTGAAATATATCTAACTTCGATGATACCTTTGGCTATTAAATCACATACAAATTTGAATTTAACATCAATGTGTTTCGTACGCTGCATTTCTTTTTCTTGAGATGAGATCATAATCACATCCTGATTGTCCTCGTGCAATATTATTGGTTCTTCGGGAGGTTCTCCACGCAGCCATATAATTTCACATGTAGCCAAGCACAGTGAGACATTTTCAGCTTCGGTGGACGACAAAGAAACACAAGTCTGCTTACGTGTCATCCAAGTCACAGTTGCGCCAAAGACTTTCATCACATTGACAGAAACCGATTTTATATCATTGATATCTCCGGCCCAATCAGCGTCCGCATATCCCGTCAACACGACCGAATTCTCATCGTTCCGATCTTCCAGTTTCAGGTCAACTGCTCCTCTGATGTATCGTAGTATTCTCTACGCTGCCTTCCAATGCTCTTCAGTTGGACATGTTTGAAATTGACTGAAGCAATTCACTCCCGCTGATAAGTCTGGTCGTACAAGCCGCGTATATCAAGCATCCGATTAATTCGCTGTACGGTTTAGTCGTCAGTTCTGCCTTCTTTCTAATTTCAGTTGGCATTCCATTGGAGTCAAACTCGGTTTACAATCGGCCATTCCAAAACGTTGCAATACGTCCTCTAGGTAGCCGCGTTGGTTAATTCTCAGAATCCCCCTGCTCCGATCACGTTTGATATTGATTCCGAGGAAACTCTTCGTTTCGCCCATGTCACGCATTTCGAATTCCTTTGACAGTGAGTGAATCCATTTCACAATGAACTGCTTCCATCCATTGAGCTGCATCATCTCGTTTTGCTATTTCGCCAAATGACTGAGGAAAATTGTGAACGTACGCCACGGCACAAAGTGCTAAGTCCAATGTGCTAGAATTCAATGCCAATGCCGAAAAATACTCCTCCCCGTTGTACTCATGCATTTTGAGCTTTGTTGGATCGACAAAATCTTCATACCTCTTAGATTGTTGACGCTTTCGCTGCGGTCAGTGTCAGTGTCTAGTCAGTATATAAAATATACGATGCAGACTAAACTCAGGATGAGACTTAATATTTAACAGACGCTATATAGGTCAACGTCAGGACTGTCATAGAGTCCCGAAATCCCGGGCCTGAGTCATTTTGATACCGGGTCGCTGAGATGAATAGTGGTGTTTAGAATGGTACTCGACCATTTGACGATGAATTTTATGGTTATATATGGTTTTATGGTTATATTAAATTGACATCGATTTTTGAAATCTGCCACAAAACTAATAAATTCTATTTATCCGGCTGTTTCTCAAAACTATCAGATTTTGTACCAGTTGCGAGAAGGGGCCATTCTTGCTACTAATAATGGAGACACCCACGAAATAAACAATCAAATACTTGCATTTTTTAATAGGCATAGTCACTGAATATAAGTGTATCGATACCGTTGTAGATACTGATGCCAAAGTTAATTATCTAACTGAGTTCCTAAACTCACTTAATTCGTCTGGATTGCCACCACATCGTCTTACATTTTGATCTCCAATTATTTTACTACGGATTCTCGACTCGCCAAAACTTTGCAACGGCACAAGACTGTGCGTAAAAGAGATGCCGAACAATATAATTGATGTGACTATGTTGACAGAAAAGGGACAGTTTGATTAAGACACTGCAATTTCCAGTAAAACTTGCGTTTTCGATGACGATCAATAAGTTGGACAGTTTATTAAGTACTGCGGAGTATAGATTTGAGATCGCCATGTTTTTCCCACGGACAACTTTATTTTGCTTGCTCTGGGTTGGGTTGACCTAAGAATTTATTTATTCTTGCTCTTGAAGGTAAAACTAACAACATTGTATACAACCAAGTTTTGTTTTAAATTAATTTTATGTATGTTTATTTAATTTTATTTTATAATTTGAATACTATAGCTGTAATTTAAAATATATTTAATAAAATAAATTTTGTTAATAAAAACTGCAATTTTACCTTCTATCATTCTTTTTTCTACCCCTGCCTAATAGAAGATTGGGATGAATCAATACCTGGGTAATCAGCTATTTTATGAATAAAACTAAATAGTGTTTTTTGAAAGGTACTTTTACCTTGATACGGGGGGATTTGATGCAAGTTAAACAATTTAACACTTAATTGTCATAAAAAAAATACTTTATTCTTTATGCCTTCACGGCCACTTAATAACTAAATTACAAATGTATTTACTCTAATAATGAAACCTAGCCAGAACTGCTCGCTCAGCATAGTTCCCACGGTGCATTTCGCATTCATGCATCCAAGCAATTCGAAGTATTACATATCTGCTGACGAAATGTCTATGTCCGCCACTGTGTGAACCTGTGTGAACCTATGTTGCGAGTGTCGCTGATGGTGTTGTAATCTGATTGTCGTTAACTCCTCCATCCTTAGGTTCGAACGCCCTCGTTCGATTTTGATGCTTTTTGGAGATTTGGGATATCTTCGATACCTATGGTTGTTGATGTTGAATGTATGGGTTGTTGAACATCTTTTTTTTTTAGGCCTAATGCGTTTGCTGATCATCTTTTTTGCGGATGCTGTTGCAACTATGAGTATGACGATTATCAATCCAATATTTGTTACTGTGCCGATTCTATTTTCCTTCTCTAATAATTCTATCTTTGATGTTCCCTTATTGTAGAGCTGCTTTAACATCTGTAGGGACAGCATTTCTTCGAGTTTATTTGGAAGAGAAGTCGGTTGAAGTATTGCTGGCATTGGTTGAAGAATAATTAATTCGGTGTTTCTTATTTCTTGTCCATCAATTTGTATTGTAGCATTTGTGTGGCGAATGACGTATGTTCCGTTTATTTCTATTGGTTCATCGTTTATAACGGGTGTTTTTTTGGGAGGTTTGTTTTTCCGATAGATGTCGTTTTATTTTATGACAGTTGTTTTGACAGCTCAAAGTGGCATTTCTACTCAGTATTGTTTGGCAAATCATTATGAAAAAAAAAAAAAAAAAAAAAAAAAAAAAAAAATGACATTTGTGAAAAATAGTCGTGGTAGCCATATGCCAGAAATTGTGTTTAAATGTTAAATGCCAAAAAATTATCTACCAAATAAAAAAAAATTTTGGTCATTTCATAATTTTATATGTGTTTTATTCAAAAAAAAAATCGGCAACCTCTTAAAAAAACACGTTATATCTAACGGGTGTTTTTTTAAGAGGTTGCCGATTTTTTTTTTGAATAAAACACATATAAAATTATGAAATGACCAAAATTTTTTTTTATTTGGTAGATAATTTTTTGGCATTTAACATTTAAACACAATTTCTGGCATATGGCTACCACGACTATTTTTCACAAATGTCATTTTTTTTTTTTTTTTTTTTTTTTTTTTTTTTTTTTCATAATGATTTGCCAAACAATACTGAGTAGAAATGCCACTTTGAGCTGTCAAAACAACTGTCATAAAATAAAACGACATCTATCGGAAAAACAAACCTCCCAAAAAAACACCCTTTAGTTACTGTTCCATCGTATTGGTTCAATAGTAATACTCCTGCTGATACTTCGTCTATGCTTGGTATGTGCTGATTGTTGATGAGGGTGCAATTAGCTTGTTTACTATTGAGCAGTCTGGGTATACAGGTTGAATTACTAATATCTATTATACTATTTCTATTACATATTGCTAGGTTATTAAATGTTTTACAATCTTTTATTAAACCATAAATTTGTTTGCTACATTCTAGTATTGATTCATATGGTATTTTGTTAATTTTATAAATTTTTTTTAACAGCTTTAAGCATCATAATATTACAAATTTTATTCTCGGTAGTAGGTAAATCTAATATGTAAACTATATCTTTGTTATTGGAAGCTATCTTTACATTTGCAAATTCTAATGCTTCGTCTAGATTAACATATGGAAAATGCTCTTGCTTAATTATAATTTCGGTTATATTTATTTCGTTGTTTGAAAGTATGAACGAATTTACAATGTTGGCTTTGGCCCAATGTATTGCATATGCAATGTTTACGATTTCTTCCTTAACTAATTCTAATTTATATTTCATTCCAAAAATTAAACTACTTGTTACACTTTCTTTTTCTTTTATTATTTTTAAAATGTGATTGGACATGTTTGTAACTTCGTTTATCTTGTCTAATGTTATCCTATTAATCACAACTTGATTATTGTTGTTTTGCAATACATTATTCATTTTGTCAGTTAAAATTTCGTAATCATGATGATCCGGGTTTCCCGCGATCCATTTCCACGTACTACCAATGAAATCTAATGATCTTTTATTTCTGTTATTTATTCTTAATCTACCTAAATAATCTTTTATTCGTAGTGTTTCGAAGGAGAGGATATCGTGTAGAGGATGATCGGGTTTTACAACGGATATAATGTTTTTTTCTATAGTGTTGACAAGGTCTTGGTAGGATTCTACGTTAACTGTGTGAATTATTTTGTAAGATCCGCTCTGAACCTTCGCACTTCCTGTACTGATCTTGATTAGTTGAGAATTTGTATAATCTAGTATTTGAACGGTTGCAGTGCTCAAGGGCACAAGTAATAGGCTGGCAAAAGAAAAATTAGTTTTTAATTAAACTCTTGTGAATTATTTTACCGGATTTTGTTACTATTGTGGAATTCCTGTTTTCAACTACTACCTCTTTTCTGTATCTGGGGTTTAATTTGTTTCCTATTCTTTTGTTATTTTTTACGTATATTGTTTCTCCTACAGAATAATTTTTTATAGGGTCTTTCTTCCTGTTGTGATACTCTAAGTCAGTTTGTTGTTTATTTTCTATTCTCTGCATATTTTCCTGTCTTACGCGTATGAGTTCTTCTGGGTTGTTAAGCAATTGTTTCCCGAAAAATGTATCGATTGGTTTTTTACCAGTTGTAGAGTTTACGGATCGATTGTACTCGTAGATAGATCTATCAAGTAACTCTGAAAATGTTTTATGTGTGTTTTCTGTTTTGAGACAACGGATTACTTCGGAGAGTGTTGAGTGGAATCTTTCGATTTGTCCATTTGCCGAACTTGTGTAAGGGGGAGCTCTAAAGACTTTTACGCCGAACATGTTTTGCAACATGAAGGTTATGGAACTAGAAGCCAAGGATTTTTCATTGTCCATAACAATAGTTTGTGGGACTCCGAACGCTAATACCAATTCTCTGAGAGGTTGTTTAATATCCTCTGAGGCTCTTGATTTTAGTATTTTGGCTAAGGCGTACTTGGAAAATTTGTCTATTGCAGTTAAAATGATTTTTTTGTCGGTAAAGTAAATGTCAATATGGATAATTTGCCCGGGGTATTCTCGAATAAGGGTCGATTGAATTTGGGGTTTATTGGGGTGTCGATCATACTTGTGTTCTTTGCACACTTTACACAATTTCGTTACTTTATCTATTTTAGCTTTCATTTGGGGAAAGTAAAAGCTTTGTAAGATTTGGAATTTGTTCTCACGAGCGTTTCGATGAGCACGGTTATGCTCTTCAATTATCACTGCTTCTTGTTGGTTCTCGTCAGTTAGATCAGTGACTATTGACCTTGCGAAGCGTGTCCGATACTGTTTGAAGTGTACTGGATGTATTTCTTGGACCATGCCCAGAATTCGTTCTTCTGTTTTAAGTCCATTAGTGACTGAAGGGTTGAGATATTTCTTAAATATTTTTGTTAAGTTTTCTTGAGTGTATTCAGGCTCTGTAATAGTATGGCGATGATAGGTGGGGAAAACTATTTGAAATTGGTATGAGGGAGTATTTCCTACATTTAGAATAATTTGATTTTTAAACACATTTAGGGGTGCGTCTACAATTTGGATTAGATCCTGGCCGGAGCTTTCGTCGCTATGTTGAGTTACTGTGAGAGAATTAATTTGGCTATTTCGTGGAAGTCTAGATAATGCATTGGCAACGACGTTGGATTTACCAGGCGTATATTTCAACTCGTAGTTGTACTCTTCGAGTATAGCCTTCCATCGTTTCATTTTATGATTGGTGTTCTTATTGCTCAACGCATGCGTCAATGGCTGGTGGTCTGTAAAAATCTTGAGTTTAGTTGGGCCATACAGATAGCTTCTTAATGAATTAAGGGCCCATACTATGGCCAGCATCCTTTTTTCGTTAGCGGCGTAGTGTTCTTCCGCTTCATTAAGAGTTCTTGATATAAAAGTAATTGGTTTATTATCTTGCGACAATACAGCGCCAATGGCGTAGTCTGACGCATCAGTTGTCAGGTGAAATTCTTTTTTAAAATCAGGAAACGTCCTCTGAAATCAGCAAATTTTTAATTTTATTAAATGCATCTATTGCTGCTTCTGTCAAATTTATTATTTTTTTACTTGAGGCTGTTTTGGACGTACGTCCATCCTCCCCTCTTAAAAGGGTTGTCAGGGGTTTTTCCAATTTAGCATAGTCCTTGATGAATCTGCGGTAAAATCCCGACAGACCAAGGAACGACCGCAAATCTTTCAGAGTTTTTGGATGCGGAAATTTGGAGATGGCTTCCACTTTGGCCGGATTTGCTTTTATACCTTCTGAGGAGACTATGAATCCTAGGAATTCAACTTGCGATTTCAGAAATTCGCATTTATCTAATTGAATCCTGAGGTTAGCTTGTTGTAAGGTTTTAAAAATCTTTTCCAGACTTTGAAAGTGAGTTTTGACATCCTCACTTAACACAATTATGTCATCGATATAGACATAGCATGTTTTACCTATGTGCTCACGTAATATGTCGTCTAGAGCTCTTTGAGTCCGAAGGGTAGTGTTGTGAACTCATATTTCCCGTTATTGACAGAGAATGAGGTTTTCTCGATGTCATCCTCGTGAAGAGGAGGGGCTAAAACCTCGTTTGTCTCGGGAATTGGGTAGCGATCGGGGATCGTTACCGAATTAAGCTTTCGGTAATCAATTATCATGCGGTACTTTTTTTCGCCTGAAGCGTCGGGTTTCTTCGGTACAATCCATACCGGAGAGTTAAACGGAGACCTTGAGGGTCGAATGATTCCGTTATTCAGTAATTGATTAAGTTGTTTATCTATTTCCTCTTTAAGTGCTACGGGGTATGGGTAGTGTTTAGAATAAATTGGATCCTCGGTGGTTGTGCGGATTCTACCCTTAACGTTGGTAGTGAAAGTTAATTTCTCATGTGGCTCGCCGAATAGACTGGAATGACTTATAGTCAAAGAGTTTAATTTGTCTTTTTGATCCTGGGACATATGATCGTGCTTGAGTCAAATAAATTAATCATGGTATGGTGAGTGATTTTGATGTCGCCGCAAATTGAATTTGCGCGGAAGTTTTTCTGATTAGGTATAGGGTTTCGGACAAGGTTGTGCTGAATATAATTTTTATTTGAACCTGTGTCCACTAAAAATTGCAGAATCTTATTATCATTCGTCCTACACTGAAAATATGGTAGAGACGAATTCGTGAATCTAAAAAATGCACATCAACAAAGTCTGTACATTGTTCAGTGGTTTCGTTATTATTCTGTTGATCTAAATACTCGTTGAATGTTTGGTCACTGGCTGGCTGGATGTTCATGGCAGAGATCATGGCACAATAATCGTTCATTTCACTTTGGGATTCGATTGTGGTATGTACTTCTGGTATTTGATAATTAAATTGAGGCTCGACTGCAGAAGACTCAACGAGAAAATTTCTTTGCATTTTATTCGGAGGATTATATTGTTGAGGGGGAAGCATTGGTCATTTAGGAGCGGGTGGCCAGTTTTTAGCTAGCTGTGCTGGTCTGTTCATGTAATTCACATTATTTGTCCTCATGGTGCTTGTATCCATTGGTTCTCCTCTGGTTTGAAAATTATTATTGGGTTGATGATTTCGTTGGGTATAGTAGGTGTTGTTGTTCTGGAAATTTGATCTTTGGTTATGTTGATTGTTCATTGGGAATGGTTACTGTTGAGAGTGTGTAACTTGATAGTTTTGAAAACGCGGTGGAGGACGAGGTGGAAAGTTCATGGGGCGTTGTGGTAGATACGCCAATTGAGGGTAAAACGGTTGGTGATTCCGTGTAGGAATTGGTGGAGCTGGATGTGAAGGTTTTCGCATTCCTCCAATATTGTGGTTCGCACAGTTGGATCTAAATTGTTGGTTTTCTAGTTTTTGGCACAGATTGAGTGCAGTGGGTAGATCAACTGGTTCGCGCATAGCTAATAGTCTAGGCAAGTCTCCTTTGAGACCTCTTATGAAGGTGTCTAAGGCCTTCGCTCTGTATGATTCCGATAAATGATGCAGTGCATCGGGTGGAAGTTCCATGCTCGAGATTTTGTTTTGAATAAGGGACAGATGATTGTAAACCGTTTGATAATAGGACTCGATGTTTTCACTTCCTTGTACAATTTGGGTGTTCCCTGTTCTCAACGCTTTTGCGCCAGGAGCTGAACTCACCCGGAGTTCCGGAAAATTCCATGAGACCTTTTACTACATCAGGGACCCTGTCCAAATCAGTAAGATTGTTCCTGTGCTGGACGTAAACAGTTTCGTCAACAGCCCTGTTGAATTGTTCGTTGGGGTTAACAATTGAATTTACTACGTTCCTACATTCCGATACGCAAACTCGACTTGCGATTCTTGCAATCAGAGCTTCCAGTTCAGAAGAAGCATTAACTATAGCATTTTGTACTGGTGGTCTTGGATTCGGAGGTGCCACATTCGGATTTTCTGGATTTAGCACAGATGGGCGAATAATTGGTTCAGTCATTTTGGAAAGAGTATTAAAAATATAAGAGATTGACGCAGTAAGAGAAGACGGGGATTTGGTTTAGGATTCACTTAATTCCTATATTTACTCTATTTATTGTATAATATTTCTTATGAATGATATTTGATTATTGCGCTTAGATTCACTTAATTAAAATATTGATTCACGTTTACTCAATTAAAATTTTGATTCACTTTTATTTAATTAAAATATTGGTTCACTTTAGCTCTAATTTCTAGAAATATTACCTATCTAATTTTTAAATCTTAATATAATGTATAAATTTGTCTGTTCACTATTAATTATTTATTAACTATTTTTAAAAATGTATTTTTAAAATTTATTTAAAGTCTATCTTACATAATTATCAATCCAGCGCTGTTAGAGGGGCTCGTTCCCGTTTGAGTTGTCTACTAAGGTTCCTTTCTCTAAAACTCCCTCGCTGGTGGATTAGTCAATCGACGTTGTCCTTGTTCTTGTTGTGGGTGGCCCAGTAGATGATGTCCTTGGAGCTGCTTGAGGTCCTTTTTGTCTTCACTGATTTACACGTGGTTCTGATGGAGCTGCTTTAGGTCCTTGTTTCTTTCACACGTTGCGCGAGGTTATTTTATTTTTCGGAGCTACTTTAGGTCCTTTTATTTTACACTCGCGAATTACTAATGAAAACGCACAGACTTTACTACCAGGCCCCACGTTGGGCGCCAATTAAACATTTTAACACTTAATTGTCATAAAAAAATACTTTATTCTTTATGCCTTCACGGCCACTTAATAACTAAATTACAAATGTATTTACTCTAATAATGAAACCTAGCCAGAACTGCTCGCTCAGCATAGTTCCCACGGTGCATTTCGCATTCATGCATCCAAGCAATTCGAAGTATTACATATCTGCTGACGATATGTCTATGTCCGCCACTGTGTGAACCTGTGTGAACCTATGTTGCGCGTGTCGCTGATGGTGTTGTAATCTGATTGTCGTTAACTTGCATATGAAACGACACCTTAACCATCTGACCTAAGTATTGTGTATACAACCAATGTTAAAAATGGACTATATTAATCTATTAGAAATTCTTGCTGCTTATTTCGCTCTCGTTAACTTCGCTCGTTAATGCTAGATTTTATAAAAATTGCATGTATAATTTTACGGATTATAAATTTTTCTCTAAAATATCGGTTATAAAAATCTCACTTGCAAACTCGCACATTCACTATTTCCTTTTGCGTAAAGTGATTTACCATAGTATTATATATAATATTATATTAACTGGATAATAAATAATTAATAAGAATTAAAAAATCTTAAATTTTTTATCATATCATTTGCTAATCATCAAATTTTCAAATGGTCTGTTCTTAGCGATGGGTCCATTCCAAAGTTCAATATTTTTTTAAAACTTTTATTTGACTTGACTTGACCCCAGTTTATCTGTCTGCATTTTCGACTTTTTGAGGTACTATTTAACCACCTTTCAGGCAACCTAGAGAGTAAATTTTGTGTCATCGGGCTTTTCTGAGATCCCGCTTGTGACGCATGTGTCACGTGCGATGCGTGGAAAAGTGATTTTTTCAGCTTTTTAATGACCTTTTTAACCAACTTCCACACATCCTAGAGGGTTGAAATTTTGTGAGTAGCTTATTTCGTTTTTTTTAAATCTGGTGCAGCTTGATTTTTTTAATTGTTTCTTTTCCAAGAAACTAATCTACGGTAGATCGGATTTCCCCTCTAACAGATCTTGATACTGTGGGAGATTTACCCCTCTTTTGATTAATTGCAACAACAACACATACAACCAAAACAATGTAAACAAAAGATTCTCTGCTTTCGTGTTCGTTTTTTTTGAGAAAAAATCTGAGCTCGAGCGCAAATTTCTAAAACAAAAAAAATACGACATTAGCCTCGTAGGGCGTTTCTACGATCCCGCGTGTCAACACATGTCATCAGTCTCCTCTGGCGCTTCAGATGCGTGCAAGATGGCTGCTACTAAACAAATTCAAACAATGAGGAACAATAAGATAGATAGCTATTTGAAAATTAAACTAGTCGTACTATTTGGACACATGCGAAAAAAATTTCAATGTTGTTTTATGTTCCACGTAAAAATAGGAAAAATCAGATGGCTAGTGCTAGTTGTACATTGACATGTTGTTCTATTTGGACATATGACAAAACAATTTTAATATCGTTCAATGTTCCATTGGCACTAAAAAATTGTATAAATGCTGATATGCTGATTAAGAGCCCAATAGTTAAATATAAAATATATTGTCAAAATATGCTCCGATTTTTCAAATAGCTTTTGATAAAATTTAAAATGATAGGACAATTTAATTTAGTGTAAATGTTTTTCAAGTTTCAGTTCTTATTCAGAGCAAAATAATAATAATAACATTTGGCGCGACAGACCATTGCGGTCCAAAGCCTAGCTTCACGCGACCATAATAGAGCAAAATAGTTTGCTTAAAATCGCTGAATAACAGCAAAATTTTTTGCAATATTAGCTCTGATTTCGTAACTCGCTTTGCTTATAATTCAGAACATTTGAAAATTTAATCTGAACGTTTTGCTTAATATCAGCTCTGATTTAGAAAAAAAATTTTGCTAAAATTCAGAATGTTTGAAAATTCTAATTTAGTCTTAACGTGTTGCCTAATTTCAGCTCTGATTCAGAGCAAAATAGTTTGCTAGAAAAAAGCTAACAAATAGCAAAATTATCGACAAAATATATTCTGATTTTGCAACCAGCAACCGGTGGAATTCAGAATGTT
The DNA here is from genome assembly GCA_947095585.1 of Nephrocerus scutellatus. NCBI lineage: Eukaryota > Metazoa > Arthropoda > Insecta > Diptera > Pipunculidae > Nephrocerus > Nephrocerus scutellatus. The sequence continues at coordinate 81,893,333 of OX352762.1, forward strand.
TGAAAATTTGAATTTATTCTGAACGTTTTTCTTATCTTCAGCTCTGATTCAAAGCAAAATAATTTGCTTAAAAACGGCATGTGTTTAAAATTTTCAAACAATCTGAATTTTAGCAAAAATTTGAGCAAAATCAGAACTTATATTTTCGGTATAGGCGAAATATTCAGACAGAATTAAAATTTTGCCTAACACTTTCTTAATAACTTCTGACTTTGCCTGATATAAGAAAATCTTTATTAATAGCAAACAAATAGCTACTTGGGCAATGATTTTTTGATTAGGTCTTAACCTCCATTAACAAAAAACAATAAAGTTTAAAGAAATTTTGCTTTTTCTTATACAAAATAACAACACAGAACACAAGCGCTTGATACAAAATGAGAAATGTCATTAAAATTAATCTTAAAATATTATTGCGGTAAACTAGATATACAACTACTGTAAACTGCTGCAAATGGCATAACTCATTTCATCAGAATCGCAAATTTTCAGTGACAATATTTTGTACTAATAACAAAATACCACGAAAAATTCATCAGAATCTACCCCCAGATCAGTCAGATCAAATATATTATTATTATTATTTTTTAGTACCAGAAAAAAGATTTATTTTTCATATGAATGCTACATTGTAGTAAACATGTCCTATGTTTAAAGAAACAACATTTTGTATATTTTTTCAGTTTAAAAAAATCATATCCGAGAATTATCGGTGCAAAAAAACGTCTCAGAAAAAGAAATTTTGATCGGAGAATGTAAAAAATAACACATATGAGTTTTGTCAACCAAATTATTGTTCCGATTCCTCCGACATAAAAAACCAAAACTTTTCTCTGGAAAAAATTATCGGATTTATCGGATATCTCGGAACTCGGATTTTTCTATTTTCTTCGAATTCTCCGATAAAAACACCAGAGAACACAAACACTTTTTTGGAAACACAAACTACGAGATAACGAAAAAGGCAAATTTATGTCGTTTTTTCCTCCATGTCGGAGCTGATTTTTTCTCGGCAAAACAAACAATAATGGGCGTATCCAGAACGTTGAGGACTCACTAATGTTGTTTTTTCCTTACAAATCTGGCAAAGTGTTGTTTTATTGTCAAGTTTTTCGCTTACCCTAAAAAACCAATATACCGTACAACGAAAACCTGTTAAATACTTCGTAGCAGCAGCAAAACAGAATCAATAAAAGTAAAACATTTGTATAAGATGAATGACATAATAGAACTGAACTTAGCTTTATTTTTACAATATAACAGGGCTGCCATCTCTCACTACATGAACAATCCGCCTCAATTCCTATCGATAATAATCCAAGTTCGATCGGCAATTGCAATTGAGTTCATATAAATCAATAATCCAAAGATAATAATTATTCTATCCGAATTAAGTTTAGTCGATTTCGAAAATATTCAAATGTCACCATTTAGTCATGATATCAGCTAGTGGTTCATTCGTTGAAATTTATCTAATTTCGATGATAACTTTGGCTATTAAATCACATACAAATTTGAATTTAACATCAATGTGTTTCGTACGCTGCATTTCTTTTTCTTGAGATGAGATCATAATCACATCCTGATTGTCCTCGTGCAATATTATTGGTTCTTCGGGAGGTTCTCCACGCAGCCATATAATTTCACATGTAGCCAAGCACAGTGAGACATTTTCAGCTTCGGTGGACGACAAAGAAACACAAGTCTGCTTATGTGTCATCCAAGTCACAGTTGCGCCAAAGACTTTCATCACATTGACAGAAACCGATTTTCTATCATTGATATCGCCGGCCCAATCAGCGTCCGCATATCCCGTCAACACGACCGAATTCTAATCGTTCCGATCTTCCAGTTTCAGGCCAACTGCTCCTCTGATGTATCGTAGTATTCTCTTCGCTGCCTTCCAATGCTCTTCAGTTGGACAAGTTTGAAATTGACTGAAGTAATTCACTGCCGCTGATAAGTCTGGTCGTACAAGCCGCGTATATCAAGCATCCGATTAATTCGCTGTACGGTTTAGTCGTCAGTTCTGCCTTCTTTCTAATTTCAGTTGGCATTCCATTGGAGTCAAACTCGGCTTACAATCGGCCATTCCAAAACGTTGCAATACGTCCTCTAGGTAGCCGCGTTGGTTAATTCTCAGAATTCCCCTGCTCCGATCACGTTTGATATTGATTCCGAGGAAACTCTTCGTTTCACCCATGTCACGCATTTCGAATTCCTTTGACACCAGCTGTTTGATCTTGATAATTTCCTCGATGTTTTCGCTCAATATAATAAGATCGTCTACATTTAACAGCAGGTATAACATTTCTTCTCCATTATCACGAGAATATAAACAATGATCGTATTCTGAGCGAATATTCGTTTTCGAGCATGAAATTATGGAATCGTTCAATCCACACACTTGATGCTTGCTTCAATCCGTAGAGTGACTTATTCAATTTACAAACAAAATCACCTGGCACGAATCCTACCGACTGTTACATATAAATGCCCTCTTTAAGTTTTCCGTTGAGGAATGCCGACTTTACATCCATTTGATGTATTTCCATGTCACGCTTGACAGCAAGAGCCAGCATAACTCTTATTGTAATAATCCTTGCCACCGGAGAGTAATGAAGTAATGTAATGAGTCATGAAAATCAAGTCCCTCACGCTGGGTAAATCCACGGGCTACCAGTCGCACCTTGTAGGACGCCAACTTGCCCACATCGTTCCGCTGTCCGGAAAACACCAACTTGCAGATAACAACTGAACGATTCGGCGGACGTTCGACCAAAGTCCAAGTTTTATTTCGCTTGAGTGAATTCATTTCACAATGAACTGCTTCCATCCATTGAGCTGCATCATCTCGTTTTGCTATTTCGCCAAATGACTGAGAAAAATTGTCAACGTACGCCATGGCACCATGTGCCAATGTCAATGTGCTAGAATTCAAATGCAAATGCCGAAAAATACTCCTCCCCGTTGTAATCATGCATTTTGAGCTTTGTCGGATCGACAAAATCTTCATACCTCTTGGGTTGTTGACGCTTTCGCTGCGGTCAATGTCAGTGTCTAGTCAGTATATAAAATATATGATGCAGACTAAACTTAGGATGAGACTTAATATTTAACAAACGCTATATAGGTCAACGTCAGGACTGTCATAGAGTCCCAAAATCCCGGGCCTGAGTCATTTTGATACCGGGTCGCTGAGATGAATAGTGGTGTTTAGAATGGTACTCGACCATTTGACGATTAATTTTATGGTTATATATGGTTTTATGGTTATATTAAATTGACATCGATTTTTGAAATCTGCCACAAAACTAATAAATTCTATTTATCCGGATCAGATTTTGTACTAGTTGCGAGAAGGGGCCATTCTTGCTACTAATAATGGAGACACCCACGAAATAAACAATCAAATACTTGCATTTTTAATAGGCATAGTCACTGAATATAAGTGTATCGATACCGTTGTAGATACCGATGACAAAGTTAATTATCTAACCGAGTTCCTAAACTCACTTAATTCGTCTGGATTGCCACCACATCGTTTTACGTTTTGATCTCCAATTATTTTACTACGGATTCTCGACTCGCCAAAACTTTGCAACGGCACAAGACTGTGCGTAAAAGAGATGCCGAGCAATATATTTGATGTGACTATGTTGACAGAAAAGAGACAGTGTGATTAAGAGATTGCAATTTCCAGTAAAACTTGCGTTTTCGATGACGATCAATAAGTTGGACAGTTTTTTAAGTACTGCGGAGTATAGATTTGAGATCGCCATGTTTTTCCCACGGACAACTTTATTTTGCTTGCTCTGGGTTGGGTTGACCTAAGAATTTATTTATTCTTGCTCTTGAAGGTAAAACTAACAACATTGTATACAACCAAGTTTTGTTTTAAATTAATTTTATGTATGTTTATTTAATTTTATTTTATAATTTGAATACTATAGCTGTAATTTAAAATATATTTAATAAAATAAATTTTGTTAATAAAAACTGCAATTTTACCTTCTATCATTCTTTTTTCTACCCCTGCCTAATAGAAGATTGGGATGAATAAATACCTGGGCAACGCCGGGTAATCAGCTATTTTATGAATAAAACTAAATAGTGTTTTTTGAAAAGTTACTTTTACCTTGATACGGGGGGATTTGAACCATCATCTTATGCATAGGAAACGACACCTTAACCATCTGACCTAAGTATTGTGTATACAACCAATGTTAAAAATGGACTATAATAATCTATTAGAAATTCTTGCTGCTTATTTCGCTCTCGTTAACTTCGCTCGTTAATGCTAGATTTTATAAAAATTTCATTTCATTTCAAATTTTACGGATTATAAATTTTTCTCTAAAATATCGGTTATAAAAATCTTACTTGCAAACTCACACATTCACTATTTCCTTTTGCGTAAATTAAAGTGATTTACCATAGTATTATATATAATATTATATTAACTGGATAATAAATAATTAATAAGAATTAAAAAATCTTAAATTTTTTATCATATCATTTGCTAATCATCAAATTTTCAAATGGTCTGTTCTTAGCGATGGGTCCATTCCAAAGTTCAATCTTTTTTTAAAACTTTTATTTGACTTGGCTCGACCCCAGTTTATCTGTCTGCATTTTCGACTTTTTGAGGTACTATTTAACCACCTTTCAGGCAACCTAGAGAGTAAATTTTGTGTCATCGGGCTTTTCTGAGATCCCGCTTGTGACGCATGTGTCACGTGCGATGCGTGGAAAAGTGATTTTTTCAGCTTTTTAATGACCTATTTACCAACTTCCACACATCCTAGAGGGTTGAAATTTTGTGAGTAGCTTATATCGTTTTTTTTTTAAATCTGGTGCAGCTTGATTTTTTGGCTGTTTTTTTCCAAGAAACTAATCTACGGTAGATCGGATTTCCCCTCTAACAGATCTTGATACTGTGGGAGATTTACCCCTCTTTTGATTAATTGCAACAACAACACATACAACCAAAACAATGTAAACAAAAGATTCTCTGCTTTCGTGTTCGTTTTTTTTTTTTAAGAAAAAATCTGAGCTCGAGCGCAAATTTCTAAAACAAAAAAAATACGACATTAGCCTCGTAGGGCGTTTCTACGATCCCGCGTGTCAACACATGTCATCAGTCTCCTCTGGCGCTTCAGATGCGTGCAAGATGGCTGCTACTAAACAAATTCAAACAATGAGGAACAATAAGATAGATAGCTATTTGAAAATTAAACTAGTTGTACTATTTGGACACATGCGAAAAAAATTTCAATGTTGTTTTATGTTCCACGTAAAAATGGAAAAATCAGATGGCTAGTTGTACATTGACATGTTGTTCTATTTGGACATATGACAAAACAATTTTAATATCGTTCAATGTTCCATTCGCAATAAAAATTTGTATAAATGCTGATATGCTGATTAAGAGCCCAATAGTTTGTTTAAAATGCTGTATATAAATATAAAATATATAGTCAAAATATGCTCCGATTTTTCAAATAGCTTTTGATAAAATTTAAAATGGTTGGACAATTTAATTTAGTGTAAATGTTTTTCAAATTTCAGTTGTTATTCAGAGCAAAATAATAATAATAATATTTGGAGCGACATACCATTGCGGTCCAAAGCCTAGCTTCACGCGACCATAATAGAGCAAAATAGTTTGCTTAAAATCGCTGAATAACAGCAAAAAATTTTGCAATATTAGCTCTAATTTTGTAACTAGCTTTGCTTACAATTCAGAACATTTGAAAATTTAATCTCAACGTTTTGCTTAATTTAAGCTCTGATTCGGATAAAAATAATTTGCTTAAAAACACTGAAAAATATTGGCAAAATATGTTCAGATTTTGCAACCAGCTTTTGCTAAAATTCAGAATGTTTGAAAATTATAATTTAGTCTTAATATCTAATATCTAATAATAATCTTAAAAGCAAACAAATTGCTACTTGGGCAATGGTACTTACTCTCTTTGATTAGGGCTTAACCTCCATTAACAAACAACAATAAAGTTTAAAGAAATTTTGCTTTTTCTTATACAAAATAACAACACAGAACACAAGCGCTTGATACAAAATGAGAAATGTCATTAAAATTAATCTTAAAATATTAACGCGGTAAACTAGATATACAACTACTGTAAACTGCTGCAAATGTCATAACTCATTTCATCAGAATCGCAAATTTTCAGTGACAATATTTTGTACTAATAACAAAATACCACGAAAAATTCATCAGAATCTACCCCCAGATCAGTCAGATCAAAAATATTATTATTATTATTTTTTAGTACCAGAAAAAAGATTTATTTTTCATATGAATGCTACATTGTAGTAAACATGTCCTATGTTTAAAGAAACAACATTTTGTATATTTTTTCAGTTTAAAAAAATCATATCCGAGAATTAACGGTGCAAAAAAACGTCTCAGAAAAAGAAATTTTGATCGGAGAATGTAAAAAATAACACATATGAGTTTTGACAACCAAATTATTGTTCCGATTCCTACGACATAAAAAACCAAAACATTTCTCTGGAAAAATTATCGGATTTATCGGATATCTCGGAACTCGGATTTCTCTATTTTCTTCGAATTCTCCGATAAAAACACCAGAGAACACAAACACTTTTTTTGAAACACAAACTACGAGATAACGAAAAAGGCAAATTTATGTCGTTTTTTCCTCCATGTCGGAGCTGATTTTTTCTCGGCAAAACAAACAATAATGGGCGTATCCAGAACGTTGAGGACTCACTAATGTTGTTTTTTCCTTACAAATCTGGCAAAGTGTTGTTTGATTGTCAAGTTTTTCGCTTACCCTAAAAAACCAATATACCGTACAACGAAAACCTGTTAAATACTTCGCAGCAGCAGCAAAACAGAATCAATAAAAGTAAAACATTTGTATACGATGAATGACATAATAGAACTGAACTTAGCTTTATTTCTACAATATAACAGGGCTGCCATCTCTCACTACATGAACACTCCGCCTCAATTCCTATCGATAATAATCCAAGTTCGATCCGCAATTGCAATTGAGTTCATATAAATCAATAATCCAAAGATAATAATTATTCTATCCGAATTAAGTTTAGTCGATTTCGCAAACTTCGATGATACTTTTGGCTATTAAATCACATACAAATTTGAATTTAACATCAATGTGTTTCGTACGCTGCATTTCTTTTTCTTGAGATGAGATCATAATCACACCCTGATTGTCCTCGTGCAATATTATTGGTTCTTCGGGAGGTTCTCAATTTTCAACCAATAATCCACGCAGCCATATAATTTCACATGTAGCCAAGCACAGTGAGACATTTTCAGCTTCGGTGGACGACAAAGAAACACAAGTCTGCTTACGTGTCATCCAAGTCACAGTTGCGCCAAAGACTTTCATCACATTGCCAGAAACCGATTTTCTATCATTGATATCGCCGGCCTAATCAGCGTTCGCATATCCCGTCAACACGACCGAATTCTCATCGTTCCGATCTTCCAGTTTCAGGTCAACTGCTCCTCTGATGTATCGTAGTATTCTCTTCGCTGCCTTCCAATGCTCTTCAGTTGGACAAGTTTGAAATTGACTGAAGTAATTCACTGCCGCTGATAAGTCTGGTCGTACAAGCCGCGTATATCAAGCATCCGATTAATTCGCTGTACGGTTTAGTCGTCAGTTCTGCCTTCTTTCTAATTTCAGTTGGCATTCCATTGGAGTCAAACTCGGCTTACAATCGGCCATTCCAAAACGTTGCAATACGTCCTCTAGGTAGCCGCGTTGGTTAATTCTCAGAATTCCCCTGCTCCGATCACGTTTGATATTGATTCCGAGGAAACTCTTCGTTTCGCCCATGTCACGCATTTCGAATTCCTTTGACACCAGCTGTTTGATCTTGATAATTTCCTCGATGTATTCGCTCAATATAATAAGATCGTCTACATTTAACAGCAGGTATAACATTTCTTCTCCATTATCACGAGAATATAAGCAATGATCGTATTCTGAGCGAATATTCGTTTTCGAGCATGAAATTATGGAATCGCTTAATCCACACACTTGATGCTTGCTTCAATCCGTAGAGTGACTTATTCAATTTACAAACAAAATCACCTGGCACGAATCCTACCGACTGTTACTTATAAATGCCCTCTTTAAGTTTTCCGTTGAGGAATGCCGACTTTACATCTATTTGATGTATTTCCATGTCACGCTTGACAGTAAGAGCCAGCATAACTCTTATTGTAATAATCCTTGCCACCGGAGAGTAGGTTTCATGAAAATCAAGTCCCTCACGCTGGGTAAATCCACGGGCTACCAGTCACACCTTGTAGGACGCCAACTTGCCCACATCGTTCCGCTGTCCGGAAAACACCAACTTGCAGATAACAACTGAACGATTCGGCGGACGTTCGACCAAAGTCCAAGTTTTATTTCGCTTGAGTGAATCCATTTCACAATGAACTGCTTCCATCCATTGAGCTGCATCATCTCGTTTTGCTATTTCGCCAAATGACTGAGAAAAATTGTCAACGTACGCCACGGCACCAAGTGCCAAGGCCAATGTGCTAGAATTCAAATGCAAATGCCGAAAAATACTCCTCCCCGTTGTACTCATGCATTTTGAGCTTTGTCGGATCGACAAAATCTTCATACCTCTTCGGTTCTTGACGCTTTCGCTGCGGTCAGTGTCAGTGTCTAGTCAGTATATAAAATATACGATGCAGACTAAACTTAGGATGAGACTTAATATTTAACAGACGCTATATAGGTCAACGTCAGGACTGTCATAGAGTCCCGAAATCCCGGGCCTGAGTCATTTTGATACCGCGTCGCTGAGATGAATAGTGGTGTTTTTTTTTTTCTTTTATTTTTATTAAGACCACAAATTTTACTAGATTAAATATAATAGATTTAACAATTTAGTCAGTTGCTCGAACCTTATAAGGTTATAACGCAACTTTTTAGTAGTACATGCTAACGGCTTAGCTATATACTTAAACTTCATTTTAACAATGATAAATTTAATTTTAAAAATATATGTATTTATACAAAAGACAATGTTATTTAATAAGTTACACTATTCAATTTCTTGTCACTTTCGCAAAGTGAATTTTTAATATCCAATTTTCCTTATTTTAGCAATTCACAATTTTCGTACGTTTTAAGGTATTCAGTTATTTTCATTTTAAATTTTGTTGAGTTTGTAATATTATTAAGCTCCGAAGGCAGAGTATTATATTTCAAGAGTCCTCGATACACTATATTATTATTTGATGCCTTTGTTCTGAAATAATTAACAACAAAATTTGATTTTCTTCTTGTATTATAGTCATGCTGATCTTGAGCTTTGATCAAATTAAAATTGTGTTTGATTTGGCTATTATGTATTTTATTTATCAAAATTAGAAGCTCTCTCTCAATTAAAAATCTTAGTGATTGAAACTCATCAAAAAGTTTCTTAGTCGGGTACCTTACTGGAACGTTTATAATGTTTTTGAGAACTCGTTTTTGCAAAATCTCTAGCTTTTTGACTTTATAATTCGCAGCACCACTCCAAATCGGATTAAGGTAGATTAATCTCGATTGAATGAATGCGAAATACATTAGCAAAAGTGCTTTTCTTGTAAGGATATATTTTAATCGATTAATAGCGAAAACATATGGTAATATATTCTTTTTAATTTTGTTAATTTGACTAGTCCAGTCCAGCTCGCTATTAATCACCAGCCCAAGATAGTTATACTTGTTAACTCTTTCAATTACGAAAGAACTATAAGTAATTGGGTGGTTGTTAAGAACATCCTCGTCCAATTTTCGATTTGTAAATATCATATACTTAGATTTAGTATTATTCAGTGTTAAATGGTTTATATTAAGCCAATGTTTCAATTTTTGTAAATCATTTTGAATTTTTATGAGCAATTCTTCTAGCGATTCTGCAGAGTACATTATCAGACAATCATCGGCATATAATTGAATTTACCCTTCAAGTTTAATGAAAGTTATATCGTTAATGTATACGTTGAAGAGAACGGGGCCTAAGATAGAGCCTTGTGGAACTCCTAAATTCGTAATTTTTTTCTGAACTAACACTATCGTTAACTTTCACAAATTGACGCCTGTTGGATAAATAAGTCTCAAACAACTTTATTTGGTTGGGAGTAAAGCCTAGTTTGGATAATTTTAACAAAAGAATGTATGGGTTAACAGTATCAAAAGCTTTACTTAGATCTAAGAATAGGCAGCCACAAACAATTTTTTATCTATATTTGTGCTCATATAATTCGTAAAATTTAAGCACGCCGCCGTAGTGTTAGAGCCCAAGGTGAAACCAAATTGATGGTTACTAATGATACTGTTAGATGTTAAAAATTGGCTTACTCGAGTAAGTATAACCTTTTTTATAAACTTTAGATATAGCAGTTAATATTGATATCGGTCTATAGTTTGAGACATCTGTTTCATCTCCACTTTTATAAATAGGAATAATATTTGCAGTCTTATTATAATCAGGAAAGATTCCACTATTAAAGGCTTCATTTATGAATTTTGCAAGGAGTGGACTGATATAGTTAACAGTGTACTGCAATACTTTTGTAGAGATAATATCATTACCAATGGCTGCATTTAAATTTAAACTTAATATTAAAAACTTAATAATCGTTTGTTGGCCAAAGTTCGAAGGGATAAGAGATTATATATGATACATAATTAAAATCGTTTTCACCAGGGTGATTGAAATTTCTCGCAATAATACTCGTTACACTTGCAAAATAATCATTGAAGCGATCTGCAATTGCCTTTTCTTCATTTACTAATATATTTCCAACTTTAAAACAAGTTATAGTTTTTTTAGTATGTCTTGTTCTATTGTAAATAAGTTCATTTAAATGTTTCCAAAGTTCCTTGGGTTTATTTATATTTTTGCTAATACAACTAAAGCCTTTTTCGCGTTTTGCCTTTTTAATTTTTAAAGCTACCAGGGCACTAAGTGCTTTATGTTTACTAGCCAAGAATTGATCGCTAATAAATTTATTTTTTAACTTGAAGAATTTTTCTCGTTCTTTAATCAAGCCCTTTATATCAGAGGTGATCCAAGAAGCGCCACTCGGTTTAACTTTTTTTGTTATAATACGTGTGCTATTCAATACTAAGCGTTTCAAACCACTACAGAAACCATCTAGATTTTCTGAACTACAAATTCGAACCCATATTTTTATCATATCATTTGCTAATCATCAAATTTTCAAATGGTCTGTTCTTAGCGATGGGTCCATTCCAAAGTTCAATCTTTTTTTAAAACTTTTATTTGACTTGACTTGACCCCAGTTTATCTGTCTGCATTTTCGACTTTTTTGAGGTACTATTAAACCACCTTTCAGGCAACCTAGAGAGTAAATTTTGTGTCATTGGGCTTTTCTGAGATCCCGCTTGTGACGCATGTGTCACGTGCGATGCGTGGAAAAGTGATTTTTTCAGCTTTTTACCTTCCAAACATTCTAGACGGTTGAAATTTTGTGAGTAGCTTATATCGTTTTTTTTTAAATCTGGTGCATATTGATTTTTTGGCTGTTTTTTTCCAAGAAACTAATCTACGGTAGATCGGATTTCCCCTCTAACAGATCTTGATACTGTGGGAGATTTACCCCTCTTTTGATTAATTGCAACAATAACACATACAACCAAAACAATGTAAACAAAAGATTCTCTGCTTTCGTGTTCGTTTTTTTCGAGAAAAAAACTGAGCTCGAGCGCCAATTTCTAAAACAAAAAAAAATACGACATTAGCCTCGTAGGGCGTTTCTACGATCCCGCGTGTCAACACATTTCATCAGTCTCCTCTGGCGCTTCAGATGCGTGCAAGTTGGCTGCTACTAAACAAATTCAAACAATTGCTATATTTGCTGCTTTTGGCTTTAAATTTTCGATGTTTTTTAATTGTTATGTGTGTTAAACAAAACACCACCTTACGGTGAGCGCTAAAACTAAAAATGGCTTTAGTTATAAATCCTAAAAATTTTTTGGATTTATTTTCGGCTTTATGCTTATGCTATTGTTGTTGTAAGCCAAGCTGGATTAGCCAAAGCAATACAGCATAAGATTATATAGTTTGCATCTGTTTACCGTATAACAGTCTTATTCAAATATAAAAAAAAATTTCAATGATAAATATAGTGGTTTCTATTGGACTTTCAGCATTAACACTAATTTTGACGTACCAATGCAAAATAAAACGGCATTATTCAATTTTTATCATATGTCCAAGCTCCAAGTGGTACAATGTAATATAGTAACCTCATTTGCTATATTGCTTTCAACAAAATGAGTTAGGTATTTTTTGTGGTTAACGGCTGATCAAAGCAACAGCAAAAACTAAATAAATTTTGGTCAATTTTTTGTTTCATGTGTTTGACAACTTATCCATATATAATTTTTAAAAGTCGACTCTGGTGGTGGGAATTATAACTAAAAATTTGGTTAAATATTTCCTAACCACAAATTTTTTTTGGTTAACGCTAAACCATTTTCTGGTCTATCCAATGTGGTGTTGTAATTTTTATTTTTTTGTTGAAAGCAATATAGCAAATGAGGAACAATAAGATAGCTATTTGAAAATTAAACTAGTTGGACTATTTGGGCGAAAAAAATTTTGTTGTTTTATGTTCCACGTAAAAATAGGAAAAATCGGATGGCTTGTTGTACATTGACATGTTCTATTTGGACATATGACAAAACAATTTTAATATCTTTCAATGTTCGATTCGCAATAAAAATTTGTATAAATGCTGATATGCTGATTAAGAGCCAAATAGTTTGTTTAAAATGCTGTATATAAATATAAAATATATCGTCGAAATATGCTCCGATTTTTCAAATAGCTTTTGATAAAATTTAAAATGGTTGGACAATTTAATTTAGTGTAAATGTTTTGCAAATTTCAGTTCTTATTCAGAGCAAAATAATAATAATAATATTTGGCGCGACAGACCATTGCGGTTCAAAGCCTAGCTTCTCGCGACCATTAAAATAGTTTGCTTAAAATCGCTGAGTAACAGCAAAATTTTTTGCAATATTAGCTCTGATTTCGTAACTCGCTTTGCTTATAATTCAGAAAATTTGAAAATTTAATCTGAACGTTTTGCTTAATTTAAGCTCTGATTTAGATAAAAATAAATTGCTTAAAAAACGCTGAAAATTATTGGCAAAATATGTTCTGATTTTGCAACCAGCTTTTGCTAAAATTCAGAATGTTTGAAAATTATAATTTAGTCTTAACGTGTTGCCTAATTTCAGTTCTGATTCGGAGCAAAATAGTTTGCTAGAAAAACGCTGAAAAATAGCAAAAATATCGACAAAATATGTTCTGATTTTGCAGCTCGCTTTTTCTAAAACTAAGAATGTTTAAAAAATTTTAATTTAGTCTTAACGTTCTGCTTAATTTCAGCTCTGATTTAGAAAAAAATAATTTGCTTAAAAAACGCTGAAAAATAGCAAAAATATTGGCAAAAATTGGCGAAATATTCAGACAGAATTAAAATTTTGCCTAACACTTTCTTAATAACTTCTGACTTTGCCTGATATAAGAAAATCTTTATTAATAGCAAACAAATTGCTACTTGGGCAATGGTACTTACTCTCTTTGATTAGGTCTTAACCTCCATTAACAAAAAACAATAAAGTTTAAAGAAATTTTGCTTTTTCTTATACAAATTAACAACACAGAACACAAGCGCTTATTACAAAATGAGAAATGTCATTAAAATTAATCTTAAAATATCATTGCGGTAAACTAGAAATACAACTACTGTCAACTGCTGCAAATGTCATAACTCATTTCATCAGAATCGCAAATTTTCAGTGACAATATTTTGTACTAATAACAAAATACCACGAAAAAGTCATCAGAATCAAATATAGATATATCAGTCAGATCAAATATATTATTATTATTATTTTTTAGTACCAGAAATAAGATTTATTTTTCATATGAATGCTACATTGTAGTAAACATGTCCTATGTTTAAAGAAACAACATTTTATACATTTTTTCAGTTTAAAAAAATCATATCCGAGAATTATCGGTACAAAAAAACGTCTCAAAAAAAGAAATTTTGATTGGAGAATGTAAAAAATAACACATGAGTTTTGACAACCAAATTATCGTTCCGATTCCTCCGACATAAAAAACCAAAACATTTCTCTGGAAAAATTATCGGATTTATCGGATATCTCGGAACTCGGATTTCTCTATTTTCTCCGAATTCTCCGAAAAAAACGCGGCCACAGAGAACACAAACACTTTTTTGGAAACACAAACTACGAGATAACGAAAAAGGCAATTTTTTGTCGTTTTTTCCTCCATGTCGGAGCTGATTTTTTCTCGGCAAAACAAACAATAATGGGCGTATCCAGAACGTTGAGGACTCACTAATATTGTTTTTTTCCTTATAAATCTGGTGAAGTGTTGTTTGACTGTCAAGTTTTTCGCTTACCCTAAAAAACCAATATACCGTACATCGAAAACCTGTTAAATACTTCGCAGCAGCAGCAAAAAAGAATCAATAAAAGTAAAACATTTGTATACGATGAATGACATAATAGAACTGAACTTAGCTTTAGCCGTATTTTATTGCCGAGGAACAACAACAATTGCACTGTCGAATTCCTTCTTTAAAATTGTAAAAACCTGCTGTTTGGCTGGTTTTGACTGGTTTTGACATTCGAATTCCGAACTCTCTCGGCAATAAAATGCAGCTTTTATTTCAACAATTGCTATATTGATTTCAACAAAAAAATAAAAATTACAACACCACATTGGATAGACCAGAAATGGTTTAGCGTTAACCAAAAAAAATTTTTTGGTTGAGAAATATTTAACCAAATTTTTAGTTATAGTTCTCACCACCAGAGTCGACTTTTAAAAATTATATATGGATAAGTTGGCAAACACATGAAACAAAAAATGTACCAAAATTTGTTTAGTTTTTGTTGTTGCTTTAATCAGCCGTTAACCACAAAAAATACCTAACTCATTTAACTATATTGCTTTTAACAAAATTAGTTAGGTATTTTTTGTGTTTAACGGCTGATTAAAGCAACAGCAAAAACTAACCAAATTTTCGTAAATTTTTTGTTTCATGTTTTTGCCAACTTATCCATATATAATTTTTAAAAGTTGACTCTGGTGGTCAGAATTATAAATAAAAATTTGGTTAAATATTTCTTAACCAAAAAATTTTTTCGGTTAACGCTAACCATTTTCTGGTCTATCCAATGTGTTTGGTGTTGTAATTTTTATTTTTTTGTTGAAAGCAATAAGGCAAATATAATAGGGCAGCCATCTCTCACTACTTGAATGTCAATAAAGGCTAGTTCACACTTCCAACACTGTGCCTCAATTCCTATCGATAATAATCCAAGTTCGATCGGCAATTGCAATTGAGTTCATATAAATCAATATTCCAAAGAAAATAATTATTCTATCCGAATTAAGTTTAGTCGATTTCGCAAATATTCAAATGTCGCCCTATAGTCATGATATCAGCTAGTGGTTCATTCGTTGAAATATATCTAACTTCGATGATACCTTTGGCTATTAAATCACATACAAATTTGAATTTAACATCAATGTGTTTCGTACGCTGCATTTCTTTTTCTTGAGATGAGATCATAATCACACCCTGATTGTCCTCGTGCAATATTATTGGTTCTTCGGGAGGTTCTCCATTTTCAACCAATAATCCACGCAGCCATATAATTTCACATGTAGCCAAGCAAAGTGAGACATTTTCAGCTTCGGTGGACGACAAAGAAACACAAGTCTGCTTACGTGTCATCCAAGTCACAGTTGCGCCAAAGACTTTCATCACATTGCCAGAAACCGATTTTCTATCATTGATATCGCCGGCCCAATCAGCGTCCGCATATCCCGTCAACACGACCGAATTCTCATCGTTCCGATATTCCAGTTTCAGGTCAATTGCTCCTCTGATGTATCGTAGTATTCTCTTCGCTGCCTTCCAATGCTCTTCAGTTGGACATGTTTGAAATTGACTGAAGTAATTCACTGCCGCTGATAAGTCTGGTCGTACAAGCCGCGTACATCAAGCATCCGATTAATTCGCTGTACGGTTTAGTCGTCAGTTCAGCCTTCTTTCTAATTTCAGTTGGCATTCCATGGGAGTCAAACTCGGTTTACAATCGACCATTCCAAAACGTTGCAATACGTCCTCTAGGTAGCCGCGTTTGTTAATTCTCAGAATTCCCCTGCTCCGATCACGTTTGATATTGATTCCGAGGAAACTCTTCGTTTCGCCCATGTCACGCATTTCGAATTCCTTTGACACCAGCTGTTTTATCTTGATAATTTCCTCGATGTTTTCGCTCAATATAATCAGATCGTCTACATATAACAGCAGGTATAACATTTCTTCTCCGAGAATATAAGCAATGATCGTATTCTGAGCGAACATTCGTTTTCGAGCATGAAATTATGGAATCGTTCAATCCACACACGTGATGCTTGCTTCAATCCTACCGGCACGAATCCTACCGGCTGTTACATATAAATGTCCTCCTCAAGTTTTCCGTTGAGGAATGCCGACCTTACATCCATTTGAAGTATTTCCATGTCACGCTTGACAGCAAGAGCCAGCATAACTCTTATTGTAATAATCCTTGCCACCGGAGAGTAAGTTTCATGAAAATCAAGTCCCTCACGCTGGGTAAATCCACGGGCTACTAGTCGCACCTTGTAGGACGCCAACTTGCCCACATTGTTTCGCTTTCGGGAAAACACCCACTTGCAGGTAACAACTGAACGATTCGGCGAACGTTCGACCAAAGTCCAAGTTTTATTTCGCTTGAGTGAATCCATTTAACAATGAACTGCTTCCATCCATTGAGCTGCATCATCTCGTTTTGCTATTTCGCCAAATGACTGAGGAACATTGTCAACATACGTCAACGTCAGGACTGTCATAGAGTCCCGAAATCCCGGGCCTGAGTCTTTTTGATACCGCGATTAGTTTTTGGGATTTTTATAACGGGCATTCGGGTATAACAGATTTACTTTAAAATTAAGCTGCCAGCAGAAAATTTTTCTGGCAACATTAATTGAGGTACGTTGATTTTGATACTGATATCCACTAACGTTGATTTCGGGAAAAACAAGTAAATGACAAAAAAACTTCGTTTTTAGATACATCGACAAAAGCATAAATACTGTCATACTGTCCGACCAATGTTTTCATTGAGTAGTTGTGTTTTTTGTCTGCAGTCTGAGCGATGCGTGGATCGGGCGCTGCGCTGACTGAACGATGAACTGTCTGAGCGATGTGCTGTCCGATCGATGTTTTCCTTTAAGCGACTGTGTGCGGATGAGCAATACTCTGAATTTATATGCAGCAAAAACCTAGCAGGAGTTTGCTAATGTGTATCAACGTAGAAACCCGTCGGTATGTCAGTAGCAGCGGTATGTTGATGTGTATCACGTAGAAACCCGTCGGGGAGTCTAACAGCCAATTTAAGTTATACGATGGCGTCGTTAGCAGCGAAATGTACAGAGTGACGGCGACAGGCATATGCTGATGTGTTTTAACGTTACCATTCTAAGTTTCCACTCTATTCGTTACATGCTCTGCTGTGATTGGCGTGATGTTGTTTGCCGTCGTGTGACTTGATTTTTCTCTGCTGGCTGCAGTGCGTTTTTGGTGGTGTGTGGGCAAAATTCGATTTGGCAGAATTCGACAAATCGAATTTTTCGTTTTCGTTGCGAATCTCTCTTGTACGTGGCAAAGAGAAGAAAATAGCCTATGACAAGATGCACGTGAAAATTTCAATCTATGTTTCATAAAAATGGATAGTTGCAGTTTCGTTGTTGTTTTTTTTCTTCCGCTTTACGCTTGATTTACATTTGTAGCGTGCGAGAAAAAATGAGCAGGATGGCTGTTAAATAGCAATTGTGGTTAGCCAGACGAGAGAAGTAGTATATTTTTCAATGTTACCATAATGCTAAAAATAAAATTTCGCATGTTACCATAAAATAACTATATCATTTGCATAGTGTCAATCACTTCTGGCTAACCACAACTTCAATTTAACTATAGTCGGCCCGCTCCCTTTTTCTTGTACGGCTATAGTCTAAATTCTCCATTAACGCTTGATTTACAGTTGTGGCGTGCGAGAATAAATTAGCAGGACGGCTGTTAAATAGCAATTGTTGTTAGTCAGATGAGAGAAGTAGTATATTTTTCAATGTTACCATAATGCTACAGATGACATTTCCCATGTTACTATAAAATAACTATAACATTCGTGTAATGTCAATCTCTTCTGGCTAACCACATCTTCAAATTAACTATAGTCGGTTTGCTCACTTTATCTCGCACGCCTCAAATGTAAATTTTGCATAATAAAAGTGTCAAGCCTCAAGCGTCAGCGTATAATATTTAAGAGAGATATTTTTATTTTTCTCTTAAACAATCAAAACGAAAGGTGAATACGTAATGAGAACAAAGAGTGTATTTTTCTCAGGCAGTGAGGCAGTGTTTTGTTGCGCGTTAATAACGCTCTTTGTGCATTTAATCATATATGCCTGAAACACAAACACGCTTCAGCTTCGTCTTCGCTGCGTTACGATGCAGCCGCTTTGAATTTGCTTTGAATGACTTTTCTCTATATGGCATTTCTCAAATGAGAGTTCTGACACAGTTCTCTGCTTTGGACTGTCAGGCAAAGCAAAAGTTCAGCACTTTTGAACTACAGCTTCAGTTTATAGCTTCGTTACGTAGCATTACGTTTTTCTTTATGATTGCCAAACGAAACGTTGAAGCCGAAGATACATTGTGATAGGAAGCATTGAAATCGTATGGCTCAACTAGTAAACTTCAGGCGAAGCCGGAGCTGAAGGGTGTTTGTGTTTCAGGCATTAATGATTCAATGCGTTCGAACGTTCATTTATTTAGTTTATTTCTTTAAGAATCCGAACGATTTAGCGTTGTAGTTGTTGTTGTAGTAGTTGTAATTTTTTGTTCGGTGACTATATGCGTATTTTATTTGCCGAGGAATAAGGAATTATATTTTTTAAACCAGCAAAACAGCAGGTTTTATTTTTCCAAAGAAGGAATAAGATAGTGCAATTGTTGTTATAATTCCTATAGCGATTAATGACATTTTCACCATCTACCAAGCCCCCTGCCATGCCCCCGCCTACCACTGCCTAAAAATATTAACGGGCCTTAATGGCTGTGCCCCCTTTCGGAGGGAGGGGCTTCCAAAGTTTTGGGTTATTTTTTGAAAAAATAACTTTTTTCAGTGGTTTGATGGTTGTTAGGGGGTAATTGGTTGGTTGGGGGTAAATTGGTAAAAGGTAATAAAAATGCCTTTCATCTTATAAAAAATTGGCGCGTATACAGTATAGATTTTTACGATATTTTTGCTACTACTGGCAAGGATGGTTCGATTGGGTCCATTTTTTACATTGATACTTACCTATATTACCTTTCATTTGTTACCAATTAACCCCTAAAGATCCTTCAAATAACTTAAAAAAATGAATTTTTCTGAAAAAAAAAATAGAAATTTTGGATGCCCCTCCGACATAAAGGGGGCGTTTCCGGAAAACAAATTTTTCAAAATCTATTCAGTTGGGGCTTTCATGGGATATGTCCGAAAGCCCAAATCTCGAAATACCTATACTGGAGTTAAGCCAAAATTGGGTTCAATCCAACCCCCCTCGACAGAGTTAGAGTTAGAGCCTAAATATTGGTATCAAATAAAAGGTGAAAGTTAGTTCTACACAGCAGTACTATTTTTATCCTTCATATGATACTGTGGTGTGTAATAAAATTTAGATTATGGGAAAGACAAGGTAGAACTACTTACTTGCACTTTTAACCATAGTTGATTACAATTCGATGGTGAGCCTAACTCACTCTTTTTCTACCTAACAAAAACTACATTTTTTCTACCTAACAAAAACCACATTATTTCTACCTAACAAAAACCACATTATTTTTTAGCTGTCAAAAAAATATAAAAATTGATACTTACCTTTTTTACGGACTTTTTTGCTTTTTCCTGTTCCGCAATAAGACGTGCTTCTAGAGAAAAAAATATATTCGAATCGTATTTTATTTCCTATCGATTATTATTATTATCTTTAAATAAGGATTGCTGAAATTGTTTTAAACTTGAATAAATATGTGTTAAAGTTGTTTTCTAAAAAATACAAATTAAACTCGTTGATTTTGTTTGATTTTTAATGTCGCCATTTTTCCATCGTCGCAATTGAGATCTGCCCATTCGATCTTGAAAGCATTTCATAAATTTGGATGAAGCGTTCTATTCACCCATAATACCAATTAACACCAAACCTCATTCACCACTGAAAAATGAATTTTTCAAAACAAAAACTAAAAACTTTGAAAGCTCCTCCTAAAGGAGGCGTCTCCCCCAAACAAGATGGCGGTTTTCGAGGTCTACTCAATAAGGGATATCAGAAGAGGGATGTCTCAAAGCCCCAACCCCTTAATAGCTATACCGTGTTTAGCCAAGTAATACAAAAATAGTGGCACCATAATTATTATTATACAAACCATCTAACAAAGCAAAATTATTTACACAAGTGCAGTTTCTGTTGTTTTAACTACTGAATGCAAGGAATAGGAATATTTTTACACTAGCTTTTCCTGGGCGCTCCGCCACCCGTAAAAAGCAACGCAGCAAATAGCACATTATGATGCCGCTATAGGCGTTATATTCGTACAAATCATAACAGAAAACAGCGCAGCGAGCATTGCAGCACACATCACAGTTATTTGTATGCGCGACCGTTTTTAGTCGACAAAATCGAGCGACAAAATTGGTCGCTATGAAAGGCCCTTTTATTTAAACGTAGGCATGGATTAATAAATACAAATATTTGTAGATATCACCTGATATGAATATATTCGTTATTCAATATTGCTGCGTTGCTTTGGCAAAGCCGGCTTGGCTTTACAAAGCAACAGCTTTTGGCTTTACCACCTTACGGTGAGCACCAGTACTATAAAATGGCTTTAGTTTCTTTAATCCTGAACATTTTTATTTACTTCGGCTTCATGTCGCTTTATCACCGCCTTACGGTGAGCGCTATAACTATAAAATGGCTTTACTTTTAAATCCTAAAAACTTTTTGGATTTATTTTCGGCTTTATGCTTATGCGATTGGTGTTGTAAGCCAAGCTGGATTAGCCAAAGCAACGCAGCATAATATCTTTCGTGTCACTCATATGCATACAAAAATTTCTCTATAGAAAGCCCAACTGTACGCATACTAATGCTGTAAACCAATCCCAAACGCATCTGTGTTTGTGGGATGTGAATACAGTGAACAAAAAATAAGCAGTCGCAAAGAGCGGAAAACGTAAGATGAGGTAGTGGGAAACAGAAAATTTTTATATGGATTTTGCTCTTTAGTTGATTATCAATACAGAAACATTTGGGATTTTTCTAAGCATGGATCTGTGTATCACCGGACAAAACCTTCTCTATAGAAAGCCCAACTCTACGCATACTAATGCTGTAAACTAATCCCAAACGCGTCTGTGTTTTTGGAATGTGAATAAAGTGTACAAAAAATAAGTAGTCGCAAAGAGCGAGAAACGTAAGATGTGGTAGTGGAAAGCAGAAAATTTTTATATGGATTTTGCTCTTTAGTTGATTACTAATACAAATACGTTTGGTCTAAATCTAAGCATGTATCTGTGTACGATCGGAACAGTTGGGCTTTCTATAGAGAAGGTTTTGTCACCGGAACAGTTGGGCTTTCTGTAGAGAAGGTTTTGTATGCATACCGAATACGAACACATGCATATATATATATTACTTATATTCAATACCTTCTCTATAGAAAGCCCAACTGTTCCGGTGACAAAACCTTCTCTATAGAAAGCCCAACTGTTCCGATCGTACACAGATACATGCTTAGATTTAGACCAAACGTATTTGTATTAGTAATCAACTAAAGAGCAAAATCCATATAAAAATTTTCTGCTTTCCACTACCACATCTTACGTTTCTCGCTCTTTGCGACTACTTATTTTTTGTACACTTTATTCACATTCCAAAAACACAGACGCGTTTGGGATTAGTTTACAGCATTAGTATGCGTAGAGTTGGGCTTTCTATAGAGAAGGTTTTGTCCGGTGATACACAGATCCATGCTTAGAAAAATCCCAAATGTTTCTGTATTGATAATCAACTAAAGAGCAAAATCCATATAAAAATTTTCTGTTTCCCACTACCTCATCTTACGTTTTCCGCTCTTTGCGACTGCTTATTTTTTGTTCACTGTATTCACATCCCACAAACACAGATGCGTTTGGGATTGGTTTACAGCATTAGTATGCGTACAGTTGGGCTTTCTATAGAGAAATTTTTGTATGCATATGAGTGACACGAAAGATATTATGCTGCGTTGCTTTGGCTAATCCAGCTTGGCTTACAACACCAATCGCATAAGCATAAAGCCGAAAATAAATCCAAAAAGTTTTTAGGATTTAAAAATAAAGCCATTTTATAGTTATAGCGCTCACCGTAAGGCGGTGATAAAGCGACATGAAGCCGAAGTAAATAAAAATGTTCAGGATTAAAGAAACTAAAGCCATTTTATAGTACTGGTGCTCACCGTAAGGTGGTAAAGCCAAAAGCTGTTGCTTTGTAAAGCCAAGCAAGCTTTGCCAAAGCAACGCAGCAATATTGAATAACGAATATATTCATATCAGGTGATATCTACAAATATTTGTATTTATTAATCCATGCCTACGTTTAAATAAAAGGGCCTTTCATAGCGACCAATTTTGTCGCTCGATTTTGTCGACTAAAAACGGTCGCGCATACAAATAACTGTGATGTGTGCTGCAATGCTCGCTGCGCTGTTTTCTGTTATGATTTGTACGAATATAACGCCTATAGCGGCATCATAATGTGCTATTTGCTGCGTTGCTTTTTACGGGTGGCGGAGCGCCCAGGAAAAGCTAGTGTAAAAATATTCCTATTCCTTGCATTCAGTAGTTAAAACAACAGAAACTGCACTTGTGTAAATAATTTTGCTTTGTTAGATGGTTTGTATAATAATAATTATGGTGCCACTATTTTTGTATTACTTGGCTAAACACGGTATAGCTATTAAGGGGTTGGGGCTTTGAGACATCCCTCTTCTGATATCCCTTATTGAGTAGACCTCGAAAACCGCCATCTTGTTTGGGGGAGACGCCTCCTTTAGGAGGAGCTTTCAAAGTTTTTAGTTTTTGTTTTGAAAAATTCATTTTTCAGTGGTGAATGAGGTTTGGTGTTAATTGGTATTATGGGTGAATAGAACGCTTCATCCAAATTTATGAAATGCTTTCAAGATCGAATGGGCAGATCTCAATTGCGACGATGGAAAAATGGCGACATTAAAAATCAAACAAAATCAACGAGTTTAATTTGTATTTTTTAGAAAACAACTTTAACACATATTTATTCAAGTTTAAAACAATTTCAGCAATCCTTATTTAAAGATAATAATAATAATCGATAGGAAATAAAATACGATTCGAATATATTTTTTTCTCTAGAAGCACGTCTTATTGCGGAACAGGAAAAAGCAAAAAAGTCCGTAAAAAAGGTAAGTATCAATTTTTATATTTTTTTGACAGCTAAAAAATAATGTGGTTTTTGTTAGGTAGAAATAATGTGGTTTTTGTTAGCTAGAAAAAATTTAGTTTTTGTTAGGTAGAAAAAGAGTGAGTTAGGCTCACCATCGAATTGTAATCAACTATGGTTAAAAGTGCAAGTAAGTAGTTCTACCTTATCTTTCCCATAATCTAAATTTTATTACACACCACAACACTCCCCTCCCAGAGAGATTGAAGATCTATCGTAATTTAATCAGCGAAGCGAAAGGGAGTCCTGGACACACGACCCGATCTTGTGGCGCTGGGCGCGGGTTTCGGCGAAAGTTCAAAATGAACCTGCTTGCGAGCTTTAGGCTCCACGGCAGGCGAGTTAGAAGAGTCAGCCGAAATAGAGAGTTTAGGTTCTTGAGTCAGTAAAGGTAGTCCAGTTCGTGTAGGCTGTGTATCATGATTGTCCGAATAACATTGTTTCAGTCGATCGATGGAAATTTTGGCCTGTCTACCGTTAAGATCTAAAGTGTAAAATTTTGGTGAACGGTTGATAACCAAAAACGGTCCTGTATATGGTGGTTGTAGGGGTCTGCGTACTGCATCAGTCCGTAAAAAGACGTGCGAGCAAGTCTGCAGATCTTTACTTAAAAAAATTTTGTCCATACTATGTCGCGAAGCTGGTACAGGTCGAATTTCGTCGAAGTGACGTTTGATAATCGTTACAAAGTCCGACTGTAGAATTTGTTCTTTCGTAGTGTCCAAAAAAACTCCTGGAATTCGCGTCGAAAGTCCAAATACGAGTTCAGCCGGCGTAGAATTTAGCTCGTCGCTGTGAGTTGTTCGTAGTCCAAGTAAAATTGAATGAAGTATACTAGTCCAATCTGTTCGATCGTAGCACATAATGGCGGATTTGATGACACGGTGCCATCGTTCGATCATACCATTACATTTTGGATTGTAACTAGTTGTTCTCTTTCGCTCGAAACCCAGTAAGTTAGCTAGTTCATGAAAAAGTTGCGATTCAAATTGCATGCCTTGGTCCGTGACAATGGACTCTGGTACTCCAAAGCGAGCTATCCAGTGGGAAAATACAGCGAATGCAACCGTAGAAGCAGGTATGTCAGGAACAGGAAATGCCTCGGGCCAGCGGGTGTATCTATCAATTAAAGTGACGCAATAGCGTTGATAATCGGAAACCGGTAACGGGCCAATGATGTCGAGGTGAATAACCGAAAAGCGTTGAGAAGTTAATTGAAATGTACCGAGTGGAGATTTAGTGTGACGAGAGACTTTAGCCTTCTGGCAAGCTAAACAGTTTTGAGCCATTATTTGGACGTCTTTATTGATCGATGGCCAAATTACATTTTGCGTTACCTGTTTAACGGAAGCTTTTACGACAGGATGCGAAAGGTTACGAAAAACATCAAAAACTTGTTTTCGGAAATTTAATGGAATAAAGGGCCTAGGTGTAGTTGTTGAAGTGTCGCAATGGATTAAGGTTTTCGAGTTGAAAGCAACTGGAAATTTTTTGAATTTAAGAACTGAATTACTACTTAAGATTTCTTGAAGTTCTTTATCGTTTGTCTGAGCATCCGCGATGATCGCATAATCAATACTTTCTGGCAGAGAAATCTGATTATTACGTGAAAGGGTATCTGCGGCAACATTATCCAACCACGAGATATGCTGAATATCGGTCGTGAATTGTCCAATAAAATCTAAGTGTCTAAACTGGCGAGGAGATGCTTTTTCAGGATTCTGATTAAAAGCGTAGATCAGTGGTTTATGATCGGTGTAAAGCGTAAACGTACGACCTTCGAGAAGGTGTCGGAAATGTTTGACACCTGAGTAAGCCGCGAGAAGTTCGCGATCGTACGCACTGTATCTCATCTGCGTATCGTTGAGACGTACTGAAAAGAAACCGAGTGGCTGCCAAGCACCCGAAATGAACTGCTGAACCACTGCTCCGATCCGCAATATCGGAAGCATCAACCATGATGGCCAGAGGTGCTGATGAAGAAGGATGAGTCGATGGTAGTAGCTTTCTATAGAGAAGGTTTTGTCACCGGAACAGTTGGGCTTTCTGTAGAGAAGGTTTTGTATGCATACCGAATACGAACACATGCATATATATATATTACTTATATTCAATACCTTCTCTATAGAAAGCCCAACTGTTCCGGTGACAAAACCTTCTCTATAGAAAGCCCAACTGTTCCGATCGTACACAGATACATGCTTATACATTATACTAATGCACTGATCAATCCCAAACGCGTCTGTGTTTGTGGGATGTGAATACAGTGTACAAAAAGAGCGAGAAACGTAAGATGTGGTAGTGGGGAACAGACAAATTTTATATGGATTTTGCTCTTTAGTTAATTACTAATGCAAAAACATTTTGGATGTTTTTAAGCATGTTTCTGTGTGTCAGCGGAACAGTTGGGCTCTCTATAGCGAAGGTTTTGGTTATATTAGTTCTCGATTGGATTCTTACTGAAATAGTGTAATGTTTTTCTAATACGTGTGGTACGTGAATATCAAAGTATCTTTGTTATTCGTATAAGTGATACCTAGTATGTACAAATATATTTTGACGATTACTAATATATTCATCTCACCTCTATTTAAACGCTGAAAGCCATTCTAAATACTGGTGAAAGAATTTTTGAAATCAGTCCAGTAGTATAGATAATAAAAAAAACGGTTTTTAAAGTAATATAAATTAATAATGTCGTGTTTTTTTTTTTTTTTTTTTTGAAATCTGCGCTCGAGCGTAGACTTTTTCTCGAAAAAACGATCACGAAAGCCGAGAATCTTTTGTTTACATTGTTTTGTTGCATGTGTTGTTGTTGTAGTTAATGAAAAGAGGGGTGAATCTCCCAAAATATCAAGATCTGTTTGAGGGGAAATCCGATTTTTTTTTTAAAAAAAACATGACATAAGTTTTGTTTCTTCCTTTTGCTGCAATTACTTTTGCATAGCATCTGGGCACAGAGTCTATTAAACCCCAGAGTTGCTCTACTGGAATGGTACTCCAAATTTGATTGCAGTTCTGACAATGTTTTCGGGAACATTCGATTTCACAATAGGCCAAAAATTTTCAATAACGTTAAGATTTGGAATTTGCGGGGCTATTTTAAAACTTGCTAATCCAATTCTGCCAGATACCTTTTGACGCTCGGGGCTGTAGGTATTGGTGCATTGTCTTGTTGTAGGATAAACTCACTCCCGATAAATCTTGATCCTGCGATCAGTGCAACATTATTAAAAATATTTAAATAATGTGGCTGTTTCTAATTACCGGAGCACCTTACAATTGGTCCCACACCACTGCTTGATATGAAACCCACCTTTGGAATGACTTCGGGGTTGCGTGACGGGTTGCTTAGCCTTTGTTTTAGCATTGGAGTAATACATTTTTTGGCCATAGGTACCATCCAACGAACAAGCTTTTTCATTCGGCCAGAGAACAATCCTCCAAAACTCCGGTGGCTGATTAATGTGGTCCTTTATCATCATCATCATATTTGGCTCTACAACCGGGGTCCGGTCCTGGCCTCCCGCAAAAAGTCGATTTCGAGTCGATGTCATCCAGTTTGGCATCCCTAAACTCTGGGCATCCTGGTCTACGCCACCTTCCAGCGTAGGCTTGGCCGGCCTCGCTGTCGTGTTAAATAAATCCTACCGCAAAGAACTTTCCGAGCAGGGTCCTCTTCGCTCATGCGAGCTAGGTGTCCTGCCCACCGGAGCCTACCGAGCTTAATTTTTTCACGATGTCGACATCGCGGTAACGCTCGTAGATCTCATCATTATAGAGTCTTCGGAATCGTACTTCCTCACATTCGGGGCCAACAATTCTCCGTAAGACTTTTCTCTCGAACGCGTCTAAGAGGACAGAATGCTTTTTGCTAAGCACCCAAGTCTCGGATCCATATGTAAGTACTGGTATGACCATTGCCTTATATACCAGCAGCTTGGATGTTATGGTTAAGTTCCTAGATTTAAAGAGACTTGACAGACTATAGTAGGCTTTGTTGGCTTTAAGCAACCGTGCGCGTATTTCTGGTTCCATGCTGTTATCGGCTGCTACAGTTGACCCGAGATAGTTAAAGGATTGCACTACTTCAAATTCGCGCTCCACTATCTGAATTGAGGGACGAATGTTGGATCTTCTACTCGCAGACGTGGCCACCATGTACTTTGTTTTGCTCTCATTTATGTGCAGCCCCAGATTTCGTGCCGCCTGCTCTATCTAGATGAAAGCTTCCTGTACAGCTCTTTGGTTTCTACCAACGATGTCAATATCGTCTGCGTAAGCCAGTATCTGAATAGACTAATAGAGTATTGTTCCTCTCGCCGTTACGTCAGAGTCCCGGATCACTTTCTCCAACGCCAGTTTGAAGAGGACGCAGGCCAGTCCATCCCCTTGTCGGAGTCCGTTATATATGTTGAATGGGCTTGATAGTGATTCGGATACTTTTAATTGGCTTATAACATTGGTCATGGTCAACCTACATAGTCGTGTCAGTTTATTTGGGATGCCGAATTCTCTCATGGCTTTATAAAGTTCTACCCTGGCTATGCTATCATAGGCGGCTTTAAAGTCTATAAAAAGATGGTGTAGTGAGTTTTGAAACTCTAGACATTTTTCCATCACCTGCCTTAGGGTGTAAATCTGATCAGTTGTTGATTTGCCTGGGATGAAGCCACACTGGTATGCACCAATGATGACTTTAGCGTATGGGGCTATCCTGTCTTGAAGGATAGAGGAGAAAATCTTATACGCGGTACTCAACAAGCTTTATACCACGACAATTGCTGCATTTTGTGATATCTCACTTCTTATGTATGGGGCACAGGATGCCTCTTCGCCAGTCTTCTGACATAACTTCTTCTTCCCATACTTGCACTATTATTTCATGAATTGCTTGGTGTAATGTTTTTATCGCTCTGCTAACTTCGTCTATGCTTAGTGGCGGCAGCATGGTATGATCTTCGGTCATTGGTGGAGCCTCCAATTCCTCAGTTAGCTGGCCATTTAGCAACTCATGAAAGTGCTCCACCCATCGCTCTAAGATGCCTTTAAGATCGGCGATCAGATTACCCTCTTTGTCCTTGCAGTAGTATATGCAACGCGGTGTATATTGCGTCATACCGCGGACCCTTTGGTAGAACTTCCGCACCTGGTGCGGTCCTTGCTCTCTGTACTGTTTCAGTTCACGGACGAGATTCTTCTCCCAGGCTGCTTTCTTTCGCCGGTGAACTGTTTTTTCATATCTTCTGAGCTCTTTATATTCATCTTCGCGTGCCCGCGTTCTATGAGATTGTTGCATTGCTCGGTACGCAACATTCTTACGTTCAGTCACTAGCTTACATTCGTCATCGAACCAGTCGTTTCGATCTCTACGACTACTGCCTAAGATGGAGTCAGCAGTACTAATGACAGTATTTTTAAGGCGTGTCCATTTCTCTTCTACGCCCGACATCTCAGCCCCAGGACTTAGTCTCCCTGCATTTAGGGCGAGTCCTATCGCTTGACCGTAGTTGTTTCTGGTCTCTTCATTGCAAAGGGCAGCCCGTGTTGACTCGAATCTGATTCGCGGATGCAGTCTTCCGTGATGATGCAATCCGCGCTCGGAGCACCATACCAACAAGATAGTGGTCCGAGTCGACGTTGGCACCTCGGTACGTTCGTACCGTCATCAGGTTCGGGTTGTAGCGGCGGTCTATCAACACATGGTCTATCTGGTTGCGAGTGGCGGCTCCATTGGGAGATACCCAGATGGTTTTGTGGATATTTTTACGCGCAAACCTTGTACTCGCAACGACCAAATTATTGCTTGCTGCCATCTCTATGACTCGTTGTCCATTGTCATTAGTTTTCTCGTGTAAGCTATGGGTGCCAATGTACTGCCTGAATACTGGCTCCCTACCTATTATAGCATTCATATCCCCCAGAATGATTTGTACATCATACTGAGGGCAGGCAAGGAGTTCCCGTTCGACTGATTCAAAGAATTCTTCTTTTTCATCATCTGGGGAATCCTCTGTAGGTGCGTGAACGTTTATGAGGCTTATGTTTTTAAATTCGCCCCGCACGCGAAGGGTGCATAGCCGTTCATTTATTGCATTAAAGCCGATAACGGTGGGTTTTATTCTTTTGCTGACTAGAAACCCCACCCCGAGCACATGATGTCTTGCATGACAGCTGTAATATATGTCATATTCTGATTTTTGTAAGACACCATTCCCAGTCCATCGCATCTCCTGGATTGCTGTTATGTCAGCCTTATATTTAGACAGGGTATCGGCCAGCTGCTGTGCAGCTCGAGCTCTATACAGTGAGCGTACGTTCCATGAGAAAATTCTTAAATCATTTAGCCATTTTCGTTGCCGTGGTGTATCCGAGGCTGATTTTGGGTTCCGTCATAATAATTTTTTTACAGGCGAGGTTATTGGCTTCGCGCCAACCTTACTTTGAAGGGACTAGCCCGATCATTCAGCTTTTCCTGCATTGGAAGTAAATTACCAGCGGCCACCACGTGGAGGTTTGATCACACTTCCACCAGTCAGAGATAGTTACGGCCACCTGCAATTCTAGATTTCTGCATTCTGTTCTATTCCCCCTATTTCTGCTGATGGCTGACTGCCTATGTGGTCCTTAGCAAATTGTAACCCGAGACGCTTGTTTTTAGGTGTATTATGCGACTTTTTTGGACGTCTTTTTTTACTTTCCTTCAGTCTTCGTCGTAGGGTTCTCTCACTTATCTTTTTTTCCCCACCTTTCTTTATGTCCTGCAGCACATTTCGAATCCTTTCACATATTAGTTACCTTTGAAAGAACGAACAATCATTTAATCAAAGAAATTTAGGACCGTTACCTTCCCAACGCAGTTATTTGTATTTGTGTAAATAATTTTGCCAGTCTTAAATGGTGTGTAAATAATTGCACCACTATTTTTGTATTACTTTTACAGTTACTTGTTGAAATTTGAATAGTTATTTTTATTTACTGGTTTACGAAAATAGCGATGATTAAAAATGTGAAAGGTCTTTATTTATTTGTTGTTATTTCAAAAATTCTGTAACTTTATTGATTGGATATAGTGCGAGCATTGCTATATAGGTAAATAATTTTGCCAATGACTGTACTAGTAATATTTCAACGTGTTTTTTCACAATTATTTGCGATTTCCTCTTAATATTTTAAAATGCCTAAAAAATGGGTAAAAAACAGAAAAGGAAGGAAAAAGTCAACGAGGTCTTATCCTTAATTAAGGAACAAATCACCAACCATGGTGGGGATTTCCTCTCGTCATTGTACGGAAGGCTGGATGAAGTCAAC
The DNA here is from genome assembly GCA_947095585.1 of Nephrocerus scutellatus. Classification (NCBI taxonomy): domain Eukaryota; kingdom Metazoa; phylum Arthropoda; class Insecta; order Diptera; family Pipunculidae; genus Nephrocerus; species Nephrocerus scutellatus. The sequence goes on from OX352762.1 coordinate 81,924,343, forward strand.
AAGCTTTGCGAGGAATCAGCTACCTCTGAAGAGGAGAGCATGAGCGTATGCAATGAATCGGACACTGAAGTGCCCGAATCCAGCAGTGGTGGAGAGGATAACTCCAGCGACGAAGACAGTCGCAAAGATTGGTCTTCTCCCGAAACCATGCCCGCAAAGGAAAAAAAAGGAGGTTGTCTGGAAATGCCAGACCATCATCGCCACCAACATCATCTTCTCCTGCAGTGGCTGCTGTTGATAAAAAAATTGCTGTTGATAAAACAGCTATACCAAAAGAGTCCCAAAAGGTCTCAAATAAGAAGGCACCACCACCAGTCACTCCATCAAGCCAAAAATTCCAAACTACGGGACCAACAGCAAAACCTTTTGCCATGCCGCCAATAGTCTGCTTCAGACTAAACGTCGCTGAACTATCAAAGTTCACGAAGAGCGCCAACATTAGTTGCAGAATTCGCAACATCAGCAGCAACAAATCAGTCGTTACGGCCATAAACAGAGATGGCCATCAGCTAATTCGGTCTTTCCTACAATCGGGAAAGACTGAATTTAACACTTATACTGCAAAGGAGGACAGGAAAGAAATGTTGGTAAAAGGTATTAACCACTCCTTTGATGCTGAAGATGTCAAGGAAGCGTTAACGACAGAGGGTGTCCCTGTACTAGTGGTGAAACCCTTCAAATCTCAAAGGACTGACAAGAAATTTAATCATTTCATTGTCGAGCTAGAGAAGAACTGCGATAAAGCAGCAGTTTGCTCAAAAACCCTCCTTTTGAACCAGTTGGTGCATTGGGAAAAACTAAAATTGGCGGGTATTACTCAATGCAGAAACTGCCAAAAATTTGGACATGTCGCGAGCAATTGCGGCATGAAATACAGATGCGTCAAGTGCAAAGACTAGCACTTGCCTGGCCAATGCCCAAGAAATGCAGACAATGTAAAAGAAGACAACGTTTTCTGCACAAACTGCCAGAAAAATTGACATCCTGCAAACTATAAAGGATGTCCAAAATATAAGGAAAAGATGGCTGAAAAGCTTAAAACCGCACAAAAGAAGAAGGAACAACATAAATTCGCCCAGATGTCTGCTTCAAAAGCCATAGTAAAGGGAGTAAGTTTTGCTAGTATAGCTGCTATGGGGACTTACAGCAAGCCTCTAACAAGCAGCCATGCAGCATCAAACAGCAAACCAATAAAAAAGCCAGCCGTTAAACCTGTACCATCTATCGGAAAAGCCAACATCTTCGACGATACGGAAAGGCTATTTGGAGCTGACCTCTTCACAATTTTAGAGAAGGCAAGAGAAGTCGTGCCTGCTAATTATAGCAGTCTTGATGACAGGTCCAAAACAACCGTTTTGGGTCGACTTATTTGTGAATTATGTTCACAATAAGCAGGATAAGTATATTCTCATATAATGTGAATTCCATTTATTCGTTAGCTAGGCGTATCACACTAACATTATTTATTAAAACTAATAAATCTGTCATTCTTCTTTTACAGGAAACAAATCTCACTGGGAGAAATCCGTTCAGTCCAGACGGATACAATATCCACAGGGTCGACAAAGGCAGTGGACGCTCTGGGACGGCGGTCCTTATCAGGAACACTATGGCAGGCGAAAAGGTCCAAATCAGTGGTCTACGTAGCATGGAAGCAACAACTGTCAGCATTAAAGTCAACGAAGTGGAGACCTTGCTGGTGATATCGGTGTACAATCACTGTAACGCAACGAGGGAAGACATCCAACGGGATTTGCAAACTGTCTGCAACACCTCCTCTAGACACACATACTGTGTTGTTGGAGGTGATTTTAATGCTAGACATACTCGATGGCAGGACGAAGTGTGCAATCACAAGGGAAGGGCCATTACAGACTGGATGGACTCAAATCCGCATCAGCACACGATGGCTATAGTATCACAGCCCCGGAAGACGTACCCTCGGACACCGTCAACTCTGGCTTTCTTTCTGGCAACCACAAATTTCTTAAATATTCTCCCAGAATTAAGAAATTATTCCTGCTTGGCGCATGATAGCGACTCGGATCATATGGCCATAGAGCTTCGAGTGAGGCAGAACCAGCGAATTGTGCAAGTCACCCCAACACCTGAACTTCACATCAACTTTAAGAAAATAATCTGGAACCGGTTTAGATCAGAAGTTGAAGCTGAACTTCCTATTCCAGCGGCTTGCAGAAATCTGGAGAATACAGAAATTGATGATGCTATCAGAAATTTTGAGATTACAGTGAATTCAGCCATTGATCGGCAGAAAACAATTCGCACTAGCAGGAATCGCTTCCAACACTTGCCTGAGCATATACAGGCCATATATGCTCACAAGCAACGGCTTAGGAAACGCCTTCAGAGAATCTTCAATAGGACACTTAACACAGTCAACGACGAATACCTGTCCGTACTTTCGCAACTGCGTTGTACAGTTAACATGTGTTGTCAAGCTGTGCGGAGGTTTCAGGAAGATGAACTGACCAAACGGCTCCAGGACATCAAACCAGGCCCTGATGCTGTTAGGAAGCTGAACTCTATGGTTGGAAAGCGTATTTCCATTCCAGAGATTATCACCATTGAAGATCGAACAGTATCCAGCGCTGCTGAAAAAGCGGAAGCTTTTGCCTGCTATTTTGAAAAGAGCTTTACGGACCGACCACCAACGCATCTTCCAGATTTCTTGGAAGAGGTTGAAAGTCTTGTGGAAGACACCACTTCTCCAGGAAATACTATAGTGCAGTTCAGTGAAGAAAATTCCGCCAACGCACCCGTAGACGTCGATATGTTTACCGGAACAGCTGTTGTCAATGATTTGATTATGAGTGGAAACTCAAAAATATCATCAGGCACAGATGGGATTTCTAACTTTAAAAGTTACCGGGTATGGCAATTTTGATGTTACCCACAATTTTCAACAATTGCCTAAACAATGGCTACTTTCCGGACAACTGGAAGGTGGCCAAGGTAGTACCAGTACCCAAGAAAACTGACCGCTCCAGCGTAACTGGTTACCGTCCAATAGCTCTACTGTGTTGTATCAGTAAAGTATTGGAATCATTGATCCGTAAAAAGATCAATACGTTTTGTACGGAAAGAAATCTTATTCCTTCCTTTCAGTACGGTTTCCGAGAGAAGCACTCTACGCCGCACCCTCTGCTGAAGCTTCACAGTGACGTCATTAAAGGACTGAACGTCAAAAGTAATACAGTGGCCTGTTTGCTAGACATCGAAAAAGCTTTCGATAGTGTCTGGATAAACGGGCTACTGTACAAGCTTATTAGTTTTTGTTTCCCTAGTTATATTGTAAAAATAATTAAAAATTTTCTTTTTAACAGGGTCTTCTTTGTACAGGTGTACGACCGCCCATCGACAAGGAAAAGGATCAAAACCGGAGTTCCTCAAGGTTCCAGACTTGGACCAGTCCTGTATAGCATCTTTACGGCGGATCAACCCACAAATACAGCCGAAACAAGGACTATGCTCTTCCCGGATGACTCCATTACGTATGCAGTTTCCCGCTCTCCCGAGATAGCTGCCCGAAGAGTGGAGGAACACCTCAGAAATCGTTGGGACTACTTCCTGAAGTGGGGACTAAAGATCAACGCCAATAAAACGGAACTCATCTGCTTCCGAGTACCAGCAACCGAAACAAGGATAAGAAAAATCGCAAGCCGGTGCAGAGCCTTAAAAATCACCCTTCCGGATAACACAACAGAGACTAAGTACCTGGGAATCAACTTTACTGAGAGGCTCAAGTTTAACTTTCACATCGACAAAACAATGAAAAAAGCGAACTGCGCTCTTCATTTGGTGCACCCGCTACTTAAAAGACGAAACGGTCTTATCTACAAGCAACTCATCAGGCCAGTGATAACCTATGGCTACCCCATATGGTTCACCGTCTACCAACAACGATGAAGAAGATCTCCCTATTTGAAAGGAAGGTTCTAAGGATCTGTACAGGACTCTGGAGGGTGACAAACAGCTATAAGTTTGTGTCGATTACAAAACTATATGAAGCAGCAGGTCTGCTGCCAATAACTGACCACTTGTTCCTAATGGCGAGGAAATTCGTCGACGCATTGGAAACACATCCAAGTCCTGAGATGCAAGGACTGCGAATCGAGGAAATCGAGCCAAGTCACCGGTACATACACATAAGAGGATTCACTGATGCTAGATTCGATGACATCTTTAACAATCAAGACGTCTCCTTCTACGAGAAGGCGGGAAACCAATATTACAGAGGCTGAAGTTCGCCCTGTTTATACGCCGCTTAATATTTTTCATTCTTACTTTATTTTAAAATTATTGTTTAAAATTTAATTCCCTTAAAAATAAACATGTAGTAGATTAAGTAGTAAAAAATATTGTTTAAAAATAAACAATACCAAAAAAAGACAATGTAAATACGTCGGGCCCCTATTGTTGAGCCGACACATATTAATATTAGTTATAAGTTTAGTTTTAAATCAAAATTGTATATTACTTTAATGTTTAATAAAAATATCTTAATCTAAAAAAAACATAGATAATTTAAATTCTAATTTTCATTCTACATTTTCAACCACATTCATAGTTATGGTTCATGAGTTTGCGTTGTAAGTTTTCTGGTGCCAAACATTTTGAGTCAGAAGTCACTTTACGGACACAGTCTGTTCCTTATGTTACAATAAAAGCAAAATTGATTTTGCATCCTTTAAATCAAACTATCCTTTTTATATATCTTTACAAATGACTGACTTCTGTCGATAATTCTATCAAACTTTCTTCTAAAAATTATTTTGAAAACATTCCTTCTTATAATTCATCATTTGCAATAGATAGTTCTGAAGCTAAATTGTCTAATACTGTTTTGAACGGTGTGCACCAAGATACAATCTTCAGAAAATTTGTTATCAAGCTGGGACTTTACATATGAATATGGTCGCCAGACACCAACCGTGCTATCCACAATTATACTTCTACGAGTTCGTACCACAGCAGTAGCGTTAACGGTTACCACAACTATCCATTTTGAAAACAACGCATCCAAGCGCACCATGCACAATTTTCACTAAAAAATAAACTCTGAGTTTACTTTTACTTATTACTTGCATTAATGTTTGTAATTTGCTATAATAAACTGAAATAAAAATCTTTTAAATAAAAGAGTTACACAAGACATTGCCCTTCTTGCTTTTATTGGTTTTTATGTAATAAAATACCGGTTTTAACAAATACAACTTGCAAATTTAATTTTCCAACTAAAAAAGAAAAATAAATTTTTATAAAAAGACAACATGCTGTATATGAGGTTTAATTATGTTCAATGAAGGAGTTTGAGTCTGCACGAGTCGTCATCGTTATAGTATTGCTTGAGTAATGAAATCAATTGAATTTCGATTCTTATATTATAGTCATCACAGTTAGCGGAGCTGAAATAATGTTTAGTTAGGACAATAATTGAATGTATCATCTTACTGGAATGATCTAACTATTTTTGATGATTTTTTTAATTGCTTTTATTAATTTTAACTAGCGTTCCTTAGTGTCATGGAGTATTGCCTTCGAATAGTGCGCGAAACTCCCCACTTCTAGGCCTGGGAAGACCCTTTCGTATAGTTTGAACTGGTTCAGTAATGCTTGATTGGGAACCATGCAATAAGTTCTCTTTGAGATCATTATCACTAAAAAGGAAAATTATGCTTAAATAGATTTAATAAATGTGTTTTATAGTAATTCTATACAAGTGTAAGCTTTTTTTGTTAGTCGTATATGTGTAGTCTACTTACTCATCCTTGCAGTCGTCAGCCTCTGCGGCTAAAGCATTAACAACAGCAGTTATTGTATTCGACTCAGGATTGCTTATATGTTCATCTTTTTGAGTCATTATGTTTGGATTCTTTCCGATTTTGTTCAGCCGTTCAGCAGCAACAGTTTCCATTGTTTTTCGCATTAAAGGATACTGATCCAGGACGCAATTAAAATGATCCACGCTAAGTGAAAATAAATTACAATAGGTTTCAGCTCGGACACTAGCCACACGTCGTGCATTTGTAAGTAAGCAAATTTCGCCGAAGTAAGAACCATCGGATAGAGAAGTCGCCACCTAAATAAGAAATTACTATTAGCTATAATTAAAAAGAGGAAACAACAGATGTATTTTGGCTAATAAATTCTTGTCTTTGATATAAATATCATATTTGCATGTCATTTACGCATAATAAGCGTCTTCCTAATCGACATCTCCTCTTGTTCGACAACATCCGAAATATTGTTCCAATGTTACACTTACGAGGATTTTGCAAATAAAACACAACACCAGGTTATTAATTTACAAATTATAACTTTAATTAATGAGAGAAATATTACGCAAGTTTACAATTTTTTTTACTGGCGTTAACTTTCAATTCACACAAAACACTTATTACAACAACACTTGTACTTCAGTATTATTTTCTTAGCTCTCTTTATAAGAACAAGAACTGTTTCACCTTGACTGGTGGAATTCCAAATAACAACTCTTCTGCGACAAAACGCCGCATATCAAATCAAAATCTTCGCAAAGGTTCTTGTCTCTTCGATTCGAACAACCTAGAGTGCGCTAAATAACTCTGTCAACCTACTTCTTTAATTTTCAAAATACTCGCAAGTAGATATAAGGAATCTATTTTAAAACTACTAAAAAAATTAATTCCATATACATGTCATATGAGAATAACGACACAATTGATAAACAGTTTACTTTTATAACGCTTATTGTAGTAGTATACGGTTGGCGCTGTGAGCTTTTATGTGATAATTTCTTAATTCTAAATACTCGTATTCCATTCATCATCATATTTGGCTCTACAACCGGGGTCCGGTCCTGGCCTCCCGCAAAAAGTCTCTCCACCGGTCCCGATTTCGAGCAGTTTCCAATTTGGCATCCCTAAACTCTGGGCGTCCTGGTCTACGCCATCCTTCCAGCGTAGGCTTGGCCAGCCTCGCTGTCGTCTTTTATAAATTCTACCGGAAAGGACTTTCCGAGCAGGTTTCTCTTCGCTCATGCGATCTAGGTGTCCTGCCCACCGGAGCCTACCGAACTTAATTTTCTTCACGATGTCGACATCGCGGTAACGCTCGTAGATCTCATCATTATAGAGTCTCCGGAATCGTCCTTCCTCACATACGGGGCCAACAATTATCCGTAAGACTTTTCTCTCGAACGCGGCTAAGAATCAGAATGCTTTTTTAAGTACTGGTATGACCATTGTCTTATATATCAGCAGCTTGGATGTTACGGTTAAGTTCCTGGATTTGAAGAGTCTTGACAGGCTATAGTAGGCTTTGTTGGCTTTAAGCAACCGTGCGCGTATTTCTGGCTCCATGCTGTTATCGGCTACTATAGTTGACCCGAGATAGTTAAATGATTGCACTACTTCAAATTCGCGCTCCACTATCTGAATCGAGGACCAATGCTGGATCTTCTACTTGCAGACGTGGCCACCATGTACTTTGTTTTGCTCTCATTTATGTGCAGCCCCAGATTTCGTGCCGCCTGCTCTATCTAGATGAAAGCTTCCTGTACAGCTCTTTGGTTTCTACCAACGATGTCAATATCGTCTGCGTAAGCCAGTATCTGAATAGACTTATAGAGTATTGTTCCTCTCGCCGTTACGTCAGAGTCCCGGATCACTTTCTCCAACGCCAGTTTGAAGAGGACGCAGGCCAGTCCATCCCGTTGTCGGAGTCCGTTATAGATGTTGAATGGGCTTGATAGTGATCCGGATACTTTTAATTGGCTTATAACATTGGTCATGGTCAACCTACATAGTCGAGTCAGTTTATTTGGGATGCCGAATTCTCTCATGGCTTTATAAAGTTCTACCCTGGCTATGCTATCATAGGCGGCTTTAAAGTCTATAAAAAGATGGTGTAGTGAGTTTTGAAACTCTAGACATTTTTCCATCACCTGCCTTAGGGTGTAAATCTGATCAGTTGTTGATTTGCCTGGGATGAAGCCACACTGGTATGCACCAATGATGACTTTAGCGTATGGGGCTATCCTGTCTTGAAGGATAGAGGAGAAAATCTTATACGCGGTACTCAACAACGTTATACCACGATAATTGCTGCATTTTGTGATATCTCCCTTCTTATGTATGGGGCACAGGATGCCTCTTCGCCAGTCTTCTGACATAACTTCTTCTTCCCATACTTGCACTATTATTTCATGAATTGCTTGGTGTAATGTGGGGCCTCCTATTTTTATCAGTTCCGCTGGGATCCCATCATATCCCGGGGCCTTATTATTTTTGAGCCGTTTTATCGCTCTGCTAACTTCGACTATGCTTGGTGGCGGCAGCATAGTATGATCTTCGGTCATTGGTGGAGTCTCCAATTCCTCAGTTAGCTGGCCATTTAGCAACTCATGAAAGTGCTCTTCCCATCGCTCTAAGATGGCTTTAAGATCGGCGATCAGATTACCATCTTTGTCCTTGCAGTATACGCAACGCGGTGTATATTGCGTCATACCGTGGACCCTTTGGTAGAACTTCCGCGCCTAGTGCGGTCCTTGGCTCTCTGTACTGTTTCAGTTCATGGACGAGATTCTTCTCCCAGGCTGCTTTCTTTCGCCGGTGAACTGTTTTTTCATATCTTCTGAGCTCTTTATATTCATCTTCGCGTGCCCGCGTTCTATGAGATTGTTGCATTGCTCGGTACGCAACATTCTTACGTTCAGTCACTAGCTTACATTCGTCATCGAACCAGTATTCCGTTACCCTATTCATTTATACCGCCATGCTGACATCTGACTTTTTGCAGCATTACCGCCACCTTAATTCTGTTCGTAAGAAGTGAAATGTGGGCGCCGTGGTTTTAGTGCGTTGGACTTCTGAGCAGGAGGTTCGAGGTACGAATCCCACAAACACCAAAAGTATTTTTCACGTTCGGGAGTAATATGTTGTCACAGAAAGTCGACTTTCTATGCTTGTCGTTACATATAGCATAGAAGTGATGCTATGGAATCTTCACTCCAATAACACACACAACTCGAATGGTCGCGAGAAGCTAGTTCTTGAACCGCAACAGTTTGTCGCGCAAAATTATTATGATTTAAGCAGTTGATTCAAGGGGCCTCCGTTTAAAAATCGACGATTATTTTATTTTGTTGGTTAGCTTTAAAGTTTAATAATAATGGTATACTCCGAAAAAATGGTATGATCCCCCTGTGACTTTTATTAAAAAATATTCCTGAAATTCACTTAGTTCGATTTGCCTGTTAGCTTTAAGAACTATGTGCAAGAACATGTAAATATTGGGTATACAAGATTCTAAATAGGGAGCTAATTTTTTTTTAAGCTGCATATGAGTACAAGAGTAGCGGAATGGCAAACACAACCTTAATTTTCACACTTTCAATAACCTTAAAATAACCTTTTATCTTCAAAACACTGTAAAAAATCCAATGCGTGCAATTTTCCGCTTGCGTGTTGCGTAATAACACTTGAAATTGAAAGTAAAACTAAACGAAGAGTTAAAACGAACAAACAAGACACAACACTTTCGTTTGCTGTCATTGTTATCAAATTCTCTATATTAACTTCGTGTGTCCATGGCTGGCTGGCTGGTTTGCTGGTAGAATCTTGTAATACATTTTTAACCCACTTCCTAAAGCCAAATCGCCAAGGGGTTCCCAAATAAATTGTTTAAAAATTAACCCGATTTTCTTCAAATTTTCATATAGAATACATGTCCAATTTGAATTTTATAGGTTATTTTTCACTTACATTTTTAAATTTTTAAATTGCATTTTAAATTGAAACGTGCAAGCAACCAAATGCAAAATTCGAGTTGCAAATTCATAATTTCTTGGGCGTTTTTAAATTATTCCGTGGAGAGAAGCAATTTTTATATTTGGGGATCCAGAAGGAAAAATGTAAAAAGCATCGGTCACGAGCAGGGAATAGTCTGCTACATGTGACAAGAAGAACTGATTCGCTCACAGCGACAATTTTGTAGTACAAGAAAAAAATTCTCACAACAATAAAATTATTCACTCACATTATTCATCTCATCGACCCCGAAACCTATAGAATCGACACTAATATCAGACTGGTACTCCACATATCTATCGACCCTTTCTTCGTAGAGGTGTCTAACCATCACTATTCACCTCAGCGAATATAAAAACTATGGAATTGACACTAATATCAGACAGCCTCCCCTCACCATCTCACAGAGGTGTTCATTCATCACTATTCACCTCACCAACCAAAACTATAGAATCGACATTTATATCGGCAAAAAATGTATACGTGTTCCAATATTCTTTATATGAAAATCATATACAGGGAAAACTATATTTTCCACCCCAGCACCACCTATCGGGTTCAAATTTTGCTAACGACTATATTTTTATGTAAATACTAGCTGTTCCCGGGCGCTTTGCTACGCGCCCACTGACGCCACGTCTACTTACCCCCGCGTTTCCCAGTTGCCCCATCCCACTGACCCCCGCTCACTGACCTCCCGCCCTATGACCTCCCGCCCACTGACCACTCACCCATTGACCTCATACACACTGACCCACCGCCCACTGAACTCACACCCACTGACATCACACCCACTGACCTCCCGCCCACTGACCACCCACCCATTGACCTCATACACACTGACCCACCTCCCGCTGAACCGCACCCACTGACCTCCCGCCCACTGACCACCCGCCTACTGACCACCCACCCATTGACCTCATACACACTGACCCACCACCCACTGAACTCACACCCACTGACCTCACACCCACTGACCTCACACCCACTGACGCCACGCCCACTTACACCCGCGTTTCCCGGCTGCACCATCCCACTGACCCCCGCCCACTAACGCCACGCCCACTTACACCCGCGTTTTCCGGCTGCCCCATCCCGCTGACCCCCGCCCATTGACGCCAGCGCCACCTATCGGGTCCAAATTTTGTCAACGACTTTCTTTTTATTTAAATATTATATGGTGTGAATTTGAGCCAAAACGTTCCATAAATAAGAATTTTCGGAAAAAAACGATACCAGCGCCACCTAGCGGGGCTTTTAAACCTTCCCGTAGCAATTACAAACAAACTCGCAGAAGGAAGTATCCAATTTGGTCCAGCCGTTCTCGAGTTTTAGTCAGTCTAACGCACAGCAATTGATTTTTATATATATAGATTATATGGTGTGAATTTGAGCCAAATCGGTTCATAATAACAATTTTCTAAAAAAAATCGACCACAGCGCCAACTAGGGGGTCTAACAGAAACAAAAGCAATCCGGAGCACCACACGAAAATATGGTGTGACCAAAGATAATAAATACCTAGATGGAGGATAATAAATAACTTATGGACAGATGCTATGTTCAGAAATTTATTTTGTGTTTTTAAAAGCTTCATGATTGGATCCAATTCGAACTGGGACTGGTGGTTTTTAAATTCTCTATATTAACTTCACTTGCCCGTGGCTGGCTGGCTGGCTTCCTGGCACACCAAATTTTATGATAAATTTTTACCCCACTTCCTAAAGCCTGATTTTATTGAAACTTTGCACACATGTGTATCTCCCATGACAACACTTTCTATTAAAATTTAAGGCCCCTCGGACTGCGGGGTCGGGGGGCTTCCATACAAATATTTTACAAAAAGTACCCGATTTTCTTTAAATTTTATTCACAGGTGTATCTCCAATGGAAAACACTTTTTGTAAAAATTTGGAAGTGATCGAGCCCCATGGCGGGGGTCACCCATACAAATTTTATAAAAAGAAGTACCCGATTTTCTTCAAATTTTACGCGCATGTGTAGCTCCGATGGACAACACTTTTTATAAAAATTTGGAAGTGATCGGGCCCCGGTGTCGGGGGACACACATAAAAATTTTATAAAAACCAGCACCCGATTTTCTTTTAATTTTATACGCATGTGTATCTCCGATTGGCAAAACTTTTTGTAAAAATTTCGAAGTGATCGTATCCCGGGGCCCGGAGGCACTCATACAAATTTTCTAAAAAAAGTACCGGATTTTTTTCAACATTTACATGCATGTGTATGTCCGATGAACAACATTTTGTAAAAATTTTGGAGTTATCGGACCCCGTTGTCGGAAGGACCCATCAATTTTTTTAAAAAATTTACCCGTTTTTTTTCAAATTTTATACACATGTGGAAACACTATTTGTAAAAATTTTTGAGTGATCGGAATAGGGGGCTCCTAAACAATTGTATTCAAACTTTGCACATTGTGTATCCCACGATTAGAGAATTTACACTAAAAAATTTTATTTTTATGGGTTATTTTTTTTTTATTTTTTTTTTTATAATTCGCGCACGCTTCAAGGGGTTCGCACCCTTATAATGCTCGGCTATATGCTTGGCACAGCGTGGGCGTTAAGAAAGAGAAGGAGAAAAGAGGAGATGTCTATGAGCTTGTGTTTTGAATGCCTGTGGATCATAGTGATGTGGGAAGACAGAGCTTGGCAGAGCATTCCACATACGTGTTGTACGGCTGAAGAACGAATCCCTGAATTTAACTGTACGTCCGAAGATGGGCTTCAGGGTAAACTGATGAGCATTTAGAGCGCCACGAGTATTGCGGTTGAATTCAAGGAGAGGTGGCATACAGCTGGCTATTTCTCTTGAGCACCGCTGGTAGAAGAAACGATAAAACAGTGACAAGCAAGAAACGTTCCTGCGGTGTTCAAGCGAATCTATTGATTTCGCTATATTTTCGTCACCGATAAGTTTTAACGCGCGGTTTTGTATTCTATCTAGCTGATGCAAAGAAGTTTTAGGCGCACCAGACCAGATATGGCAATTGTACTCAAGTTTTGGGCGAATAAAAGCCTTGTATATGGTAGCCAGATCAGAGGGAGAGAAATATTTCTTGCACCGGGCTAGAAAACCTAAACATTTCGCAGCATTTTTAGCGATGGTAAATATGTGGTCATTCCAACGAAGCTTGTCGTTAACGCACATACCAAGAATTGCGAGATTTTCAGTTTCCTCGATGCAAGTGCCATTCATGGATAATGGCATGGGGTTAAGAATTCGCTTTGACGACAGGAGACAACATTGGGTTTTGGAAGCGTTAAATTCTACTCGATTGATTTCTCCCCATTGTATTATGCTGTCAAGGTCAGAATTCAACGAGCTTAACATACAAAGTTGTTTGTGCTCCACATCAGAAGTGGAGGGACGTTCCACAAACTTATATGAGAAGGTGAGAGTACTGTCGTCAGCGAAAGAGTGAATTGGATTAGAAGTCACAGATAAGAGATCATTAAAAAAATGAGAAAGAGTGTCGGGGACAGAACAGAGCCCTGGGGAACGCCAGCATTTATGTGGTGTATTTCAGACTTGAAACCGTCCAAAACAACTTGAATTGAGCGGTCCAAAAGATAGCTTCTAATCCAATGAAGCAGTTTATCATCAACACCATAAGCACGCATTTTAGACAAAAGAGCTTGATGCCAAACTCTGTCAAATGCCTTTGAAATATCGAGTGCAACAGCTTTGCTTTCTCCAAAATGATGTAAAGATCGGTTCCACTGTTCGGTGAGATATACCATCAAATCACCAGTAGAACGTTGCCCACGAAATCCATACTGCCGGTCACTAAGGATTTCGTTGGTTTCAAGATATTTCTTAAGCTGATAATTGATCAGCGTTTCCATGACCTTGGAAAGAATGGATGTAAGTGCTATGGGTCGGTACGAAGAAGGAGATGACGGCTCGCCTTTTTTGGGTATGGGCTGGACAAATGCTGTTTTCCAACTTCTCGGGAAGAGTCCAGAAGAATAGGATAGATGGAAAAGCTTACGCAATGGTAATGCCAGCTTGGAAGAACACCTCTTCAGAACTAATGGAGAAATACCATCTGGCCCAGCGGATTTGTGTGTGTTGAGATCATTTAAAACCCTAGCAACTGCACGAGTACGAATAAATATCTGTCCAATAGAGTGTTCAATACTCTGAGGTGCAGGAGGCGACAATGCACAATCTGGAAGCGTAGAGCTAGCTGCGAAATGCGCAGCAAACAGATTGGCTTTGTCTATAGAGCTGATAACTGGAATGTCATTATAAATGAGCGTTGGGATTGACGACGAGGCTGTATTTTTGATTCTTTTCACGAAGGACCAAAAATTTTTACTACCTTTGGGACATTGTAGTATTTTTTGCCTTAATTTTCGGTCGTAGGCGAATTTGACTCGCCGAAGATGGGCATTGCAATCATTTCTTGCTCGTTTAAATTTTTTTCGGTTTTCCTCGGTAGGGTTTGCTTTGTAAAACCGAAAGCACACCTCTCTAATCCTAGAAGCCTCTTTACAGCTCAAGTCATACCATCCATCTTCCTTTGATTTGATAGATTTATTCCTGAAAGGAATAAACTTTCTCATACCAATAAGAATGATGTTTGTGATTGCATCCACGTTGCTATCACGAAAAAATAGCGACCAGTTAGTTCTCCCAAAGAAGTTGTTAAGGCCGTCCCGATTGGCTTTCTCGTATTGCCATACTATTTTTTTGGGAGTTTTTTCTCTAACTACGTGGTTTATTAACGAGAAATTAGCTGATACTACACAATGGTCTGACGAGCCTAGAGGCGATAATACATTGACAGAGTATTTCTCAGGACGAGAGGTAAGGAACAAGTCAAGGGTGTTAGCGGAATGATATGCAATGTCAGGTATTCGGGTAGGCTCATTTACAAGCTGAGTAAGGTGGTTAAACTCAGCGAATAACTCAACACACCTTCCTTCGGGTGTTGTCTGGCCAGAATGGCGAAGCCACCCAGAATTGTGTACATTGAAATCGCCCGCAATAACGATTTCATGTTTTTTATCAATTCTTAAGATTGAATCAGAGAGTGCATCAAACTCACTCTGAGTTGAAACACTGTCTAAGTTGGGGCTTCTGTAAAGGAAACAATAGTAGATGTTGCGCTCTTGTACCTTAACTTTTAGCCAAATGAAATTGAATTCCGGTTTGGAACTTTGGCTAAATTGAGGCAAAAGCTGAAACGCAACATCTCTCCGTACATAGATTGCGAGTCCGCGTCGAGAGAAAAATAATGGCACCAAGCTATACCCAAGCAGATTAAATTCCGATACATCAGAATTATCAAACACCTGAGTTTCACTCAATGCCAAAATTGCTGGCCTGTGGACATGAACATGGTTAAACACAGAAAACGAATTCGTTCTCAGCCCACGTATGTTGCTGAGATACACTCTGAAAACACACATACTACAAAAAACAAACACACAAGACACAACTTACCGCTTCTTTAAACCGTAATTGAGAAGAGTATGTCTCAAATTGGATTCTTAACACAATTTTTCGCCAGTGTTATGCCTTCACGACAAAATGAGTTAAATCACCAAAGGAAACAAACACTCACAATCCGTTATTCTTATAGCTAAATAATTAGTTCATTACACTGCCGCATGCAAGCATAAAACAGTTGTAATTCACTAATTCTTTAGCTGAGGTGTTGGGGACGGGAAGCATGGACACCACACACTGCGCTTCGCACTAACAAATTATGCACACGCGAGCCGGCGAGCTTGGGCAATTTGCTTTTTTGTTGTTGATTTTTTTTTGTTTGTTTTGTGCAATGACGATGCGCAGCACATCCGCGTACGATGACGTATCAGAGACAACTCACAACATTTTGTAAAAATTTTGGAGTTATCGGACCCCGTTGTCGGAAGGACCCATAAAAATTTTTAAAAAATTTACCCGATTTTTTTCAAATTTTATACACATGTGGAAACACTATTTGTAAAAATTTTTGAGTGATCGGAATAGGGGGCTCCTAAACAATATTTTGAAGTTGAGATTTATTATCACGGAGAGCTTACAGCGAATTCGAAATCCTTGACACAAACCAACAAATGAAAACATAGATGCAATGACAGTTCTCATACGTGTTCGTATATTTCAGACGAATAAATATGCGTGTACATATGTACATTGATCATACAAATTTTATAAAAAAAAATTACCCGATTTTTTTCAAATTTTATATGCATGTGTATCTCCGATTCAAGACGCTTTTTTGGAAGTGATCGTGCCCAGGTGTTGTGGGGGGCACCCATACAAATTTTATAAAAAATAGTACCAGATTTTCTTCAAATTTTATACGCATGTGTATCTCGGATGGACAACACTTTTTGTAAAATTTTTTGAGTGATCAGCTCCCGGGGGGGTGGGGGGGCACACCCATACAAATTTTATAAAAAAAGTACCCGATTTTCATCAAATTTTATACGCATGTGTATCTCCGAGGGACAACACTTTTTGTAAAAATTTTGGAGTGATCGGGCCCTGGTGTCGAAAGGCCCCATACAAAACTTTACCGATTTTCGTCAAATTTTATACACACATGTTTAATCCTATGGACAACGCTTTTTGTTAAACTTTGGAAGTGGCCCCAGGGGCGAGGGGCTCCCATATAATTTCTTAAAAATTGACCCGATTTTCTACAAATTTTATACTCATGTGTATAAAATTCGAGACAAAACTTTTTGTAAAATTTTTGGGTGAAAGGGCCCTGAGGCCAGATGGCAGCCCATATTTTTTTTTTAATTAGCCAGATTTTCTTTAAATGTTGAACACATGCGTATCTCCAATGGACAAACTTTTTTTTAATTCTCTATATTAACTTCGCGTGCCCGTTGCTGGCGGGCTGGCTGGGTGGTAGAATCTTGTGATAAATTTTTAACCCACTTCTTAAAGCCGGATTTTCTTCAATTTTTATACGCGTGTTTACTCCGATCGACAACACTTTCTGTATTTGGAAGTGATCGGGCTCCGTGGTCGGGAGCACCCATACAAATTTTATAAAAAAAAGTACCCGATTTGCTTCAAATTTTATACGCATGTGTATATCCGATGGACAACACTTTTTTAAAAATTTGGTATTGATCGGGCCTCGATGTCGGAGGGCTCCCTAACAAAAAATTTAAAAAATTTACCCGATTTTATTCAAACTGCACATTGTGTATCCCCGATTAGAGAATTTACACGAAAAATTTTATGGGTTGTTTTATTGCATTAGTCCTATGTTAATTTCGGTTCGCCACATTATGCACAGCAGACAGAGTGATCGGTATTTCTCTGCGAACCGAACATAAAAATCTATACAAGTGCGTGTTTTTGTTTTGAAATCGGCACGTTATTTTTCCTTGTTGTTTCATGAGTTTTACTGTTGCCTTTCTTCTTAGTCTGAAGAGGAATGTCATCGTCTTTCTTTTCAGCAAAGATTTTGCTGGGTGGACTGCCTTTTGTGTCGAATCAACCCAGAGTGCTCTTTTGTGTAAAACCAAAATTTCTTAAGAATCCAACTCTGACGCAGTCAGTGTCCATAACAATCAGAATCAATGCAGCCAATACCATTTGCTGTATTGCCAATTTTCTAATTCTTTTAGTTCTTGAAAAGTAAAAACTTGTGTGTATGTTTGTTCATAATGGACTAATAAATCCTTCCACCTATCGTTTTATACCAGAATGAGCAATTAATAGACATATGTTGAAAGTGGTCAGACTCCTGCGTCAAGGGGTCACAACATGTTTTTAAAAAAATGAATTTTTCAGAATTTTTAAATAGTGGCGTCCTGAAAATTTCCACACTTGTTTGGTATTTACAGAAAAAAAGAACCACCATATTTTTGAAGGGGTCCGAAACTTTGTTTAGGGGGCTGCCATATAAATAATTTTTCGTATGTTTTCATAAATTTTCCAGAATTTTTACATACATAGTAGCCTCCTTAAAATTATAACGAACATGAACCTATCATATTTTATAACGGGACCGCTGGGTCAATGGACCGCGTACATTTTTTTATAAAATTATTTGAAAGAACAATTCTCTCAATGTTGGTAACTCCTCTTCTCCTCATTGCTTTACTTGTTCAAACAGCAAAAAGCGATGGTGTGGTATTATTTATTTTCTTGTGTTTGGATAACATAAAAAAACAACCCATAAAAATTAAAACTTTTCATCTAAATTCTCTAATCGCAGAAATTAATATGGGAGCCCCTCGATCCTGGGTATTATTTTTTTTATTGTAGGAGAAAATCATCGAAAGAGACATTTGATATCAGATGTTAAAACTGAAAATGCTCAGATCATTTTATTCTGAGCACTTAGCCTGAAATAAACACGCCTCAGCTTTGGCTTCGCCTGACGTTTACAAGTTCAGCCATACGATTTCAATGCTTCCTATCACAATGTCGCTTCGGCTTCAACGTTTCGTTTGGCAATCGTAAAGAAAATCGTAATGCTACGTAACGAAGCTACAAAAGGAAGCTCTAGTTCAAAAGTGCTGAACATTTGCAAAGTAAGTAAGTAAGTAAGTAAGCATAAAACATTTATGTCTCGTTTCATTTGCTGGGTTCATTTGTGCGTGAGCTAAGATTTCTCTCTCTCTCTCCACCACAAAAACCATGCAGCGCAGCCGACTGCGCAGCACACACCGCACACAGTCATTGAAGTACGGCGGTATCTGATGCCACTATAAGAAATTAAAAAAATGTATAAGGGCCTTGCGGCCGAACCCGGGGCCCGATCACTACCAAATTTTAGAAAAAGTATTGTTTATTGGGTATACACATGTGTGTAAAATTTGAAAAAAATCGGGTAATTTTTATTTTAAATTTGTATAAGAGCCCCACGAACCCGGGGCCCGATCACTTCCAAATTTTAAAAGAAAGTATTGTCACTGGAAAAACACATGTCAGGAAAATCGGGTTTTAGGAAGTGCGTTAAAAATTGATACTTAAAAAATTTTTTTGTATGGGAGCCCCCCGACCCCGGGGACAGATCGCTTCAAAAATTTTACAAAAAGTTTTGTCCATCGGAGATACACATGCGTATAAAATTTGAAGAAAATCGGGAACTTTTTTCATAAAATTTGTATGGGTGCCCCCCGACCCAGGGGCCCGATTACTTCCAAATTTTTAAAGAAAGTGTTGTCCATCAAAGATACACATTTGTATAAAATTTTAAAAAAATCGGGTAAATTTTGTTAAATATTTGTATAGGAGCCCCCCGACCCTGAGGTCCGTGGGGCCTCAAATTTTAATAGAAGGTATTGTCACCGGAAATATACATGTGTGCATGTATCGGGCTATGGGAAGTGGGTTAAAAATTGATCAGAAAATCTGACCAGCCAGCCACGTGCACGCGAAGTTAATATAGAGAATTTAAAAATACAATTCCTTGCCCTGTTGCCGACTACAGACTAGAACAACGATTATGTGTGTATGCATACATAAAAGCAGCAAAAATGCTCGCCAAACGACCATAAACAATAATGTTGTACGTAAACCGTAAGCAAACGATCAGATGAATCCAGTTCATACATATGCATTTACATACATCCTTATAGATCTGTTATATATATATATATATACATCTGTTTAGCAAGAGATCACTTTACGGCAAACGTAATGTATGTACACTTATATTTCATACATACAACATGTTTGAAAATACTTTTTACAAAATATATTGTGAATTACGTAAATATGCCATTCCTTTTTTCCATCTGGATTTTACAAACATATGTAGCTATATACTACATTTTGACGTGACAACGTCTCACTACAAGGTATAATGGGGTGCTTTTTCAACAATTTAAGTGAGACACTGTTAAGTGAGACACTGTTATGTCCGAATGTTGTGATCAACAGAAGTGAGACACTGTTATGTCCGAGTGTTGTGATCAACAGAAGTGAGACACTGTTAAGCGTCGCACTTTTAAGTGAGCCACTTTTAAATGTCAGTACTTTGGGAACTAAGCCATTTCCCAAGCGATTCGCATGAAATTCGAAATGCAGGACTAAGATGCGACTATAAGACTTCTTCCTATGGAAATTCTGGAGCAAAGCAATTTTTCAAGCGATTCGCATGAAATTTGGAATGTAGGACTAAGATGCGACTATAAGATTTCTTCCAACGGAAATTCTGGAATATGATCATTATTGTCTGGAATTTCGGGAGCAAAGCAATATTTCAAGCGATTCGCACGAAATTCGGAATGTAGGAGTTAGATGCGACTATAAGATTTCTTCCTACGGAAATTCTGGAATATGATCATTATTGTCTGGAATTTCTGGAATAAAGCAATTTCTCAAGCGATTCGCATGAAATTCGAAATGTAGGACTAAGATGTGACTATAAGATTTCTTCCTATGGATATTCTAGAATATGTTCATTATTATCTGGAATTTATGGAACAAAGCAATTTTTCAAGCGATTCGCATGAAATTTGGAATGTAGGACCAAGATGTGAATATAAGATTTCTGCCTATGGAACTTCTGGAATATGATCGTTATTGTCTGGAATTTCTGGAACAAAGCAATTTCTCAAGCGATTCGCTTGAAATTTGGAATGTAGGACCAAGATGTGACTATAAGATTTCTTCCTATGGAAATTCTAGAATATGTTCATTATTATCTGGAATTTCTGGAACAGAGCAATTTCTCAAGCGATTCGCATGAAATTCGGAATGTAGGACTAAGATGCGACTATAACACTTGTTCCTATGGAAATTCTGGAATATGATCATTACGGTCTGGAATTTCTGGAACAAAACAATTTCTCAAGCGATTCGCATGAAATTCGGAATATAGGACTAAGATGTGACTATAAGATTTCTTCCTATGGAAATTCTGGAATATAATCATTATTGTCTGGAATATATGGAACAAAGCAATTTTTCAAGCGATTCGCATGAAATTCGGAATGTAGGACCAAGATGTGACTATAAGATTTCTTCCTATGGAACTTCTGGAATATGATCATTATGGTCTGGAATTTCTGGAACAAAGCAATTTCTCAAGCGATGAAATTCGGAATGTAAGACTAAGATGCGACTGCAAGACTTATTCCTATGGAAATTCTGGGATATAATCATTATGGTCTGGAATTTCTAGAACAAAGCAATATCTCAAGCGATTCGCATGAAATTCGGAATGTAGGACTAAGATGCGACTATAACACTTGTTCCTATGGAAATTCTGGAATATGATCATTACGGTCTGGAATTTCTGGAACAAAACAATTTCTCAAGCGATTCGCTTGAAATTCGGAATGTAGGACTAAGATGCGACTGCAAGGCTTATTCCTATGGAAATTCTGGAATATGATCATTACGGTCTGGAATTTCTGGAACAAAACAATTTCTCAAGCGATTCGCATGAAATTCGGAATATAGGACTAAGATGTGACTATAAGATTTCTTCCTATGGAAATTCTGGAATATAATCATTATTGTCTGGAATATCTGGAACAAAGCAATTTTTCAAGCGATTCGCATGAAATTTTGAATGTAGGACCAAGATGTGACTATAAGATTTCTTCCTATGGAACTCCTGGAATATGATCATTATTGTCTGGAATTTCTGGAACAAAGCAATTTCTCAAGCGATTCGCTTGAAATTCGGAATGTAGGACTAAGATGCGACTGCAAGACTTATTCCTATGGAAATTCTGGGATATAATCATTATGGTCTGGAATTTCTAGAACAAAGAAATATCTCAAGCGATTCCCATGAAATTCGGAATGTAGGACTAAGATGCAACTATAACACTTGTTCCTATGGAAATTCTGGAATATGATCATTATGGACTGGAATTTCTAGAACAAAACAATATCTCAAGCGATTCGTATGAAATTCGGAATGTAGGACTAAGATGTGACTATAAGACTTCTTCCTATGGAAATTCTGGAATCATTATGGTCTGGAATTTCGAGAACAAAGCAATTTCTCAAGCGACTCGTGCCTTTTAATTTAATCGTATTATTGGCCACAGCGTCAAAGAAATTTCACTCCAACCGCGCATAAAGATCACATGCACTTATTTTTTTAACAGCTCTTACTTATCTTACTACTATCGACGCAACTGCATTACTGTGTTTGGGCAGTGATATGAAAATCCAATATGCACCCACCTCACAATAAATTGTTATGATTTAGATCAGCTTATAAATTATTTATTCTGTTGTATTTGATGTGATTGATGATGATGTATGTGATTTCAATAACATACAATCAAGCTCCCAGCTTGAGCAGATCGAAACAAACATATGCAGTAGTGAGCTGCGGTCAAGAATTCAGCCGCTGGACAGTTTATGCTGCATGTTGGTCAGAAATTCACTTCTCAACCCAATGCAGTAAAGAAAAATCGACTGCCCAGTTTACGCAACCACTTTAAATTTGATGCAAATAGCAAAATGTAAATGTCAAATTGTCGCCCTACAAGCAGACTGTAAGTCGGTTTAAAATGTAGCTGCAATTTCGTGCATACCGACTGCCTGCCAATTTTTTTGTGCAGCACAAGCGTAATTCCTTAATTCTTTACCGCAGCAAATGATAGTATAATCTCTGTTCATTTTCTATCAGTGCTCTGCTCTGCTCGTTCTATCAACATTGCATAAAATGATACAGTGCTCTCGTGTTTGGTCGATTAACAGAAAAAAAATACTACTATAAGTTACAAAAAAAGAGGCAGATAACCATGACAACCTGCAAGCTTCCTTGCAACTATTTTCATTTCTTTCCGCTTATCTTATCCTTACTCATGTTAACAGTAACTAGAGTAAATAACTCTTCGATCAATTACAGAAATGAGAGAACCATGCAAAAGAATTTTAATAATGAATAATTGGCCTGCATGTTTCTTCGATGCTCGGACGAGATCATAAACATGTGCAGCAGTTGTGATCGAAGTTCTCTATCAATGCTCGATGTACCATTAACAAGTTGCAAGCGACGTTTCTATTGCTACCATTTCATTTTCTTTTGGCTTGTTTTTCTTTAATCACTCCAACTTTACTAAGAGTAAATAACTCTTTCATAATATTACATAATAAGAAGAGAACCAGATAAAAAGAAATTAATGGCGAATATTGCGTCTGTGCGTTTCAAAGCGAAAAACATTTTGATGCATACTTCTATTTCCATGCCATACCACTTCCCCAACAACTCAATCACCCTCTCTATCTCTACGGCTAATATGTGTATGTGTAGTACTAGTAATTGTATTGAAACTCGAAAGTCCCCTTCGTCTTCTACTTACTCGTTCTCTTAGTCTTGCAGTTGCAGCTTGCAACTCATACGGTTGCACGAAAAAGGTTCGTGTTGGTTCTCTGCTTGCTTTCTTTCAGCTTTTCTTTAATAATTTATAAATTACAAAATTTCTCAGTGTAGGAAAAATAGAGCGAGAAACGTAAGTTTTTCTAGTGAGAAACAGAAAATTTTTATATGGATTTAGCTCTCTTGTTCTCTTTTAAGCATGAATTCTTAAACAGTTGGGCATTCTGTAAAGAAGGTTATGAGTAACAGTTCTGTTAGTTTATTGTCTGCTTGTTCCCTTTCGGCTTTTTTTAACATTCTGTTTTTCTATCTTTATATAACAGACGGTTCGCCATTCACTTCTTATTAAATTAACTATGCTTATCATTGTACTGACTGTATACTAATACAAAATCAAACAATAAGCTTTAATATACGGTTCATTTCTCATTGTTTATAAAATAATGACTCTGAAATATCCTTTCAGTACCATACAATTTTAATATATCCATTCGTGTTTATGTCCCACAGACAACAAGATCTTTGTTTTCTTTTCTTTCGTCTCGGACAGACGTTGCCACGCTCAAAACCCACGGCCGTGTCTTCGACACAGCATACCCTGCTCTTTTTTTTTTATCGTGTACGATGTATTTACATTTTTTAAAAATTTTCCGAGTACACAACTAAAATTATAATTATGGTTAATAGTAGAAAATATATTCTTAAACTTCAATCCCTTAAATATAATGAAAAATATATTGCAATACATACTTAGATTTAAGAATAAAATTTATTACTAAAGTTACTTATTTATAAAAATTAAAAAAATAAAAATTTATTCATAGATTCTGAACACCTTAATTTATACACAAATCGTTTTGAAATCGCATACACATTAAAATCTATATGAACTTTAGGGTACGTTAAACATCGATAGTACTATCGATAGTATTGATGTTTTTCAACTATCGAAAACCTCGATGTTTTTTATTTAATTAACGATAGTTTATTTTTTGTAAAATAACGCTATATATACACAAAGAATGTAGCGTACTAACAACAACATAATTAATCGAAAGGGAATTGTACTTTCCATACTTTATTCCTATAGGTTCTAACTTTTTGAAAGACTCCTGTATGTAATTCTGTTCTGTTCACATATCATGACGCGTTCGATTTGCACTCCCATGGTAAAAAAAGTTCAATATAATTGAGTGAAATCAAAGGCAAATTGAACGTGTCATTAAATATGCTTAATTATAGGGGAATCCCCTCTTTTCCTTGACTTTGACTAAGGTCGCAAAAAATTAAATTTGATTAACGCAGTTTTAATTGTTCATGTTAGGTTAATTGCTAACGTGACTTTGATTTTAAAATTGTGATTTTTGATTTATTGATTTTTTGATTGTTGATTGATTAATTGATTTTTGTTGTTTATTGAAAATGAGTAAAAGAGTTCTCGTGTGTTTTATTTTAAAAAATCGAATTTTTGCTCAGCAAAAAGGAATACAAACCCAGTGACAGTACATCTTACCTGTCAGATTTATTTTTAAAATAAAATAAGAGTTACATTTAAAGATAAAAACAAGTAAATGTAAAAAAACTTCGTTTTTCGGGTACAAAACTTTTATGTATGCATTGACAAATGCCACATGCGTCGCACTACCCCACGCGACGCACGCGCACAAAATATCTATAGGAGGTGTGAAAGACCTCAAAGAAGTTGAAAAAAAACCCACACGGGATCTCAAAAATACAAGACTTCACACACTTTACAAACTTCAGCTCTGTAAGTCATGTAAAAGGTGGTTAAAAAGGATCGCAAATAAGTCGACGCGACGGGGACCTTTTTCAAATATTAACCCATTTTCCACGCATCACAAACAACTCGCGACACGAGTCGCCAGAAACATCCTACTAGGCTAAACAACTCAGAAAATTTCCACTTTCTAGAACGTGTTAAAGATGGTTAAAAAAACATGGGGATTTCAAAGATTGACCCACTTGCCATGAATCATACGCACCACAAGCGACTCGCCATACGAGGGTGAGATGCTAGAAAATTCGATAGTATCGATAGTTTATCGATTGTTTTTAAGAAAAAATCGATACTAACGAAATATTCAACTATCAAGTTTAACGTAACCTAATGAACGCTCATTCTAAATTTTTAAATTCTCAATAATAACTTCGCGTGCCCATGGCTGGCTGGCTGGCTGGTCAGATTTTCTGATAAATTTTTAACCCGCTTCCCACAGCCCGATTTTATTGAAAATTTGCACACATGTATATTTCCGGTGACAATACTTTATATTAAAATTCAGGGCCTGAGGGGTGTCCATATAAAATTTTTTAAAAATTAACCCGATTTTCATTAAATTTTATAAACATAGTATCTCCGATGGACAACACTTTTCGCAAAAATTTTAGGAGTCGGGATCGTGGGGCCCCATACAAATTTTTTAAAAAAATTAATCCTCCGATGGACAACAATTTTCGTAAATATTTTGGGGGCCCCGGGGTCGTGTGGCACCATACAAATTTTTTAAAAAAATTAACCCAACGTTCTTCAAATTTTATACACATGTGTATCTCCGATGGACAACACTTATTGTAACAATTTTACAGACGCCGGGCCATGGGGTCGTGGGCCTTTATACAAATTTAAAATAAAAATTACCCCGTTTTTGGTAAAATTTTATACACATGTTTTGAATGTTTTATTTGAATTTTTTTCCCAAACAAATTTTTGTGTATTTTTTGAAGTAAAGGGGGTTCTAATATTGATTTTTTCCAAATTAACCCGGTTCAAACTTTGCACACATATGTAATGAGAGAATTTACATGAACAATTTTAATTTTTATGGGTTTTTTTTCATCAAAACCTAGTCTATGGCATACCTGAAATGGGATACTTACTTTTGTATTTTATAAAAGTTTATATAAAAGCCACACTAGCATTCGCATTATTAATCCTTACATGAACTCAAAATAAATAATCAATGCTATTGTGTTTTTGCAACGAACGAACCATTTACTGTGGCTACTATGTTTTCACCACCAAATGGGGAATTTCACCACAAAATCGAATCTCCAATTAAAGAATTTACAAGAAAAATTTCAATTTTTAAATTCTCCATATTAACTCGGTGCACGGTTGATCAATTTTTAACGCACTTCCTGAAGTCCGATTTTCCTGAAGTTGTACACATGTATTTCCGGTGACAATACTTTCTATTAAAATTTGGAAGTGTTTGGGCTCCCATACAAATGTTTTAAGAAATTTACCCGATGTTCTTAAATTTTCTTCAAATTTTGTGAGCGATGTGCAGTATTAAATTTTCAGGGCTTTTCAACAATTTAATAATTAATCCATGCTTCAAAGAATAACAATATGTTTTTATAGATATGATTTTTGTTAGTAATAGAAAGACATCACCGAATTAAAGATGATAAATTGTAAAATATAGTAAAAAAAATAATAATGAATGAATTTTGATTTTCTATTCCTAGAAATACTGTAGGTGGTTCCTTTTAATTCTAGAGCTCGATTTTGCAACGTTCGTATTTCGTTCCGTGTTCGTTGGATTCGTTTTCAATGATTTACATTTCACAATCTATTTGCAGTGTTTTCGAATTAACTCAAGGATTATAAAATTTAATATTATTTTATGGTGATTTTATGGTGGTTAATTCATTGTCAAACCACTAATTAAGTTCCTTGTGTTGCCTGGTCCATTCCACACATTGGTCAACTTTAATTTGTTTTATATTTTTATAGTGAGGAGATTCGTCGAAAACGCTTCTAAAAACCTTTATATGATTTTTACTTATTTCAGTAAAAATTTCTGTAGGGGGATGAAGTGAGCCAACATCCGAATCTTTCTTATATTTTTTATAAAATATTAATGACTCATTTTGAAGATTCATTTTATCATCCGATTTTTTTTAATTTCAAACGGGACACCACATATCCATATTTTTCCGAACATTTATCTAATATAGAAAGCGTTTCAATGATTTAATCCAGCATTTCCAGTTCCAGTATCTGAATTGATTGCTGAATCGATAGTTTGTAATTGAGATCCATCAGAAGCCCGAAAATAGTTGTTAGGATCCACTAAATTTCATCATTATTATCCTAGCAGTTAGACCCTCTGTTGGTTGTAAAATTTTCATAGACATAATTTGAGCAATAATGTCGTTAAAATGATGTACTGTTGGATTTCTTGAATTTCCGCTTCTTTGTCAAATTATTGAAAATAAATTTTCGCATGGAAAATACACACACACGCGACGCGTGTCTCGTCATCGCAAGTGGAGCGCTTACCAATTGTTTTAAAACAAGTCCCATCAAATTCTGACTGGTAGAAGTCGCTATATACAATCGGACAAACGTACAAACTGACAAACCGACACACGTACGTTAGAAAAATTTTCTTGTCCTCTGATTATTAGCTTCGCCCTTCGGGCTCGCAATTAACTCTCTGTTCTCTGCATTTCAAATACGATTGTAGCCAAATAAATATTCTTCCTCTCAAAGCAGCATTATAAAATTTATTTTTCACACGCCCATAGACGAAAATGACTGTTTCATCCACTATAAACTAGCTTCGAAAGTATCCTTTATGCACTCTAGTGAATTAACATATAAAATAATTTTGTTATTTACTGCAGTCACAGCGAACACACATTTTCAGAGTAGTTTTGCATTGCGCATAACCGATTTAGCAGAAAAACCGGTTTGGTCGTGTGAAAAATAGTGTACATTACTCGCAGAAAAGTGCTAATCGTGCTCGTTAAATTCAAGCTTCTAACTCGCACGATAAACTCCACTTGCTTCGCTCGTTATGTAATATACTACAGCAATATGTCATGGTCGACAATATCAAATGATTTTCTCATATCAACAAAGATAGACATAGTAGATTTATTAATATTAGTACTATTTTTCAGAAATACTGCTCGAGTCAGTTAAAAAAACACCATCATCTTCTACACTTTCAATATTAACAGTTTGTTTTTCTTTACCTAAAATGCTATCCACCACTCTCCATTCTTCTCTTACATTACCGTTAGCTCTTCGCTATCGGCTTCCATAGAGTTTGTAAGTCATAAAGAATGTAATTCTCGCTTGATTCGTTTGCGATATTTAATAAATACGGCTATTCTGTCGAACATTCAAGTCATTCTTGATTGGGGTAGATCTAATAGAGCGGAATTCAATGAAATAAAATCCTGACTATTCTTTTTTCTCAGAAGGCAGTTCAGCATTATGTGCCACCAGTAATTAATGGCGCCCCTATTCGTAAACATTCGTTTCAATTCTAATCAACATAGTTTTGCCCTAAACCTTTTCATGTAGAACCGAATTTTTGAAAACTTCCTTATATTCGAGAGTGATATCGATGTGGAAACAATTAGTCGACTCTGTGTTTCCCGAAACGCTTAATCTAGAGGCCTTCAAATTTACGAATTTACGTTGTTTGGGGTGTTGGCGCTATCGTATATATATTCCATTGGTGCTTTTGAATGTTCATCTCGTTTTTATCCCACTAGGTGGCGCTGCAGTCGAGAAAAATGTTTAAAAAAGGTCATTCTACATATATATCTAACCCAATCACGTCTAAATCACTGGACTCATCGAAGCCATATTCACACTATAAGTTCGTATGGTGCTCCGAAATGCTTATTTTGAATCCAGTAGGTGGCACTGAAATCGAGATTTCATTCGGATTCATACGTCATCACGCCTGAACCACTAGACACATCGAAGCCATATTTACCCCACATGCTCGGTTCATGTTCCTATAAGTTCACCTTTTTTCGACTCTGAATGTGTAAGAGCATCACACCTAAGCTATTGTACATATTGGGGCCAAGTTTAGGTTGGTGATCCTTAATATTTTTTCTTTTTCGAATCCGCTGGGTGGCACTGAAGTCGAAATATTTTTTTGAAAATGTGTATTTCTAATGTATAACACGTTCATAACAAAGACATATATACACTGTATGTTCGTTTGGTACTCCGATAAGTTTATGTTTTTCGGAACGGTAGGTGGCGCTGTAATCGAGATATCGAGGTCATATTCACACTTTATGTTAGTTCTGTGCTTCGATAAGTTAATGTTAACTCGGTAGGTTTCGCTTGAGTCGAAATATTTACAAAAATGTATATTCATTTTTGTCTTGAGTGGGTCTTGGTGGGGTTTGTTGTCGAGTGGGGTCAGTGGGTCCCGGGCAACTCCAGGGCTTTCTGCTAGTGTATGTATTAAAAAAACACCCGAGCACCCACAAACCAGAATATTGTGCGCTTAAGCCCACATTGATTTGATGACCATTTGCACCAGTTATTTGCAAATTTTTCTAATTGTATCGCATATCTTAAGCTTCCATGTTTCATTCGAAATTCATTGATTTTACCTTGCACTATTCTTTAAATTTCTTAAATTTTTGTGCCGAATGCATACAATATGATGTCGTCAGCGTTAGCCAGGGACGCATCCTTATCCCTAAGTACATCAGAAAAATATATGTTGAACAGGACTAGAGCCGTAACTGTACCTTGTGACAGTCGAAATTTTATCAGCCGGTATCTCTTTTACAATCAATATTTTCAACCATTCTAAATCGATATTTTAACTTTAAAGCTATATTAGCATAACAAGCACAAGCTCGTAGATATCTCCTCTTTTCTCCTCTTTTCCTTAACGCCAACGCTGTGCCAAGCATATAGCCGAGCTTTATAAGATTGCGAACCCCTTTACGCGTGCGCAAATTATATAAAACACCAAGTAAGTTAATCAACGTGGTATTAACACTACTTTCTAGAATATGGAATGCTACTTGTAACTCGACGTATTCCTTGCAGGACGTTATGGTAGGGTTAAAATGCAACAAAATAAAATGAACAAAAATTCAGTAGTTTTTGAGATATTTTAAGGCTAAACAACGGTATGTCCGGCATTCGATTTGGCCTTCTTGACACCCCTCACCATAAAGCCCTAATTGAACAGATTGCGAAAAACGCCATCTTGTTTAGGGGAGACGCCCACTTTAGGTGTGAGGGGCATCCAAAGTTTTGAGTTTTTTTTTTTAGAAAAATGAATTTTTCTAAGATCTTAGTGGGAGGTATGGGGATTAATTGTTATCATACAAAAGGTAATAAAAATACCTTTTCCATAAAAGTGTAAAAAGGGGCGTGCTTAAAAGTATGTGGGGCAAAATATTGGTATCAAATGAAAGGTGATAATTAGGTCTACACAGCCATGCTATTTTTAAGGGCGTGCCTCAATTCTAGCGGAATCGCGATAAAATTATATTGCGTTTTTATGCAACGTTACCTAAAAATGGTTACCCCATACCATATGCTGGCCGATACCATATTATGCTTACCGCATACTTTTGCTTTTACTCCGTCAATGGGGGTTCTATTGGCCCCATTTTTTTTAAATGGAAGGTATTTTTATTACCTTTTGTATGATACCAATTAACCCCCATACCTCCCACTAAGAACTTAGAAAATGCATTTTTCTAAAAAAAACTTAAAACTTTGGATGCCCCTCACATCTAAAGTGGGCGTATTGAATATATGTATTTAGTCTAACACAGAAACACACGTATTGAATAAATGCTGTACGCAGTTAGTACAGTTCACTACTTGAAGCCGAACAGTGCGGTACTCTTTTTTTTATTGTTCTGGTATAATTCTTGTTTCTTAGAGAAATAGTTCAACAGGTTATGGGCCCAGTTGTGCTAAAATTTTAAAGAAATAAGAATTTTTTGTTTTTTATATATTGCCAACGAACCGAGTGCGTCAATTTTTTTTCTGCGCACATACTCGTACCATTAATTGTCTTCGAACGTATTTTTGTTGTTGTGCATTTTTGCCTACGAACCAAGTGAAATGGAAAACGAAATTGTTAAAGTGGAGAAACTGTTGTCGCAGTCGCAATGGTCCATGTGGAAATTTCAAATTAAAATTATTTTAAAATCCATGGACGTATATGAAAGTGTAGCTGGCGAAAGAATACGACCAGAATTTACAACAGAGCAAGACTTTGAGGCGAAGCTTGCAATTTGGAAAAAGGAATATATTAAGGCACAACGGGTAATTGTTACAACAGTTACACAAAAGGTTATGGTGCATATCATCAATTGTGAAACTTCATGCGAAATGTGGAATCGATTACACAGTGTATTCGAAAAGAAAAATGAAACCGGCATTTTATATTTGCAACAACGGTATTACAGTTATGTAAGAGATCCGCAAGATGATATGGCGTCTTTTATATCGAAACTTGAAGAGATCGTGCAACAACTAAGGGATTTGGAATTAGAAATACCTGAACAAATGGTAGTATCAAAAATTATTTTGAGTTTACCAACAGAATATCTCCATTTTAGTAGTGCTACACCAAAAAATGAACGTACATTGGAAAATTTGCGCGCTCGTTTAATGACAGAGGAAAGCCGAATGCAATCACACAGAACGGTGGAACAAGCAATGCATTTATGTGCAACGAAATGATTTCTTCGAGTGATAATGATACATGGCTTATGGACTCGGGCGCTACTGAACATATGTGTCATCGAAGAGAGTGGTTCCGAAATTTTCAAGAGTTAAATCCACCAGTAAACGTGAGAGTTGGAAATGGGCAAAATAACAGCTGTTGGGAAAGGTGTTATTGACATTTTTGCATACGATGGAAAGAAGTGGAATAAGAAAGAGCTTCTGGATGTGTTGTATATTCCAAATGTTACTGCAAATTTGTTTTCGGCCGGCAACGTGCAAGATAAAGGTTTTATCTTTCACTCAAATAAAGCAAAGGATGAACTGTTGCTCGACGATCGTGTTGTTGCAGTGGGAGTTCGTCGATCTAAGCTGTACAGAATGCTGTTCAAAGTGATAAATGTATCACAAGAGGAATCCAGCACGGTGCATGTGGCAACAAAACTGAATTCTCTCAAGACTAGGCACGAGCGTTTTGGCCATCAAAATATTGCACATGTAAAAAAGGTACTACAAAGAAACGACGTTTCGTTTGAAAATGAAGATTTTGCATGCGAAGCGTGCATATGGCAAGCAACATCGATTTAGTTAGTCGAGAGCAAACGTCGACGACATGTGGTGACATTGTACACGCATATGTGTGTGGACCAATGCAAGAAACCTCAATAGGCGGGTCCAGGTATTTTTTAATTTTGAAAGACGACTTTTCTCATTTTCGAATTGTTTATTTTTTACGAAATAAGTCTGAAGTCGCTGGAAAGATAAAAGCATTCGTGAGGTTATCACAACAGCAGTGCGGACACAATGTGCGTATCTTGCGTACAGACAACGGCACAGAATTTGTCAATAATGAAGTGCGTCGTTTTCTTGAAGAGATGGGTATTCGTCATCAACGTTCGGTGCCATATACTCCGGAACAAAATGGTTCAGCTGAACGAGAAATGCGAACAATTGTTGAGTCGGCCCGCTCAATGATTTTTTCAAAGGGCCTGCATTTGAAGTTGTGGGCAGAGGCTGTCAACACAGCAGTGCATGTGTTGAATCTAACAGGCACTAGTTCCGTCGATGGAAAAACGCCTTATGAATTATGGTCTGGGAAGAATGTAAAATTCGATCATCTATGTGTTTTTGGCTCCGAAGTTTTCGTTCATGTGCCAAAACCATTAAGGCGCAAATTTGACCGAAAATCTGAGAAATGTATCTTCGTAGGATACGACGACAACACAAAGGGATTCAGAGTATGGAATCCGTTAAATGACAAGGTAGATATTGCACGTGATGTAATTTTCATTGAAAATGAAGCGGTGTTACTGCGGGTGACTGAAAAAAATTCGCCAGTTTTAATTAGTGAAAGCAGAAATGGTTCTGAAGACACTAATTATCATGACAATGACTGTAATAATAGCAATGGTGGTGACAGTGGTGTCGAAGGTGAAGAAAATTTACAGCGAAAGCAAAGGGTGTCTGGATCACTATGTGATTTGGATACCATGAATCTATTACCCTCTCGCTTGCGCTCAAAGACTCAAATGTGTGATCGTATGACAGGTGGCAATGCTCATGCGTCAATTGAGTCATGTGTTTTCTATTCATCAATTGAAGAGCCGCGAACTATCGAAGAGGCACTAAAATCGGAAGAACGAGAGCAGTGGACTGCTGCTATGAATGACGAGTATGATTCGTTAATCAAGAACAACACCTGGAGTTGGTTGAGAGATTGAATGGTCAGAAGCTGATAGATAACCGATGGTTATTCAAAGTTAAGTGCAATGCAGATGGAAGCGTTGACAGATATAAAGCACGTTTGGTCGCTCTAGGTTTCACACAGGAATATGGAATCGACTACTTTGAGACGTTCAGTCCTGTTGTTCGTTTCGCATCAATTCGTACAATTTTGTCGTTGGTCGTCATTAACAAAATGAAGCTGCTGCAGTTTGATGTGAAAACTGCATTTTTGTACGGTGATTTAAATTAGGACGTGTACATGAATCAACCCAAGGGATTCGACGATGGAAGTGGAAAAATCTGCAAACTGGCAAAGAGCCTATATGGCTTAAAGCAATCGTCGAGATGTTAGAACCGTAAATTTACGTCATTTATCAAAAGGTTTAACTTCACAACGAGCTTGTCTGTTCCATGCGTATTCGTGAGTATAAATGGAAATAACAAAATCTATTTAGCCATTTATGTAGATGACGGTTTAATTGCAACAACTGACGAAAAATTAATTGAACCTATTATATATTTTTTACAACAACAATTTGATGCAAGAGTTTTCGAAGCTGAGTATTTTCTTGGTCTGCAGCTGGATCGGCGAAGTGACGGTTCTCTACATATTCATCAGACTGCATACGCAAGAAAAATTTTACGTCGCTTTGGAATGATTGACTGTAATCCCGTGTCAACTCCGTCTGATTCAAATCAAACGCTGACCAAATCCGAGTCGTCGAATATGGTGAAGTACCCATACCGTACCGCAGGTAGTCTTATGTACCTAGCTGTCGGCACGCGCCCTGATATCAGTTTCGCAGTAGGAAATGTGAGCCGTTTCTAAGATACGCCTTCGGAAGCTCACGTGAATGCAGTGAAACGCATTTTCAAGTATGTCGCTGGAACAGCTGAACATGGCATCTCTTTTAATGGCAGTGACAATCAGAGCTTGGTTGGTTACAGTGATGCTGATTACGCTGGCGATATTAGCACTCGTAGATCAACATCAGGCTATGTGTTCTTGCTTGGTGGTAATGTTATCAGTTGGTGTTCCGAAAGGCAAAAATCCGTAGCACTCTCCACAACAGAGTCCGAGTACATAGCGGCCTCAAACGCAGTCAAGGAATTAGTATAGTTGCAACGACTTTAAAGCGTTGTTTTGTATGGATAATCAAGGAGCGATTCGACTTGTAAAAAATCCTGAGTTTCACAAACGAACCAAGCATATGGATGTACGATATCACTACATACGAGAATGTTTCGAGGGAGGCGTTTTCAATTTGAAATATGTACCAAGCGATGAGCAGTTGGCGGATATCCTTACTAAAGCAATTCCAAGGATTACATTTCAACGGTTACGTAAATTGTTGAGCATTGTTTCTAATTAATTTTCACTTATTGTATATCTTGAATTTTTGTATTATTCGATGTTAGACTATAAGTGGGAGTATTGAATATATGTATTTAGTCTAACACAGAAACACACATATTGAATAAATGCTGTACGCATTTAGTACAGTTCACTACTTGAAGCCGAACAGTGCGGTACTCTTTTTTAAATTCTCTATATTAACTTCACTTGCCCGTGGGTCGTCGGTCGTCTGTCGTCTGTCGTGGATTCTTGCGATCAAATTTTGCACACATGTGTATTTCCGGAGACAGCACTTTCTATTAAATTTTGAGGCCCCTCGGGCTGCGGGGTCGGGGGGCTCCCAAACAAAAATTTTAAAAAATTTACCCGATTTTCTTCAAATTTTAAACACATGTGTATACCCAATAAACAATACTTTTTCGAAAATTTGGTAGTGATCGGGTCCCGGGTTCGGCCGCAAGGCCCTTATACATTTTTTAAATATCTATACTGTCATCAGATATTCGTCGCCCTTTATGGACTGTGTGCGGTGTGTGCCGCGCAGTCGGCTGCGCTGCATGGTTTTGGTGGTGGTGGAGAGAGAGAGAGAGAAATCTTAGCGCACGCACAAATGAACCCAGCAAATGAAACGAGACATACATGTTTTATGCTTACTTCAACTTACATTTTTATTATATACTGAATTGTATTTTTATTGATGTCGTTTTTTTTGTTGTCGATATCAACTTACAGATAGAACAACAAGTTTTCACAATATTCTGTCATTTGGCGTTTTCATAAATTAGTTCAGAGCAGTCAAAGAGTTCTCAAGATAAATGTTCGAGTTTCTTATTTGCTCAGAGTATGAGCGTGCTCTAAGTGCTCAGAATAAAATGATCTGAACTTTTTCAATTTTAACATCTGATGTCAAATGTTTGTTTCGATGATTTTCTCCTACAATAAAAAAAAATGGCCCAGGATCGAGGGGCTCCCATATCAATTTCTGCGATTAGAGAATTTAGATGAAAAATTTTAATTTTTATGGGTTGTTTTTTTTATTGTTCTGTTATAATTCTTGTTTCTTAGAGAAATAGTTCAACAGGGCGTCTCCCCTAAACAAGATGGCGATTTTCGCAAATGGGGCTGTGGGCGGGCGGCGAGGCAAAAATACCTTTGCCGAGCATACCGTTGAAACGCCATTAGGGAACTAATATTAGAAAAGAGAAGAGCTATAGGAGATGGAAAATGACAAGATATACCGGCGATAAAACTATGTTTAAAAAAAGAGCAGGGTAGGCTGTGTTGAAGACACGGCCGTGGGTTTTCGTCCCTGACAACGTCTGTCCAGGACGAAAGAAAAGAAAACAAAGATCTTGTTGTCTGTGGGACATAAACACGGACGGATATATAAAAAAATTTTTCTATACTAAATACAAGTCCTACAACTTGCACTGTAGCTCATCACATACATCATCATCAAATCACATTATATATAAATTATTTATAAGCGAATTTTAATGTTCATAACCACTAACTGTGAAGTTGCTGCACATTGCATATTACTGCCCAAACACAGTAATGCAGCTTTTGGTTTCAACTCCTAACAAATTTGAGTAGTTTTAAATTAAATTAGAAGAGAAAAGTAGTGAGAAGTGCTGGCCATGCTTCGAAATGGTATGGTAAGAATGTCGCTTTGAAACATGCAGCCCAATTATTTCTCATTAAATTTCTTTTGCATTGTTCTCTTATTTCTGTAATTGATCGAATAGTTATTTTGAACCGATGCTTAATGCCATGTATGATGTTTGATGGTTGACTCAATGGTGTATGGGAGATTCGTTGTTCAGTGGCAGACATCCAACTTACGATCGAACATCAAACCAGCAATCGAACTTCACTCTTTAAACTGTATACATGAGTAAGGATAAGATAGTCCAAAAGAAAAGGAAATAGCAGCAACAGCAACGTCGCTTGCAACTTGTGAATGGCCTTACCTCTTTTTTGTAACATTTGTATTTTTTTTCTCTCTCACAAAGCACTGTATCATTTTATGCAATGTTGATAGAAAGAGCAGAGCAGAGCACTGATAGAAAATAAACAGAGACTATACTATCACTACGGCTGCGGTAAAGAATTAAGTAGCTTCGCAGCTTGTGCTGCACAAAATAATGGCAGGCAGTAGGTATGCACGGAATTGCGGCTATATTTTGAACTGACTTACAGTCTGCTTGTAGGGCGACAATTTCACATTTACATTTTGCTATTTGCATCCAATTTTAAGTAGCTGCGTAAACTGCGCAGTTTATTTTTCTTTACTGCATTGGCTGAAAAGTGCATTTTTGACCAACATGCAGCATAAACTGCGCAACGGCTGAATTCTTGACCGCAGCCTACTACTGCATATGTTTGTTTCGTTCTGCTCAAGTTATGATTGATTGATTGTATGTTTTATGGAACCACATACATGATCATCAATCACATCACATACAACAGAATAAATAATTTATAAGCTGATCTAAATGTTCATAACAATTTATTGTGAGGTGGGTACATATTAAATATGGCATATCACTGCACAAACATAGTAATACAGTTGCTTTGTTCCAGAAATTCCAGACAATAATGATTATATTCCAGAATTTCCATAGGAAGAAATCTTATAGTCACATCTTAGTCCTACATTCCGAATTTCATGCGAATCGCTTGAGAAATTGCTTTGTTCCAGAAATTCCAGACCATAATGATCATATTCCAGAATTTCCATAGGAAGAAATCTTATAGTCACATCTTAGTCCTACATTCCGAATTTCATACGAATCGCTTGAGAAATTGCTTTGTTCCAGAAATTCCAGACAATAATGATCATATTCCAGAATTTCCATAGGAAGAAATCTTATAGTCACATCTTAGTCCTATATTCCGAATTTCATGCGAATCGCTTGAAAAATTGCTTTGCTCCAGATATTCCAGATAATAATGAACATATTCCAGAATTTCCATAGCAAAAAGTCGCATCTTACCACTACATACCAAATTTAATGCAAATCGCTTGAGAAATTGATTTGTTCCAGAAAGTCCAGACAATAATGATCATATTCCTTAATTTCCATAACAAGAAGTCTTATAGTCGCATCTTAGTCCTACATTCCGAATTTCATGCGAATCGCTTGGGAAATGGCTTAGTTCCCAAATTGCTGACATTTAAAAATGTGATATTTAACAATAATCACAACATTCGGACATTTAACAGTGTCTCACTTAACAGTGTCTCACAACAGTGGGACATTCTGTTGATCACAACAGTGGGACATTTAACATTTTGCTTTTTGAACATGCATCCCCTTATAGCTTGTAGTGAGACGTTGTCACGTCAAAACTTAAAAAAAGTATTGGTGAATTTAAAAATAGATCTCTAACTAAATATCCTTGTAGTTTAACTTCTGACAAAGTCATAGATTACAACTGCCTATGGACGGACGTGAAACAATCGAGGAGACCTCAAGTACAAGATCCCCCGTTAAAAACATCTGAAGGGAAGAAAATCAACAACCCAAAAGAAAAAGTAGAACTTTTTTCAGCACATGACAAATGTTTTTAAACCTTTTTCACCTAGCGTGGAAAACGACCTTAAATTTCCTGATAGAGTAGATGAAGATTAAATCCCTTATCTTTTGGTAAGATAGATTAGCACATGCATTCATAAACTATATAGTTGAAAATGAACAGGTTATGATTCTATAGCTGATCAAATCGTGAAAAAACTACCATTCATAGCATTGTTAAAACTTAAGCTTATAATTAATCCCTGTTTTACAGGGCAGATATGTTCCACATCACTGGACATAGCAGAAATTATTGTTATACCTAAGCGATACAAGCCTCTATCAGAAGTTTTCACATATATATCACTTTTACCGGTACTATCAAAACTTTTCGAGAAACTGCTTCTTAAAAGGCTAGCCAGAATCATAGAGCAAAAAAATCTTATTCCCACCCGGGTTTAGAAATAAACACTCGACAATAGACAAAGTGCATCGTATATCTAATGTTATAGAAAAGGCAATGGAAGCAAAATAAAGTAGAAGAGCTAAATATTAGACATGTAAAACTTTATTGGTTGTTAGGACGAAATTCAGAAGTATGCACTGAAAATAAAATTTTATTATGTAATCAGATAATAAAACCTGTTTGGACATATAACATCCAATTATGGGGTTGTAAGAAAACGAATACAAACATTTCAAAATAAAATCATTCAGGGAATAGTAAATGTCCCATGGTATATAAGAAATAATGACTTGTAACGTGATTTGCAGATTGATCTTGTAAGGGAAGTAATTAAAAAGAACGTCACTCGTCACAATGAGCGTCTGCAGATGAAACTAATCCTGAGAAAGACGTCTTACGTCTTAAATACACGTTATAATATTAGTGGGTTAAAAAGAACTAAACCTCACGAACTTAAAATCAGATTAACATGAGAATACCCTCTCAAATGCAACTCAATGTTGAAGCTAAAATCATTTGTCGATCTCTCTTTAATGGGGCATGGTAAAGGAGGTGTTTTTAGTGCAGTTAGGGTCCCACACTACTCTGGGTTTCAAACCCATCAGTGTCCATCTAGGATTTTACTTTATCTAACAAAAAACAAAGATTACGACAAAACGTGGAAAAATCATCTTATTATAACGGTGAACACTGTGCATTATAGTGCGTTTTAACATCGTAAACCTCGTAACATCGTTTACCTTACCTTTCGGATTACTGTGACGGAACACATAATGATCGAACCTAAGGCATTGCAAGAGAATATGGAGCGCTTAATTAATATGTATTTAAATAGTTTCTTGGTCATAAGGCTGAAATATGGGCAGGAGATATGGGATTGTTGTAAGGTTTAATTTCGCTTAAACTTTTACTAACCTCTCCGTTTGCCATTACAATGTCGACAACGCCTTCTTGAATAAAGTACATCTTTGTTCCAATTGTACCTTCTTTTATTATTATATCACCTATAATATATAAGAAAGTATAAGAAAAAATATATTTTTTTATATTTTTATATTTGGGTTAAAATGTATTAAATACTGTAAAAATGACTATATTTATAATGTATTACCTGGTTGGAATACTTCATATTTCAGCTTTGTTACGACATCGGAAACGAAATTTGAGTCAGCATTAGCAAAAAAAGGCACTGACGCAACGAGAGACCTGGATGAAAGAAATATAATCAGAAAGTAACAGTTGTATAAAAATATTTTATTTTTCTTAGTCGTACAGTTCAATAAATACATACCTACAATTGTAATTGATAACATCCTCTCGCAGTTTTTCACTTAATTCACCTAAAATACATTCCTCGTCAAAGAATTTTCCCTGGTATCTGTGTTCGAAATATTCTGTTATTCTCTGACGCATATCTCTAGGCAGTTTCCGATATGCCATGTATTCTTCCACTTGTTTTACTTTTTCTCTATATTGACGTCTACTTGAATCCAAACTTTGGATTAAGTTGGTTGCATGACCTAAGAATAGGGCATAACATGTAGCTCCAGATATCATAGAAAGCATCGTCAACCACATATCCGTCAACGATTGTGGTGGGAATCTGTAAAAAAATTAACAAGAAATACACAAGTACAGCAGAATAACTTATACGAATACAAATAAGCATCTTACCTTCCGTAGCCTATACAAAGCATGTGAGACATAGCTTTAAACAACGCCCACGAGTATTGTTCTAACCAATATGACTCCTGTAATAAAGTATATGCTCTTAATGTGGTATTCTGTAAACCTTCGGGGTTATTTTATTCTATACAATACTGTTTGGAATATAAAGTGAAACGATTATGTATGTATTTATAAACGTAAAACAGATTTTAACCACTGATGCGGTTTGTTTAACAAATACACATACAATTCAAAGTTTGATAAATCCTTT
Source organism: Nephrocerus scutellatus (assembly GCA_947095585.1). Classification (NCBI taxonomy): domain Eukaryota; kingdom Metazoa; phylum Arthropoda; class Insecta; order Diptera; family Pipunculidae; genus Nephrocerus; species Nephrocerus scutellatus. The sequence goes on from OX352762.1 coordinate 81,964,957, forward strand.
CGAATAGTTATATTTAAAAAGGTTACGGATAACATTGTTAACCTTTCAAAAGTAACGGCCCTTTTCTAGGACACGAAAGGCGGCGCCAAATAGGTCAATCGAGCAACCTTCGGCAGTGGTAGAGTAAAAAAACTGTCTTTTATATAAAAGGTAAAAAAGAGGCGTGCTTAAAAGTGGGCGGGCCTAAATATTGGTAAAAAATGAAAGGGAAAAATTAGTTCTGCATGGTCCTACTGTTTAATGGGCGTGGCATGATTTGTAACGGAAGGTGGATAAATGAATATTTCATTATATTACAAATATAGGCACACTGTAAAATACTATGCGCTAAATTATTTAATTTTTAAGTAGCAGTTCTTCCTTTTAAAAGGCGTTTTTGGAAAGTATGGGCACAATCTAAAATAAGGAGGTTCGGGGGTTAATTGGTATCGAATGAAAGGTATTATTGTAAACCAAAAATGCAGTTCCTTGTCTTGTTATAAGAAAATAATTTTTGAAATCCGATTTTTCGTTTTTGAGTTATGCCGTAAACATAACACATACATCCAGGAGTGGCACTAGATTTCAAGGGGCCCAGTGTTAAATTTACTAAAAAGTTCTAAACATTTTGCTATTAGTTTTTACCTACGAGTATAACGAATGCATATTTAATAAGTAAACAAAAAAAATAAACAAATTTGCTTGTTAATAGAAAATCTAGTTTACCAAAAAAAAAAAATTTTTTTGGTGTAAATTCTCTAATAGCAAAGTTTGAATAAAATCGGATTACTTTTTAAAAAAATTATATGGTAGCACCAAGACCCTGGGGCCTGAACACTTCCAAATGTATAAAATTTGAAGAAAATCAGGTAAATTTTTAAGAAATTTGTGGCCCTGACCACGGTGCCCGATCACTTACAAAGTTTTGTTCATCCGATATACACATTTGTATAAAATTTGAAGAAAATCGGCGTTGCAACCCGCAGGGCAATCCAACAGTGAAGATACGTTGTATGACGACGTGTGCAGCGAAAGCAGAGGAAAACGATTGTAGTGATAAGCTGAACTGTACCGACGTAGCAACCCGCAGGGCAATCAAACAGTGAAGCTACGTTGTACGACGAAGTGTGCAGTGAAAGCAGAGGAAAACGATTGCAGCGATAAGCTGAACTGTACCGACGTAGCAACCCGCAGGGCAATCAAACAGTGAAGCTACGTTGTACGACGACGTGTGCAGCGAAAGCAGAGGAAAACGATTGTAGTAATAAGCTGAACTGTACCGACGTAGCAACCCGCAGGGCAATCAAACAGTGAAGCTACGTTGTACGACGAAGTGTGCAGTGAAAGCAGAGGAAAACGATTACAGCGATAAGCTGAATTTTTGGTGTAAATTCTCTAATAGCAAAGTTTGAATAAAATCGGATTACTTTTTAAAAAAATTGTATGGTAGCAACAAGACCCTGGTGCCTGAACACTTCCAAATGTATAAAATTTGAAGAAAATCAGGTAAATTTTTAAGAAATTTGTTGCCCTGACCACGGTGCCCGATCACTTACAAAGTTTTGTTCATCCGATATACACATTTGTATAAAATTTGAAGAAAATCGGTTGAATTTTTTAAAAATTTGTATGGGGCACCCGACCTTGAAACCCGATTACTCCAAAATTTTGACAAAAAGTGTCCATCGGAGATACTTACACAAGTGTATAACATTTGAAGAAAATCGGTTAAGTTTTTTAAAAAAGGTGTATGGGATCCCCGACCACAAGGCCCGATCACTACAAATTTTTTTTACAAAAAGTGTTGTCCATCGAAAATACACATGTGTATAAAATTTGAAGAAAATCGGGTTAATTTTTTTAAAAAAGTTTAATGGTGCTCCAAAATGTTTACAAAAAGTGTTGTCTATCGGTGATACACATTCGTATAAAATTTGAAGACAATCGGGTTATTTTTTTTGAAAAATTATATTGGGCCCTCGTAAGACTCTACTCAAGACACTCCCGAAATCCCCTCAAGATCCCTCAAGACCACCTAAAGACCCCTCAAGAACCCACTAAAGATCCTCACAAAACCTCATCGGGACTCCCCTGAAGACTACCTAAAGAATATCTCATGATCACCTCAAGACCCCGTTAAGACTACGTTACTACCCCCATTAATACTCCCTCAAAGCCCTTTAAGATTCCCTTAAGACCCCACCATAACACTCTCAAGCCCACCTAAATACCCCTCAAGACTCCACTCACAACCTCTTAAAAACCACTCAAGACACTCTCAAAATCTCCTCCAGAACCCCTCAAGACCACCTAAAGACTCCCTCAAGACCCGACTAAAAATTCTCACAAAACTCTTTTGAGACCTCAATACAACTTAAAGACTCCCTCAAGACCCCCTTAAGACTCAACTCACGACCCACCCCGAACCCCATCAAGACTTCCTCAAGACCACGTAAACACCCCACTAAAGACCATGTTAAGACTTCCCTCAAATCACTCTCAAGACCAACAGAGGACCACCCTTAAGACCTCGTTAAGACCCATCTCAAGACCCACCATTAAAAGACCCCCCGAAAAGTCCTACCCCAAAAATGCGTACGGGACTTACTAACAGATTTGTAATGAAAAAAACGTGACAGAATGACAAATAAGACCCTGTTAAAATCACCCTAAGATCCCCTCAAGACCACCTCAAGACCCCCTGACCACCACAACACTCCCCTCAAGACCAGCCTCCGAAAAGTCTTTCACAAAAATTCTTAGGAGACCGTCAACTCAGAAAGAAAGACATAGGCAAGTTAATATAAAAGCATTTAACATTTAAACAAAATTAGAGGAAAAAGTTAGCAGCGATAAGCCGAACTGTACCGACGTAGCAACCCGCAGGGCAATCAAACAGTGAAGCTACGTTGTACGACGACTTGGCAGCGAAAGCAGAGAAAACGATTGCAGCGATAAGCCGAACCGTACCGACGTAGCAACCTGCAGGGCAATCAAACAGTGAAGCTACGTTGTACGACGACGTTGGCAGCGAAAGCAGAGGAAAAGTTTTGCAGCGATAAGCTGAACTGTACCGACGTAGCAACCCGCAGGGCAATCAATCAGTGAAGCTACGTTGTACGACGACGTGTGCAGCGAAAGCAGAGGAAAACGATTGTAGTGATAAGCTGAACTGTACCGACGTTGCAACCCGCAGGGCAATTAAACAGTGAAGCTACGTTGTACGACGACGTGTGCAGCGAAAGCAGAGGAAAACGATTGTAGTGATAAGCTGAACTGTACCGACGTAGCAACCCGCAGGGCAATCAAACAGTGAAGCTACGTTGTACGACGACGTGTGCAGCGAAAGCAGAGGAAAACGATTGTAGTGATAAGCTGAACTGTACCGACGTTGCAACCCGCAGGGCAATCAAACAGTGAAGCTACGTTGTATGACGACGTGTGCAGCGAAAGCAGAGGAAAACGATTGTAGTGATAAGCTGAACTGTACCGACGTAGCAACCCGCAGGGCAATCAAACAGTGAAGCTACGTTGTACGACGAAGTGTGCAGTGAAAGCAGAGGAAAACGATTGCAGCGATAAGCTGAACTGTACCGACGTAGCAACCTGCAGGGCAATCAAACAGTGAAGCTACGTTGTACGACGACGTGTGCAGCGAAAGCAGAGGAAAACGATTGTAGTGATAAGCTGAACTGTACCGACGTTGCAACCCGCAGGGCAATCAAACAGTGAAGCTACGTTGTATGACGACGTGTGCAGCAAAAGCAGAGGAAAACGATTGTAGTGATAAGCTGAACTGTACCGACGCAGCAACCCGCAGGGCAATCAAACAGTGAAGCTACGTTGTACGACGACGTGTGCAGCGAAAGCAGAGGAAAACGATTTTAGTGATAAGCTGAACTGTACCGACGTTGCAACCCGCAGGGCAATCAAACAGTGAAGCTACGTTGTATGACGACGTGTGCAGCGAAAGCAGAGGAAAACGATTGTAGTGATAAGCTGAACTGTACCGACGTAGCAACTCGCAGGGCAATCAAACAGTGAAGCTACGTTGTACGACGAAGTGTGCAGTGAAAGCAGAGGAAAACGATTGCAGCGATAAGCTGAACTGTACCGACGTAGCAACCCGCAGGGCAATCAAACAGTGAAGCTACGTTGTACGACGACGTGTGCAGCGAAAGCAGAGGAAAACGATTGTAGTGATAAGCTGAACTGTACCGACGCAGCAACCCGCAGGGCAATCAAACAGTGAAGCTACGTTGTACGACGAAGTGTGCAGTGAAAGCAGAGGAAAACGATTGCAGCGATAAGCGGAACTGTAACGACGTGTTAATGGAAATATCGTACCTTTCGTCGCCAGGTGTCTTTGGCTAAGAGAGCCTTAGACGCTTTAATTTTGATCCGAACTCCTTGTGGCCAATCTTCCGCTGAAGTTTCGTCGGTCGGGCAGACCTCGCTCCATGTGATGGAGAGGACATCCTCCCTTTTGTCCCGGAAGGCCTGAAGGCGGTGTACGCGCTTCGCCAGTAGTCCGCCGTTGTCTTTATTTTAGTTGGTTTGCTTAGTCTTACTGTCGCTGTTGTTGTGCCTGCTGTCGTGGCTCGAACCGCTGCTTCGACACTGCCGCAACCGCTTCTGCTGCTGCTACTGCACTAGTGCACTGAGTCGAACGAGTTTTGGTTTTTTGGTAACAGTATATTCTGCTCCGATCTACTGCCCACGTTCTTATCGTATGCTCTTTGTTGCTTTCTGCCTAGTTGACACTACCGTTGTTACACTTGTGGTTGTTGTTGCATCATTCTTTCTGTTGCGTTGTCATTGCTGTGTCTCAACTAACTCATGATTTACTACGGTTATTGTAGTTTCTCTTAAATTTCGAGTTTTGGCGCTGTTTTCATTGTTGTTGTTTCTAAATGATAATTTTCGTCTGAGTGCTGTGGTTTATAGGTTTGTGATTGGGCTTATAGTTGCCGTTGTCGGACTCTTTAAATCTTGATTTTTGTTGTTGTTGTTTTGATGCGCTGACTTCTCCATGCTTCGTCGTCGTCGCTGCGACCTTTTCTGCTGCGCTCGTTGTTGTTGCACCTTGTATATGGTGTATTTAGTTGCTGTGCTCATTGTTGCAAAGGTTTTGTTGCGCTCTGTAGTTTTCTTGAACATTGGGCATTTTTGCTGCTTTGCCTGTAGTTGATTTTGTAGGATTCTTTCTGCCGCGTCGACGTTGCTGCGTCTGAACTAATTGGTTTTTTGCTAGTGATACGGTCGTCCCGCATTTTTGATGCTGTGTTCATTTTTATTGTTGTTTTTATGCTGCCGTTGTTGGATTTGTTCTCGTGCTGCCGTTGTTGTGATGTTTCCAATGATTATTTTTGTATGATGCCCTCTGCTATTTCTGATATTTCCATTGATTGTTTTTGTATGATTATTTCTGTTGCGTCGTCGTTGCCGTGACTGTTCCTTCTTTGTTGTTAAGTTTTCGGTGGTTTTTTCTTCCAGTGGGTCCTCGTGAAAGACTTTTAGTTCCATTATGTGTGCTGTGCGCTCCTTGCCATCTTCCTTCCTCTTCAGTTTCGCTGAACCTCGAGACCAATTTTCTGGCAAACCCCTCCAGGGAGTTTGATTGAAGGTGCTGTTTTACTAGAACGAGCTGCCCAACCTCGAGCTTCAAGGGGCGTCACCTCAGGTCATAATATCTGACCTGAGCCTAGGTTCCGTCGTACTATCTCAAAAATCTCTTTCATGTGGTTCGCTTGGTCTTCAGGTGCTTTGGCCATCGTGCCTGCTCCCAGTGTGACTTCATCATAGAGTGCGCGTGGTAGGCGGGGACCCTGGGTGAGGAATGCTGGGCTATATTCCATGGAGTCGGGCAGGCTGGTGTTGACTGCCAGCATGATCTCAGGGAGTTTATCGTCCCAAGAACGTTGCTGTGATCCCGATCATGATGAGATGATTATTTTTACGGTCCGATTCACTCTTTCAGTGGGGGTTCTTGAGGAGTGTAAGGAGCCGTAAACTGGTGCCGATCTACCATGTCCTGCAGGAAGCGTCGGAAGATTCCACTGGTGAACTGTGTGCCGTTGTCAGTGATCAAGATCTCGGTCCACTTTGAGAAGCGATCGAAAAACACTAATAGCATAGTGTTTCCGTGTTTTGACAGCGACTTTGCAGCGGTCCCACAAAATCTGCACCAGGGTTCTTCGGCTACTTGGGTGAGCATTTTGCCCGCTGCTTGTTGTTGGTTTGTAGCGTTGGCAGTTCTTGCATATCTTCACATAGCAGCGGATATCGCGGAACATGCCCAGCCAGTAACAACGTACACAAATTCTCACGATAGTTTTTCGTGGTTCTCTCGTAGTACTTGATTGCGTAGTGTACTTGGAACATAGTTGCCACGTCTTCATCTCCTGCTTAATGCTCGATGTGACGATATGATTGGCCGCCTTCGAAAAAGTAGTCTGGGCATTTTTCTGGGATTATCTTGATGTGTTTGGAGCGCTGTTCCAGTCACTGACATCGGGATGGCTGGTCATATTCTTCTGATACTACCATTAGTACTTCATGGGGTTGTCGCGATAGGGCATCTGCGACGACGTTGAGCTTACGTCGCCTGTACTGAACATCAAACGTGTATTGTTGGAGCTCAAGGGCCCATCTTGCAATACGTCCGGATGGGCGGGAAATCGAATTAATCCATTTCAAGGCGAGATGATCGGTCAGAACGGTGAATCTATACCCTTCCACGTACTATCGCATCTTTCGGCCTCCCCAGACGATTGCCAGGCATTCTTTCTCCAGGAGGCAATGCCTATGTATCGTCGCACCTCTCGAAGTTCCTTTGTGGTTGGAGCTCTTGAATGGCCGCTACCTTTTCCGGATCGGCGTGAATGCCCTGCTGGCTAATGACGTGACTTAGCGTAAATCCTTCTTATAGAACTCGAATTGTTCCGGTTTTATTCTCAGGTTCGCTGCTTGGAGTCTCCTGAACACTCTCCATAAGTTTTCCTGGTGCTCATCGAACGGCCGGCCTATGACGATGATGTCGTCCAGGTAGGGAAAGGCTCGCGGCTCCATTTCTGGTCCTATCACTCGGCCAAGTACTCGAAGGAAGCTGGTGCAGAATGTAAGCCAAACGGCTTTTTTGGGGACTTGTGGCAGGTCTTTTGAGAGGTCTTTTGGGGGTCCCTTGTGATACTTTGCTGGTTTTTTTCTGGTTTTTATAGGGTCTTTTGGGGTCTTATAAGGGTATTTGGGAGTTTTCAGAATCTTTTGGAAGCTCCTTTGTGAGCGTTTTGCGAGATTTTAAGTTTCCTCGGTGCAAGTGCCATTCATGGATAATGGCATGGGATTTGCGATTCGCTTAGACGACAGGAGACAGCATTGGGTTTTGGAAGCGTTAAATTCTACTCGAATGTTTTCTCCCCATTTTATAATGCTGTTGAAAATAGAATGAACTATTTCTGATAAATCAGACAGTACTAATTTGTAATGATTCTTTGTACAATAAACTTCCTTTCCTTTTGCTTTTTGAACATCACACAAGTAAGACGTGTTAGCATTTATTTAAAGAGTCTTAGCTTCCACTTAGTCACAAAACAACAGGTTATAGGCTAATCAGCACAGCACGTGTGAGACTGATAAGTTCGTGTGAAGTAAAATTGTAAAATTAGCTATTAAATTTTTAACAGAATCATGGCAGATGCAAACACTCAAAATAAAATTGAACGATTACGTGGTCGTGAGAATTATGAGATTTGGTCTCGCCAAGCAAAGTGGTCATCAAAGGGATTTGGAAGAGTGTTGATAAAAAGTTAACCACAGAATCGTCTGCTACAAACATAGAAAATGATCAAAAAGCATTGGCAGAAATTTCACTAATGATTGAGCCGTATAATTTTGGACATATTGAAGGCGTTAATAATGCTCATGATGCATGGAAACAGCTTAATCATCTGGATTGACACGCAAAGTAGAATTATTGAAATCGTTCATTAATATGAAATTGAGTGATTTTGATTCCATGAAATATTACGTAAATTCGTTTGTGATGACGTAATTTCAGTGTAAAAATGCCGGTTTCAATTTGGACAATGAACTGTTTGCATCGTTAATGTTAGCGGGATTGCCGATTGAGAATCAAAAAGAAAAACTAGATCTCGATTCGGTCAAAAACATGCTGTTACAGGACAAAAAGTTCGATAAAGATGACAATAATGGTGGTGCATTGTTTTCCAAAGGTAAACAAAAGCAATTTAAGTGCCACATCTGTGGTAAAATCGGACATTTTGCCAAATCTTGCTACCAGAAAAAAGGCCAAACAAAGAAAAACGGTAAAAGTGAAAAGAACGAAAAAGACAGTGTTTTATTCGCGGCTATGTTAGCATCGCATAAACAGAAATGGTATGTTGACTCCGGTGCAACGTCACACATGACAAAAAACAATAACGCATTGTTAAATGCAAACAGTAAAGTTTCGGGAACTATAACTATTGCGAATAATGAGTCAATTGATGTTAAAATTGCCGGCGATGTTTCGTTGAAATTAGATACGGGACAACCAGCGACATAAAAAAACGTAAAATTTGTTCCGAACATATGTGCAAATTTAGTTCCTGTCAGTAAAATGGCCAAAAATGGAAATAAAATCGGTTTTGAAGGCAATACTTGTGAAATTTTTAATAGTAATCGCGATTTAATTTCAGTATCTAAAATGGTCAATGACTTGTACCTGTTAAATTGTGTAGTAAATGGGTCATATTTGTGACAATAATTTGATGAAAGTTAAAAATTCGTCGATCGGTATTGAATTTAAGCCACAAAACTTTGGTTGAAAATCAATTGTCTCGAAAAATTAAAATTTACAGATCAGACAATGGTACCGAATACATAAACAAACAGTTTGATGTTTTATTGGCAAAATCTGGAATCAAACGTCAAACAAGTGCTCCGTATGTGCATGAGCAAGTTGGTGTAGCTGATGGCATAAATCGCACAATCGTGGAACGAGTACGATGTATGCTTGCAGACGCTGGCTTGCCGAAATCATTTTGAGCTGAAGCGGCCAACACGGCTGCTTGTTTGCTAAATCGCATTCCATGCAGAGAAGAAACACACAAAACACAAATCGAGTATTGGACAGGTGAGAAGCCAAATCTGTCACACATTCGTGTGTTTGGTAGCAGCGCAATGGTACACGTGCCGAAAGAAAAAAGAGACAAATTGGACCCGAAGTCAATCGAATGTATTCTATTGGGTTACAGCAGCGAATCAAAAGCATATCGATTGTACAACAAAGCAACGCGAAAAATAGTCACGAGTCGAGATGTCGAGATGTTGTAAAACCGAAAATGAGGTAATTGATGAATCTCACAACAATATTAATTCTATTTTTTCGCCGATAGAACCAGACATTTCCAATTCAAGGGACGAATGTAAAGAAGAATCGTCAAATGTCTCACAAGAAATGAATTACATAATTCAAGAGCTGAAAGAAGAAATATATATGCATCAACCAGATGGATTCAACGATGAATCAGGTCGTGCATGTAAACTCCAAAAATCCCTATACGGCCTGAAGCAATCGAGTCGAAATTGGAATGAAAAATTAAATTCAGTCTTGCTAAAATACGGGTTGAAGAGAAGTGAAGCCGATCAGTGTGTATATCATCATTATAGCGATGGAAATCTGCTCATCGTTGCTATATATGTTGATGATGTCTTGATATGTTGTAATGACACACGCCTGTTAAATGAATTTAAATATGAACTTTCGAACAATTTTCAAATGAAAGATTTAGGTGAGGCGACGTCGATTCTTGGCATGCGTATCATCCGTGACAGGAATAATGGGACGATCAGCATCGATCAAATTAGTTATTTAAACAGCATTCTTCAGCGTTTTGGTATGCACGATTGTAACGGAGTGTCAACACCGCTTGATGTGAATCAAAAATTATCAGCGTAGTTTTGTCCAACAACCGAGAAAGAAAAAAATGAAATGGTAAATATTCCGTATATGAAATTAATTGTATGTCTACTATTTGCAGCCCAAGTGTCACGACCTGATATCAATTTTGCTGTAAATTTGTTAAGTCGATACAATACAAATCCAGGGAAAGTACATTGGGGCGCAGCGAAGCGTGTATTACGATACATCAAAGCCACAATTAATCGACGTTTAGTTTATTCCAAATCGCAAACTGAAATTGTAGGTTTTTGTGATGCCGATTGGGCAGGTGATTTAGACAAGCGAAGCTCAACAACCGCATATGTATTCACATTTCAAGGTGCAGCAATTTCGTGGATGACAAAAAGACAAAAAACAATAGCTTTGTCATCTACCGAATCAGAATACATGTCAATGGTCGCAGCAATAAAAGAAGCAATTTGGTTGAAACGTTGGATATCGCTATTTTTCCAAATGCATCGAAATGTATCAAATTAAATTGTGACAACAAAAGCGCTATGAACAAAGCAACAAACAATTCATATTCCGATAGAACCAAACATGTTGACGTAAAGGGATCGTTCATCAATCAAAAAATCGAACAGGGTCAAATCGAATTAATATATTTATCAACAGTTAAAATGGTAGCCGATTTTTAACCAAACCTACTAACTACATGAAACAACAACAATTTTCAATTGATATTGGCTTAGTAGACTAACAGTATGTTTTTGAATGATCAGAAAGTATTTATCTATTGAAATCATGAATTGTATTTTGAATTTTAATAAGTTGAAAAAATATTTAATCTTTGTAAATATTCAGAAATCATATTCTTTTACATGCAACTTTGATTAAATTTGCTTATTGTTATTGAGAAATAAATCATTCAGGGAAAGTGTTGAAAATAGAATGAACTATTTCTGATAAATCACACAGTACTAATTTGTAATGATTCTTTGTACAATAAACTTCCTTTCCTTTTGCTTTTTGAACATCACACAAGTAAGACGTGTTAGCATTTATTTAAAGAGTCTTAGCTTCCACTTAGTCACAAAACAACATGCTGTCTAGGTCAGAATTTAACGTGCTTAACATACGAAGTTGTTTGAGCTCCAAATGAAAAGTGGAGGGACGTTCCTCAAACTTATATGAGAAGCTGAGAGTGCTGTCGTCAGCGAAAGAGTGAATTGGATTAGAAGTCACATATAAGAGATAATTAATAAAAATGAGAAAGAGTGTCGGGGACAGAACAGAGCACTGGGGAACGCCAGCATTTATTTGGTGTATTTCAGACTGGAAACTGTCAAAAAAAAAACTTGAATTGAGCGGTCCAAAAGATAGCTTCTAATCCAATAAAGCAGTTTTTCATCAACTTCATAAGCACGCATTTTGGACAAAAGAGCTTGATGCCAAAGTCTGTCAAATGCTTTGGAAATATCGAGTGCAACAGCTTTACTTTCACTAAATTGATGTAGAGACCGGTTCCACTGTTCGGTGAGATAAACCATCAAATCACCAGTGGAACGTTGCCCACGAAATCCGTACTGCCGGTAACTAAGGATTTCATTGGTTTCAAGATATTTCATGAGCTGAAAATTGATCAGCGTTTCCAGCACATTGGAAAGAATGGATGTAAGTGCTATGGGTCGGTACGGAGAAGGAGACGACGGCTCGCCTTTTTTGGGTATGGGCTGGACAAAGACTGTTTTCCAACTTCTCGGAAAAGAGTCAAGAAGAATAGGATAGATGGAAAAGCTTACGCAATGGTAATGCCAGCTTGGAAGAACACCTCTTCAGAACTAATGGGGAAATACCATCTGGCCCAGCAGATTTGTGAATGTTGAGATCGTTTAAAACTCTAGCAACTGCACGAGTACGAATGAAGATCTGTCCCATAGAGTGTTCAATACTCGGAGGTGCATGTGGCATCAATGCACAATCTGGAAGCGTGGAGCTAGCCGCAAAATGTGAAGTAAACAGATTGGCTTTGTCTTAAGAGTTGACAGCTGGAGTGTCACTATAAATGAGCGTTGGAATTGACGACGAGGCTGTATTTTTAATTCTTTTCACGAATGACCAAAAATTTTTACTACTTTTGGGAGTTCTGAATCTGTTCGGGACGATTAAGGTGGGGATAATATTACGAAAAAAAGTTAGTAGCGCAAATAATGGAATACGAATCCAAATGTACATACTCGTCTAAAAATAGACACTCAATTAGAATTAAGAATTGCATACTCTTAGGCTGTAAAATTAACCGACTATTAGTTTAAATCATTATGTACTGGTGCTGTCAAAAATGTAGTCAAACCGGTTGGTCCGGTTTGTCCGGTTTATGTGTAGGTATATGATTGCACCTAGACTTTATTGCGATTTCAACCGATCACACGCGCCACACGCGTCATAGGTGTAACAAAAAATGCTATTTTTGACTTCGACACTAACTCTCTAGGCCGTGTGGAAGGAGGTTAAAAAGAGACTCAAAGAAGTCGAAAAAAAAAAAAAAGCTAAAGACCCCAAAAAAAACTCTCAAAATAGCCACAAAAGACCCACAAAGGATCCCAAAAAATCTCCCAAAACGCTCACAAAGGAGCTTCCAAAAGATTCCGAAAACTCCCAAATACCCATATAAGACCCCCAAAAGACCCTATAAAAACCACAAAAAAACCAGCAAAGTATCACAAGAGACCCCCAAAAGCACTGCGTGGTGGACAGTGAAACAATTAAATCATCATGTCGGCTTTTCCTAACGCTCTATATTATACCCTCTACTAAACACGACAAAAGAAGAACTTCAAAAAATTATAATAAAATAATCGAAAAAATCGTGAATACCTGTAGAGCGTAATTTCGAAATACAAATTTTTCAGTGGCCGTTTAGTTTTCTACTGGGCTCAAAGCCGCATATTGTCATTCAAAACTTTCAGTCAAAACTTACGTCAGTTTTGCGTGTTTATATTCATATCCATATCTCCATATCATCAATTTTAAGCAGTATTTTTCGTTGTTTTAGAATCATACAGTGAACATGGACAGCAACGAAAGCGCTTGTCTTTTTAAATTCTCTATATTAACTTCGCGTGCCCGTGTCTGGCTGGCTGGCTGGTCAGATTTTCTGATGAATTTTTAATCCACTTCCCAAAGCCCGATGCATATTTCCGGTGAAAATACTTACTATTAAAATTTCAGATAGATCGGGCAGCGGGATCGGGGGGCTCCCATATTAAAAATTTTTCCATTTAGCGGCATCAGATCATATCATACTATAATGACTGTGTTATGTGTGCGCTGATGCGCTGTAAGCAGCGCTGCTTACTTTTCGATTGTGGTTGTTTTGTTGTTGTGTTGCAGCAGAGAGTTTGTAACGAAGTTGAGGTAAGCTCAGCGGATCCAGCGGTTCGTTACAGAAAATTTCTTAAGTTAAGTCAAAAAAAATTAAAGTTAAGTTATAAAGACAAATCTTTTATTAAATCGCAATTATTAAATTACAATAATCAACTTTATATAAAGGTACAATTTCTTACTTACGTACTCACGAGTTATGGGGTTAGTATAATTTACTCACTCTGACGCGGGAGTCGGTCTCGTCAATCGCATGGTGCGTTGCGTGGGATTGGGCTTATTACTATCGATTTTACCCTGCCCAACAACTGCGGAGAGGTATACGCTCTGCCAAGCTATACGTAAATATACTATTGATGGTTTGTAACCCCTTACCACGGGTGGGGGGAAGTTACAAACCGTAGAAAAGCTTACCTGAAACAAACTGAAACCACCAACTGTGGAGAGGTACACCCTCTGCCAAGCTACAAGTGAATCTATGATCGATGGTTTGTAACCCCTTACCACGGGTGGGGGGAAGTTACAAACCGTAGAAAAGCTAACCTGAAAACAAACTGAAACCACCAACTGTGGAGAGATGGTTTGTAACCCCTTACCACGGGTGGGGGGAAGTTACCAACCGTAGAAAAGCTAACCTGAAAACAAACTGAAACCACCAACTGTGGAGAGGTACACCCTCTGCCAAGCTACAAGTGAATCTATGATTGATGGTTTGTAACCCCTTACCACGGGTGGGGGGAAGTTACAAAACGTAGAAAAGCTAACCTGAAAACAAACTGAAACCACCAACGGGTGGGGGGAAGTTACAAACCGTAGAAAAGCTAGCTTCCTATGCTAATAATTTGTAACCCCTTACCACGGGTGGGGGGAAGCTACAAATTATGTATAATCTAAAGATAATATCTTACAACCCCTTAACACGGGTGGGGGGAAGCTGTAAGATATATATAACTAACTAGAGTAAGACTAAAAGAAAACAAGGCCACTTACCCGCTCTGCACCGTGTGATGGTTCACCAAAAACTCTCCTCGCTGACCGGTCAGCAGCCTTCTTTTATACCTAACCAACGGTACTTTGGTCCAGCATGCATTGAAATAATTTTATGTGTGTTCGTCACGTATGTTCGTTTGTCCCTGCCGTTGCCATGCACATACACATTGCCTCTGCCTGTATGCAATGTGATGCCATGCGCCATGCCGATACCCGTGTGTGTGTAACACATGTTGTCTCCACCGTTGCCATGCGCATGCATACTGCACTTGCCTGCCTGCAGCGTGCATGCCATGCTGATACCCATGTGTGTACTGTGTGTGTCAATGTCCGCGTTCGTAATGTGTGTTCATCCTCCTGCATGCTAGACCCAAGCACCGTGTTGTTGTTCTTGTTCTATGTTGTTGTTTTCTAATGTTTTGTTTTCTCGTGTTAATCGTTGGCATTCACTCGCGTAAATATTCAATTTACCGCTGTGTGTTGCCATGAGTATTGCTTTACAATTGTCGGTGCAGTGCTATGGAGCAAAGCCCGTTACAATTCTTTCTTACTCTACAGGGTGCTTATTTCTAATCTTAAAAATAGTCGTGAGTATTATAGTTATTTTAATAATATTATTCGTGAGTATCTAATAGTGAGTATTCTACTTGGAAGTATTTAATTTTCAGGTTTATTTTATTCAATTCATAAAATGTATTATATGTATATAAAAAAAGTAAATATAAATATTTAGGATGGAACCTGGCCCGCTGAGATGTGTTGTGGTGGTTCGTTGGTTGGTTGTTCTGTATGGGTGATTTTGGGAGCGCCCAAAATCTTACTTACACCCCCCTCTACTCCGGGTTAGCAAGCTGAACTGCCACTCCTCCGTTCCTGGAGATGCGGACCCGATACACCAGCCCTGTTGTTCTGACGTAGAACTTCACTTGTTGTCCCCGGTTCCGGGTCTGTGTTGCCTGGTTGATGCGTCGCATAACCTCTTGGGGCCACTGGTCTAGAGGTCCTCAGACGGAGTTGGGAGAACGGGGCCTTTTAAATTCTGCTTTAAGTTGTTACTGTTGTTGTCTCCTTTGGAGGTCGTTGGAGTCTAGACCTGCTGGTCCTGCTCCTGCACTGTGCTGTGGTTTTCCGTGATGTTCTTTTTCTGCGATTTTGGGCTGTTCCTTTGACTGGGGTGTGGTGTCATCGCTGTTATATTCTTTTAGGTCGCTGATGTGTGCGGTGCGAGTTTTGCCGCCTGTGCGAAGCTGGACGATTACTGGGGATACAAAGTCGATGACTTCATGTGGTCCGTCATACCGTGTGGCGAGTTTCGCCGCGAAACTTTCGATTGCCTTGGACAAGTGGTGCTGCTTAACTAGGACCATCTGTCCGACTGTGGGCTTCCAGGGTCTACGCCGGAGATTGTAATATCTGGCTTGATTTTGGGCTGCTTGCTCTAGATTTCTGCGTACAAGTTGGAAGACTTCTTGGAGACGTTCCACCCTTTCTTTTGGTGACTGTTCGGCATGTCCTGTTCCGCTCGTTCTCTCGTCGAAGAGTGTCCGTGGCAGACGAGGTTCTCGACCCTGTGTGAGAAATGCTGGGGTGAAGCCTGTTGGTTCTGCGATACTTGTATTTATTGCCAACGAGATTTCGGGGAGGAGTTCATCCCACTCCCTGTGTTGTTCGCCAACGAACTGGGCGACCATCGTCTTTATCGTTCGGTTGGCTCTCTCTGTGGGGTTCTCCTGGGGCGTGTACGGGGCGGTGAACTGATGCTTAACCCCCAATCCTTGTAGGTACCTTCGGAATAGGCCGCTGGTAAACTGGGCCCCGTTGTCGCTCACAAAAATCTTTGGGACACCGTATCTGGCCAGTATCCGTTCGCGGAACGCCTTCCTTAGCGACTCTGTCGTTGCTTTGCGTAAAGGAACGATTTCCGTCCATTTGGAAAACTTGTCGAATAACACTAGCATAACCGTGTTGCCGTGCTTGCTTCTGGGTAGGGGTCCGACGAAATCTGCACATACTGTACTCCATGGTTCATCTGCGATCTGAGACAGCATGGCTCCGGCCGGCTTCTGTTGGATGCACTTGTACTTCTGACAGGACTCGCAGCGTCGTACATACCGGCTGATGTCGCGGAACATACCTGGCCAGTAGTAACGGTTCATAACGCGTGCGATGGTCTTGCGAATGCCCAAGTGTCCAGCGGTGGGTTCGTCGTGGTTTTCCCTTAGCACACGTGCTCGTTGGAACTTCGGGACGCACAATTTCCAGGGGTGCAATCCTCATCTGCGGTTTGGCGGAACATGTGACGATATAGTTCTTTGCCTTCTATGACGTAATCTGGAAATTTCTTAGGGTTCTCCCTTACTTCCGTCTTCTTTTTCTCCAGCCAGCTACACCTCTCTGAGTCGTCGTCTACCACTGCTGTTCGCAGGACCTCCCTTGGCTGGCGTGATAGTGCGTCGGCAACTACATTCAACTTCCCTCGTCTATATTGGATGTCGTATGTATACTGCTGCAATTCTAACGCCCATCGGGCGATTCGTCCGGATGGACTCTCGATCGAGTTCAGCCATTTCAACGCTAGGTGATCTGTTATGATTGTAAACCGGTACCCCTCCAGGTAGGGTCGCATTTTTCGGACGCCCCACACTATGGTGAATAATTGCGTTCCGCTGAATTTAGATGGCGGCTGGCGTAGGCGATTACTCTTTCCTGATCCTCGATGTCTTGCGTTAATACCACCCCCAGTCCATAATCGCTCGCATCCGTCTGGAGAGTGAACTTATTTTCGAAATCTGGGCAGGCGAGAACGGGTGCTTTCGTGAGTCGGTCTTTTAACTGGTCGAATGCGGCTTGTTGTGTGTCGGTCCACTTCCAGTGCTTCCCCTTCTTTAGGAGGATCGTAAGGGGTTGGACGACCTTGGCAAACTCAGGCACGAATTGTCTATACCATGAGGCAATCCCAAGATAGCGACGGAGTTCACGTAGAGTAGCAGGTGGTCGGAGTTCCTGTATAGCTGCGATTTTCTCTGGGTCAGTGTGGATTCCTCGCTCGCTGACCATGTGTCCCAGATACTTGATTTCCCTTCTGAAGAATTCGCATTTCTCCGTGTTAATCCTTAGGTTCGCCTGTCGTAACCGTCGAATTACTTCCTTTAGATGCTTCATGTGGTCCTCCAAAGATTCTCCAGTCACGACGATGTCGTCCAGATAGGCGAAAGCGTGCGGTTCCATATCTGGGCCAATGACCTGGTCTAATGCTCGCTGAAACGTTGCGGGGGCCGAGTGCAGGCCAAAAGGCATGACGCGCCATTGGAATAATCCACGCCCTGGTACCGTGAATGCTGTGTACTTCTTACTGCCCTCTTCCATCGGAATCTGCCAATACCCATTCTTGAGGTCCAAACTGCTGATGTATTTTGCGTTTCTGAGGCGGTCAAGGATGTGATGGATCCTTGGAAGTGGGTAAGCATCTGGAACAGACTTAGAGTTCAGCTGTCTGAAGTCCACGCAAAGTCTCCATTTCCCGGTCTTCTTCTTCGCTAGGACGATTGGGGCACTGTAGGGGCTCTTGGACGGTTCGATGCACTTCTTTTCCAGCAGGTCGTTGATCTCTTCGTCGATGATACGCTGCATGGCTGGGTTTTTCGGGAAGTAACGCTGTTTTAACGGTCGATCATCCTGCATCACGATCTTGTGGCTTGTTATATTGGAAACGCCGTTCATTGACTCGAACTGCAATAGTTCATGGTCCAGGAAATATCTGATCTTGTCGTCGTCGCTTGGAGTCTTACTTTGAATTGCACGCACTTGCGGTTCTTCCGGCTGAGTATTGGTTGTATTATCGCTGAGTGTAAGGGTCTGCCCACCTAGGGTAATCGTTGCTTTGACTCGGCTGAGGAAATCTAATCCTAGGATTATGTTGTCGATGGCCTCTGGCAGGATGAGTAGCTGAATCTTGCAGCAGCTGTGTTCGAATCTTATCGTAGTTTCGAACGCCTGTTCCACCCGTCTTATTGTGCCGTTCGCCATCCGTACTGATGTCGCCGTTCTACTTGTCTGTCCCGTGTGTCGTACTTCGTATACATAGGCTTCACTAATGAAACTCCTCGTCGCTCCTGTGTCGATTGTCGCGGTGATTTCTTCTCCTCCTATGGTTCTCATAGCGGCTATGCGGTCCTCTTCTTGCTGAAGTATCTGTAGGTGTTTAATTGCGTGGTGGTTTTCGGTCCCATTCTGATGTTTCAGTCGTTCTAGTTCTGCCGGGGCGTAGGATTCTGGGGTTCCACCATCCCTGGCATTCGGCGAAACCCGTTGGCATTTCCCACCGGTCGACGGCAGCAGTCGATGCTCCTGGTATTTTGTTTACCACATTCCCAGCAGAACAGAATCCTAGGGTTGCGGCATTCTCTCAAAAAATGTCCTTGCTGGCCGCATCGGCGGCATGCTGATCGTGGGTTGACTGCTCCTCCTGGCATCTGGGCGACTTGTCGGTGCTGCTCGTCCTGTCTTGGTGGTCGTGATGGTGTTTCGTCGTTTCGACTGCCGCCGTTGAGACATTCGAAATCCTCGGCTAAATTAATCAGCTCTTCGAGGCAGTCGAAGTCCTTCCGCTTTATGTATAATTGGTAGTCCTGGCGGCTGTTGCGGAAAATTCGTTCCAGCTTCTGGTCCTCGTTGTACTGGGCGTGGCGCATCAGGTTCTGGAGAGTAATCACGTAGTCTTTCAAAGATTCTTTCCGGAGCTGTTTTCTTTGGCGGATGTCGTCGTCCAATCGTTCAAAGAAGCGTGCTGGGAGGAAAAACTTCAGGAAGTTGTTCCTAAATGTTTCCCACGTCCTCCAATGACCGTTATTGTTCCTGTACCAGATCAAGGCCCTATCTTTGAGGAGTTCTGCCATCGTACGTGGTAGGAAATCTTTGTCTATCCCATAGACAACCGATAATTCTTCGACCCGTTCAATGAAGGCTAGTGGGTCGCGCACACCGTCGAATTTCACAGACCATTTCCTGACTTGGTCGATGACCGCTGAATATGATGGTGTGGACGTACATCGGGGTGGGACGAATTTCGCTGGGCTTAAGCTGATATTTTCTTCCTGGGTGACGGTAATCGCGGGAGGTGTTGGGGAAACGCTTCTCGTGTGCTGGGTTTCCAAGATGAGAAGTCGCTCTTTTGCTTCTGGTTTGAGCTCCTCCTCGTTGACATGGGCGGAAAAGCGTTTTCGGAGTTCCTCCACGGTGCCGGTCTCATCTAACCCGAATTCCTTGGCGTAGGTTATCAGCTCCTCCTTCCGGAGCGTATATATCCACGCGGTTTTCATGCTGGGTAGTCGATCGCTATGGACTGTGTGATAATACTCGTTGTCCTCTGCTGTGAACTTGGTGAGTTTACACTGGCTGATGCGTCGGAGTGAAATTAACGTTGTCTTCTGTGGTGCTGTAGCGAGTTTGCAGCGGCGATGCGTGGACGCGTACTAGACGTATTATTCTGTGGTGCTGTGGCGAGTTTGCAGCTGGCGGTGCGTTGAGTGTTTTTTTTTTCTTCTTCTTAGTGTTCCGTGGGGGGTGTGTGCGCGGTTGTGAGCTTTACTGGAGATGTCCTTTGCGTGTGTTGACGTCTATGATTTTCTGTGAATAATAGTCCCTGCTCGGGCGCCACTGTAACGAAGTTTCTTAGGCTGAGGTAAGCTCAGCGGATCCAGCGGTTCGTTACAGAAAATTTCTTAAGTTAAGTCAACAAAATTAAAGTTAAGTTATAAAGACAAATCTTTTATTAAATCGCAATTATTAAATTACAATAATCAACTTTATATAAAGGTACAATTTCTTACTTACGTACTCACGAGTTATGGGGTTAGTATAATTTACTCACTCTGACGCGGGAGTCGGTCTCGTCAATCGCATGGTGCGTTGCGTGGGATTGGGCTTATTACTATCGATTTTACCCTGCCCAACAACTGCGGAGAGGTATACCCTCTGCCAAGCTATACGTAAATATACTATTGATGGTTTGTAACCCCTTACCACGGGTGGGGGGAAGTTACAAACCGTAGAAAAGCTAACCTGAAACAAACTGAAACCACCAACTGTGGAGAGGTACACCCTCTGCCAAGCTACAAGTGAATCTATGATCGATGGTTTGTAACCCCTTACCACGGGTGGGGGGAAGTTACAAACCGTAGAAAAGCTAACCTGAAAACAAACTGAAACCACCAACTGTGGAGAGGTACACCCTCTGCCAAGCTACAAGTGAATCTATGATCGATGGTTTGTAACCCCTTACCACGGGTGGGGGGAAGTTACCAACCGTAGAAAAGCTAACCTGAAAACAAACTGAAACCACCAACTGTGGAGAGGTACACCCTCTGCCAAGCTACAAGTGAATCTATGATTGATGGTTTGTAACCCCTTACCACGGGTGGGGGGAAGTTACAAAACGTAGAAAAGCTAACCTGAAAACAAACTGAAACCACCAACTGTGGAGAGGTACACCCTCTACCAAGCTACAAGTGAATCTATGATTGATGGTTTGTAACCCCTTACCACGGGTGGGGGGAAGTTACAAACCGTAGAAAAGCTAGCTTCCTATGCTAATAATTTGTAACCCCTTACCACGGGTGGGGGGAAGCTACAAATTATGTATAATCTAAAGATAATATCTTACAACCCCTTACCACGGGTGGGGGGAAGCTGTAAGATATATATAACTAACTAGAGTAAGACTAAAAGAAAACAAGGCCACTTACCCGCTCTGCACCGTGCGATGGTTCACCAAAAACTCTCCTCGCTGACCGGTCAGCAGCCTTCTTTTATACCTAACTAACGGTACTTTGGTCCAGCATGCATTGAAATAATTTTATGTGTGTTCGTCACGTATGTTCGTTTGTCCCTGCCGTTGCCATGCACATACACATTGCCTCTGCCTGTATGCAATGTGATGCCATGCGCCATGCCGATACCCGTGTGTGTGTAACACATGTTGTCTCCACCGTTGCCATGCGCATGCATACTGCACTTGCCTGCCTGCAGCGTGCATGCCATGCTGATACCCATGTGTGTACTGTGTGTGTCAATGTCCGCGTTCGTAATGTGTGTTCATCCTCCTGCATGCTAGACCCAAGCACCGTGTTGTTGTTCTTGTTCTATGTTGTTGTTTTCTAATGTTTTGTTTTCTCGTGTTAATCGTTGGCATTCACTCGCGTAAATATTCAATTTACCGCTGTGTGTTGCCATGAGTATTGCTTTACAATTGTCGGTGCAGTGCTATGGAGCAAAGCCCGTTACAATTCTTTCTTACTCTACAGGGTGCTTATTTCTAATCTTAAAAATAGTCGTGAGTATTATAGTTATTTTAATAATATTATTCGTGAGTATCTAATAGTGAGTATTCTACTTGGAAGTATTTAATTTTCAGGTTTATTTTATTCAATTCATAAAATGTATTATATGTATATAAAAAAAGTAAATATAAATATTTAGGATGGAACCTGGCCCGCTGAGATGTGTTGTGGTGGTTCGTTGGTTGGTTGTTCTGTATGGGTGATTTTGGGAGCGCCCAAAATCTTCCTTACAAGTTTAGAGATATCAAGAGGAAGTAGAACAAATATTTACGTGACAACGTCTTACTACAAGGTATAAGAGGGAGCATGTTCAAAAAGTAAAATGTTAAATGTCCCACTGTTGTGATCAACAGAATGTCCCACTGTTGTGAGACACTGTTAAGTGAGACACTGTTAAATATCCGACTGTTGTAATCACTATTAAATATCACAAAATTTAAATGTCAGTACTTTGGGAACTAAGCCATTTCCCAAGAGATTCGCATGAAATTCCGAATGTAGGACTAATATGTGACTATAAGATTTCTTCCTATGGAAATTCTAGAATATGATTATTATGGTCTGGAATTTCTGGAGCAAATCAATTTCTCAAGCGATTCGCATGAAATTCGGAATGTAGGACTAAGATGTGACTATAAGATTTCTTCCTACGGAAATTCTGGAATATGATTATTATGGTCTGGAATTTCTGGAGCAAATCAATTTCTCAAGCGATTCGCATGAAATTCGGAATGTTGGACTAAGATGTGACTATAAGATTTCTTCCTACGGAAATTCTGGAATATGATTATTATGGTCTGGAATTTCTGGAGCAAATCAATTTCTCAAGCGATTCCCATGAAATTCGGAATGTAGGACTAAGATAAGACTATAAGATTTCTGGAATTTCTGGAACAAAGCAATTTCTCAAGCGATTCGCATGAAATTCGGAATGTAGGACTAAGATGTGACTATAAGATTTCTTCCTATGGAAATTCTGGAATATGTTCATTATTGTCTGCAATTTATGGAACAAAGCAATTTTTCAAGCGATTCGCATGAAATTCGGAATGTAGGACTAAGATGTGACTATAAGATTTCTTCCTATAGAATTTCTAGAATATGATTATTATGGTCTGGAATTTCTGGAGCAAATCAATTTCTCAAGCGATTCGCATGAAATTTTATCAAGCGATTCGCATGAAATTCGGAATTTAGGACTAAGATGTGACTATAAGATTTCTTCCTACGGAAATTCTGGAATATGATCATTATTGTCTGGAATTTCTGGAACAAAGCAATTTCTCAAGCGATTCGCATGAAATTCGGAATGTAGGACTAAGATGTGACTATAAGATTTCTTCCTATGGAAATTCTGGAATATGATCATTATTATCTGGAATTTATGGAACAAAGCATTTTCTAAAGCGATTCCCATGAAATTCGGATTGTAGGACTAAGATGTGACTATAAGATTTCTTGCTATGGAACTTCTGGAATATGATCATAATTGTCTGGAATTGCTGGAACAAAGCAATTTTTCAAGCGATTCGCATGATATTTGGAATGTAGGACTAAGATGTGACTATAAGATTTCATCCTATGGAACTTCTGGAATATGATCATTATTGTCTGGAATTTCTGGAACAAAGCAATTTTTCAAGCGATTCGCATGAAATTTGGAATGTAGGACTAAGATGTGACTATAAGATTTCTTCCTATGGAACTTCTGGAATATGATCAGTATGGTCTTGTATTTCGGGAACTAAGCTATTTCTCAAGCGACTCGTGCCTTTTAATTTAATCGTAATATTGGCCACAACGTCAAAGAATTTCACTCCAACCGCGCGTAAAGATTACACGCACATATTTTTTTAACAGCTCTTACTTCTCCTACTACTATTGACGCAACTGCACCTCACAATAAATTGTTATGAACATTTAAATCCACTTATAAATTATTTATTCTGTTGTATTTGTTGTGATTGATGATGATGTATTTGATTTCAATAACATACAATCAAGTTCATAGCTTGAGCAGAACGAAAGAGGCCGAGAATTCAGCCAATGCAGTAAAGAAAAATCGACTGCGCAGCTTACGCAGCCACTTTAAATTGTATGCAAATAGCAAAATGTAAATGTCAAATTGTTGCCCTATAAGCAGACTGTAAGTCGGTTCAATATATAGCCGCAATTTCGTGCATACCGACTGCCTGCCATTTTTTTGTGCAGCACAAGCTGCGAAGCTACTTAATTCTTTACCGCAGCCGTAGTGATAGTATAGTCTCTGTTTATTTTCTATCAGTGCTCTGCTCTTTTTATCAACATTGCATAAAATGTGAGTGAGTGCTCTCGTGTTTGGTCGTGTAACAGAAAAAAATACTACTATAAGTTACAAAAAAAAGAGGCATATAGCAATGACAACCTGCAAGCTTAAGTCCATTGAGTCAACCATCAAACATCATACATGGCATTAAGCATCGTTTCAAAATAACTATTCGATCATTTACAGAAATAAGAGATCAATGCAAAAGAAATTTAATGAGAAATAATTGGCCTGCATGTTTGAAAGCGACATTCTTACCATACCATTTCGAAGCATGGGCAGCACTACTCAGTACATACTCACTACTTTTCTCTTCTAATTAAATTTAAAACCACTATGAGTTGAACCAAAAGCTGCATTACTGTGTTTGGGCAGTAATATGCAATATGCAGCAACTTCACAGTTAGTGGTTATGAATATTAAAATTCGCTTATAAATAATTTATAATTATATATTGTGATGTGATGATGATGTATGTGATGAGCTACGGTGCAAGTCATAGGACTTGTATTTAGTATAGAATTTTTTTTTTAATATATCCGTCCGTGTTTATGTCCCACAAAAAACAAGATCTTTGTTTTCTCTGCTTTCGTCCCGGACAGACGTTGTCACGCTCAAAACCCACGGCCGTGTCTTCGACACAGCCTACCCTGCTCTTTTTTTTTTTATACAAAACCGAATGAAATGTGTTGTACACTCAGTTGTGTAAGTAGATTCTTAATTTATGTTTTGTTCAACATTACGAGTATTATGAAGAACTGGTTACGAACTCACACTGCTTTACAGATTAACTCAACTCAAAAGAAAGAATATTAGTGGTACTTCGTACGCCTAAGTGTGTACGTTGCACCAATCGTGCGCTATGGCTGCTATGTTTTCACCACCAAATGGAAAATTTCACCACAAAATCGAATCTCCGCTCAAAGAATTTACAAGAAAAATTTAAATTTTTAAATTCGCTCGCCCGTGGCACGTCTGTCTGTCGGTCGGTCGGTCTGTTTGTCGTGGAATCTTGCGATCAGTTTTTAACCCACATTCCAAAGCCAAATTTTATTGAAATTTTGCACACATGTGTATTTCCGGAGACAAAGCTTTCTGTTAAAAATTGTGCCCATATAAATTTTTTAAAAATAAACCCGATTTTCTTTAAATTTTATATACGTGTGTATCTCTATGGACAACACTTTTTGTAAATATTTTGGAGACCCCATACACATTTTTTAAAAAATTTAACTCGATTTTCTTCAAATTTTATACACATGTGATCTCCGATTTTTGTTAAAATTTTGGAGACCCCGGGGTCTTGGGGCCCCAACAATTTTAAAAAAAAGAATTAACTCGAATTTTTTCAAATTTCATACACGCTGTTATCTCCGATGGACACTTTTTGTAAAAATTTTGGAGACCCCGGCCTCGGGGTCGTGTGGCACCATACAAATTTTTTAAAAAAATTACCCCGACTTTCTTCAAATTTTATACACGTGTGTTACTCCGATGGACAACACTTATCGTAAAAATTTTAGAGACGCTAGGCCTCATACAAATTTTAAATAAAATTAACCCGATTTTGGTTAAATGTTATATACATGTGTATCTCCGATGGACAAAACTTTTTGAGCGAATGGGCCCTGAGGCCCGAGGGGTGCCCGTATAAATCTTTATTAAAGTTGTTATTTGTAAATTAATAAACTTGTGTTGTTTTATTTGCAAAATCCTTTACGAACTCAAAAGCATAAATTTCGTAACAATTGGTGTCTGAAGTGGGATTTTGCAAATCGTTGGACAATAAATAAATTAATTAGTGATTTTCCAAACCTTGAGACAGTAAACAAATTAAGTGAAACTTACAAACCGATAAACAGTAAATTATAAAATGGAAAGTGAAGTGAATAATTAATCCTATTGTCCCCAGGAGCTTAAAGAAGAGCTTGGAAGGCGAGGTCTAAGCACTACCGGAAATAAGCAGGAGTTATTTCTCCGATTGCAACAAGTCGTCAAAAGGGAAAAGCAGCAAGCTGATGTTTGTTTGTATTGTTCTTTATTAAATATTTATGGTACAAGGTATAAATTTGCATGATAAAATGATCTAGTGATTAGAGATATTGACTCATTCTCTTTGCATCCAAAATATTATTTGGCATTTCGAATTTTTTCAAGATATGCATTGAAGTAGGAAAATTTGAAAAAAACCTAACTGAAATTTAACCTTACTTAGCTAAAACCAAAAAAAAAATAATATAAGCTTAAAACTAGATGTTGGTTATAATTCATTTTGGTTTTCATTTAACTTGAAACACAATTCTTTTCATTAAACGTTACAATTATTATGAAGCTTTTTAGTAGAGTAGTGCCAGGGGAAATTACATATTAATTTTAGTATTTTATTTTGTGCAACCTGCAATTTGATGTAGTGACAATGGGCATAATTTATCCAAACTGATGCAACATACGTCAAAACCGGTTGGAAAATTACTTTGAATATCAGTAATTAGTTTTTATAACTAGGCTGTGATCGTCTGTTGAGAAATCGATACAAGGATCGGGTTATTGTTTGTGATTTTTGAATGGAAGTTAGTGTGTGTTTTTTAAAAGTGAGTAATTTGTCAAGAGTGACTCCAAGATATTTTATAGAGTCATTCATTCCAGTCAATATCGGTTCCGTTATTACTGAGTTTTGATTGAGGGAGGTTAGTTGCTTTTCCGTGTGAAGAAAGTGGCGGCTGTTTTGTTGGGATTTATTTTGATTTTCCATTTATAGAAGTAATTAGTCGTATCGAGTAAGGCCCTTTGCAAGTTATTCATAATGGTGTTGCAGTCCGACGAGCTACAATACATTTTACTTTTAATTTAGTCGTAATATTGGCCACAACGTCAAAGAATTTCACTCCAACCGCGCGTAAAGATTACACGCACATATTTTTTTAACAGCTCTTACTTCTCCTACTACTATTGACGCAACTGCACCTCACAATAAATTGTTATGAACATTTAAATCCACTTATAAATTATTTATTCTGTTGTATTTGTTGTGATTGATGATGATGTATTTGATTTCAATAACATACAATCAAGTTCATAGCTTGAGCAGAACGAAAGAGGCCGAGAATTCAGCCAATGCAGTAAAGAAAAATCGACTGCCTAGCTTACGCAGCCACTTTAAATTGTATGCAAATAGCAAAATGTAAATGTCAAATTGTTGCCCTATAAGCAGACTGTAAGTCGGTTCAATATATAGCCGCAATTTCGTGCATACCGACTGCCTGCCATTTTTTTGTGCAGCACAAGCTGCGAAGCTACTTAATTCTTTACCGCAGCCGTAGTGATAGTATAGTCTCTGTTTATTTTCTATCAGTGCTCTACTCTTTTTATCAACATTGCATAAAATGTGAGTGAGTGCTCTCGTGTTTGGTCGTGTAACAGAAAAAAATACTACTATAAGTTACAAAAAAAAGAGGCATATAGCAATGACAACCTGCAAGCTTAAGTCCATTGAGTCAACCATCAAACATCATACATGGCATTAAGCATCGTTTCAAAATAACTATTCGATCATTTACAGAAATAAGAGATCAATGCAAAAGAAATTTAATGAGAAATAATTGGCCTGCATGTTTGAAAGCGACATTCTTACCATACCATTTCGAAGCATGGGCAGCACTACTCAGTACATACTCACTACTTTTCTCTTCTAATTAAATTTAAAACCACTATGAGTTGAACCAAAAGCTGCATTACTGTGTTTGGGCAGTAATATGCAATATGCAGCAACTTCACAGTTAGTGGTTATGAATATTAAAATTCGCTTATAAATAATTTATAATTATATATTGTGATGTGATGATGATGTATGTGATGAGCTACGGTGCAAGTCGTAGGACTTGTATTTAGTATAGAATTTGTTTTTAATATATCCGTCCGTGTTTATGTCCCACAAACAACAAGATCTTTGTTTTCTCTGCTTTCGTCCCGGACAGACGTTGTCACGCTCAAAACCCACGGCCGTGTCTTCGACACAGCCTACCCTGCTCTTTTTTTTTTATACAAAACCGAATGAAATGTGTTGTACACTCAGTTGTGTAAGTAGATTCTTAATTTATGTTTTGTTCAACATTACGAGTATTATGAAGAACTGGTTACGAACTCACACTGCTTTACAGATTAACTCAACTCAAAAGAAAGAATATTAGTGGTACTTCGTACGCCTAAGTGTGTACGTCGCACCAATCGTGCGCTATGGCTGCTATGTTTTCACCACCAAATGGAAAATTTCACCACAAAATCGAATCTCCGCTCAAAGAATTTACAAGAAAAATTTAAATTTTTAAATTCGCTCGCCCGTGGCACGTCTGTCTGTCGGTCGGTCGGTCTGTTTGTCGTGGAATCTTGCGATCAGTTTTTAACCCACATTCCAAAGCCAAATTTTATTGAAATTTTGCACAAATGTGTATTTCCGGAGACAAAGCTTTCTGTTAAAAATTGTGCCCATATAAATTTTTTAAAAATAAACCCGATTTTCTTTAAATTTTATATACGTGTGTATCTCTATGGACAACACTTTTTGTAAATATTTTGGAGACCCCATACACATTTTTTAAAAAATTTAACTCGATTTTCTTCAAATTTTATACACATGTGATCTCCGATTTTTGTTAAAATTTTGGAGACCCCGGGGTCTTGGGGCCCCAACAATTTTAAAAAAAAGAATTAACTCGAATTTTTTCAAATTTCATACACGCTGTTATCTCCGATGGACACTTTTTGTAAAAATTTTGGAGACCCCGGCCTCGGGGTCGTGTGGCACCATACAAATTTTTTAAAAAAATGACCCCGACTTTCTTCAAATTTTATACACGTGTGTTACTCCGATGGACAACACTTATCGTAAAAATTTTAGAGACGCTGGGCCTCATACAAATTTTAAATAAAATTAACCCGATTTTGGTTAAATGTTATATACATGTGTATCTCCGATGGACAAAACTTTTTGAGCGAATGGGCCCTGAGGCCCGAGGGGTGCCCGTATAAATCTTTATTAAAGTTGTTATTTGTAAATTAATAAACTTGTGTTGTTTTATTTGCAAAATCCTTTACGAACTCAAAAGCATAAATTTCGTAACAATTGGTGTCTGAAGTGGGATTTTGCAAATCGTTGGACAATAAATAAATTAATTAGTGATTTTCCAAACCTTGAGACAGTAAACAAATTAAGTGAAACTTACAAACCGATAAACAGTAAATTATAAAATGGAAAGTGAAGTGAATAATTAATCCTATTGTCCCCAGGAGCTTAAAGAAGAGCTTGGAAGGCGAGGTCTAAGCACTACCGGAAATAAGCAGGAGTTATTTCTCCGATTGCAACAAGTCGTCAAAAGGGAAAAGCAGCAAGCTGATGTTTGTTTGTATTGTTCTTTATTAAATATTTATGGTACAAGGTATAAATTTGCATGATAAAATGATCTAGTGATTAGAGATATTGACTCATTCTCTTTGCATCCAAAATATTATTTGGCATTTCGAATTTTTTCAAGATATGCATTGAAGTAGGAAAATTTGAAAAAAACCTAACTGAAATTTAACCTTACTTAGCTAAAACCAAAAAAAAAATAATATAAGCTTAAAACTAGATGTTGGTTATAATTCATTTTGGTTTTCATTTAACTTGAAACACAATTCTTTTCATTAAACGTTACAATTATTATGAAGCTTTTTAGTAGAGTAGTGCCAGGGGAAATTACATATTAATTTTAGTATTTTATTTTGTGCAACCTGCAATTTGATGTAGTGACAATGGGCATAATTTATCCAAACTGATGCAACATACGTCAAAACCAGTTGGAAAATTACTTTGAATATCAGTAATTAGTTTTTATAACTAGGCTGTTATCGTCTGTTGAGAAATCGATACAAGGATCGGGTTATTGTTTGTGATTTTTGAATGGAAGTTAGTATGTGTTTTTTAAAAGTGAGTAATTTGTCAAGAGTGACTCCAAGATATTTTATAGAGTCATTCATTCCAGTCAATATCGGTTCCGTTATTACTGAGTTTTGATTGAGGGAGGTTAGTTGCTTTTCCGTGTGAAGAAAGTGGCGGCTGTTTTGTTGGGATTTATTTTGATTTTCCATTTATAGAAGTAATTAGTCGTATCGAGTAAGGCCCTTTGCAAGTTATTCATAATGGTGTTGCAGTCCGACGAGCTACAATACAAAGCAGTATCATCAGCAAAAAAAGACCTTTGAACATTAACAAATGTTGCGAAATCCGATATGTATATGTTATAGAGGATGGGGCTCAAAACGGCTCCTTGAGAAACACCAGCGGAAATATGGTGAGAATTAGACTTGGTAGAATTTATTTGTACGTAGAAATATCTATCTTTTAGGTAGCTCGCTATTAACTTCATAATTCTTGTGGGGAAATTAAATTTAACCATTTTATAAATTAAGCCATTGTGCCATACGTAGTCGAAGGCTTTTTCTATGTCAAACGTTATAAGAGCTGTTGATTTTTTTTAAAGAAATGCTTCTCGGGTTTCGTTTGTTAAGCGTTTAGCTTGAAGGGTGCTGGATAGTCCTATCATAAAACTAAATTGCTCTTTTGGTATGATGTTATGAGAACTAAAATTTTTTTTAATAAGCACTCCGAGCACTTTTCACTTTCAGTGAGTGCGATAGTATCAACATTTTTTAAGGGTGGAATACTTCTGTTATTTTCCTTAAAATTGTAGCCAATTTCCAAAAGGGTTTCCCGTCAATAGGTAGAGTACTTAAAAATGGGTTCCATTTAAGATTTTGGAAATTTCTTATTTTGAATCGAATAATATCTTTGAGATATTTTACTTCCGCTTTTAAATCTCTTCGCCTTGATCTTTGCCATTGACAACGGAGTAGTTCCGCGTATTCATTATTACTTTTATGTCATGGGGAAGTGGATCATAATTAGATTTCTTTACTGTAGCAAAAGGAATAGACAAAATTTTGGCGTTTTCGAGTATTGCTTAAAATTTTGCTATCAAAGTATCAATCTTAAATTTAGAGTTTATTATATCACATGTTTGTTTCTTAGATCGACTGAATTGTTTATTATGTATTTCAATTTATTCCAGCTTTATAGCTTTATTAGCTTTAGGAAAATTAAAAAAATATCGATTGGTAGTAGAAGCGGGATTGTTATATTTAAAGGTTAGAGGTAAATGATTGACACAGAGCATTGTTGATAGTAGGTACTTCTGTGAAGTTTGCTATGTTAGATATTAACATATTAACATGCTGAAGGATTTCCTCCACCGTTTCGTGGCACGAATGTTGGACTATGCGGGAGATTATATTCATGGGTTCTGTAATATTAATGTTGTAAAGTATTTTACCCCACTGATTACTTCTGAAACAACCCCAGTTCTGATGACGGCAGTTGAAGTCACCACATATAATGTACTTATTTGGTTGTATACATAGCTTTAAAATGTCATATTTGAAATATAGACCTTTAGATCTGGTGTAACCACCTCCCGGAAAATAAACTGCATATAAAAGGATACTGTTATTATTTGCGCATGTTATTTTAATAGAGATAGTTTCTATAATTTTAGTTGAGGAGTGAGATTCTAAATTATGTTTTATGTTTTTTTTAATTAGAATTGCAACTCCTCCATGATTTCGTTCGACTCGATCCAGTCTATAAAGGAAAAAGTCTTTGTGAGAGAACTTGATAGATGGTTTAAGCCAGGTCTCCGAAATTAATGCTACATCTATTTTCTTTTCAAA
This sequence comes from Nephrocerus scutellatus, assembly GCA_947095585.1. NCBI lineage: Eukaryota > Metazoa > Arthropoda > Insecta > Diptera > Pipunculidae > Nephrocerus > Nephrocerus scutellatus. The sequence continues at coordinate 81,996,617 of OX352762.1, forward strand.
AACAAAATCAAAGAATTCAACTTTTTTGTTGGAAATGCCCATTGCGTTCCATGACATTATATTGATTGGGTGATTAATTGACATTGCTATATACATATTTTAATACTAATTCGGAAATTACATTGAATTGATCTAGTCTGTTTTTACATGAGTTCATTTTATTGAGCATTTCATTAGTCAATGAAGTAATCTCGTCAATAGAGAACATCGCTCCTTTCGAGTTTTTATTATCATAATTGTTGCTAAGCACAGACTTATAAGTAGGCACTTCGTTATTGATATTTTGTTACCGTCCGGAATAAAAGCAGCAGAGAAAGAATTAGACTTATTCTGTCTTGCAGGTGAAAGAGTAGGAAAGTCCATGATGATATAAAATTTGTTTTCTCTTGGTCTTACTGTAGTATTGTGGCGTGTTATCAGGTTTTCTCTTATTTTAATAAATTCATGACGTTTTAGGCAGTTGAGATCCCTAGCGTTATGAATACCGTTACAGTTAATACACTTTGGTGAATTGTTAATGTTTGGGCATTCTTGGAAGTGGTGGCACTTAGAGCAATGAGCACAAGCCGATTTAACGAAACATTTTTCGGAACCATTGCCATACATTTGGCACTTATAGCACTGAGTAATTTTATTTTGACTTTTTCTATAGGGATCCCATTTATCACTGTACTGAAAACACAACGAAATGCACGGAGTTCATTAATTTTAATAGATTTTTGGTGTAAAAATATCAAGTAATTACACTGATTGTCAAATTTTTTGTGGATTATATTAATTTTTTTGATTTGTTGGATTTTAAGATCGTAAGCAGTTTCGAGTTCGGATTTCAGTGCTTCGACGTTCATGTCGTGAAGACCCGTTAGAACAACTTTCAATGGAATTTAGTTTTTTATACAATTGGTGTAAAAATTGTAGTTTAATGATTTGAGGCGATCAGTAACTAGTTTGTGATGTAGATCTTCATTCAATATAAGTTTGATGCCAATAAACGAGAAGCTAGTGTGATGGTAGAACTTATTCAAAAAAAATTCCCTTTTCCTAGTCGGAATTGTAAACGAAGAAAAAGAAAAAGAAAAAAAAAGGAAATCGAAATTTTGGTTACATCACACCCTGTGCATTATTACATCTTGCGGTTCACTTACACCATCAATAGCTAAATTTGCGAAAATTTAGCTTGGTTATAGGTGGCGTAATATAAAAGTATAGATTGACCCCTTTGATTGGTCACCGAAATCGGATGATTTCCATTTTGCTCTCGAATATCAAATACCGACCTGCCACGCAAGCAATAGCCCATGAGTGGATTAGAATAGGTAAAAAGATATTCGATTGATGTTACCGTAGGATGGGGGTTATACACATGATGTATGAGCAGTGACACTGTAGGGTATGTCTAACGCACACATACCAACACAGGTGGTCAGCTCACAACTGCAACCTGATGCGATGAGAAACGAAAAATTCATAAAGTTACCGGTTTCTGCAGGCTTGCTGCGCTGCCGCCAGTCCATTTTGGGTGTTAAATTTTTTTTTGATGTACTTAAAGTATAAAAAGTACTATCGATATTAAATAAAATTAACAATTTTACAGAAGTTTGTGCGGGACCTAAATCTTAAAGATACCGGCAGTCGGAGACACAACGTGTCTGAAATTTTTTCTTCTGCGGGCATTGCAAAAAGGGTTCGATCAGAACGACATTCAAACGTGTTTTTTTTGTTCCAATCGTTGCAAATAGTTTTGCAAGTGTAATCACTGTGTGTACCGGCTTCTTTCGAGGCTACCAAAGAAGGAAAAAGGGAATAAGGGTGACTTTTACATCTCCCTATCGTCGATTTATTTTTGGCCCCGGCAGTGTCGTTCTAAGTGTTGTGCAACGAATCACAATAGCAACGAGTTTTGATTGCTCTTGTTTCAATACTAAGACGGCAAAATGGTGAAGTAATTGGCTAAAAGGCTTTTTGCTCTTGGATTTAGAGGCAAAACCCTCCCTGAGAAGGCAGCTGTAAAAATTCCTGGAGTCATCAGCGACCTATCGGAAGAGAAGAGGATCTGACGGTACCCTACTGCCGGAAATTCATCGACCAATTCGTCGTATGACATCTTTTATCCGGAGAGGACCGGAAAACATCCCACCGGATTGTCTAATAGTTTATTTTTTTATTTCACTTATTAATTATTGAGCACATCCATTTCTTGTGAGTGTTAAGAAAATGGTGGTTCTCGCACGCGGACACGAATCGCACGGTATTCTCGCGGGTCGATATTTCCCTAATTAAAGGGCCGCGTAATGAAACTAACCTTTACTTCCCTAAGGGACAGCGCTGGTGACGATGGATATGCCGAAAAAAAGTAAGTGAAAATGTTATATTATATTTTGTATGCTTGTTATACCGCCTGTACCTTGGACTTTTGCGATCGGGTCTGTCGAAAGGAACCAGGTCATTTGTCTAAGCACATTTGGGATGCTCACACCAATGTACTAAGAGTCAGGGTTCGAAATTGTTTTTTTTTGGTTGCGCCAATTGGCAATACCCACAAAGTAGACTAAAGGTTTATGTAATATAGGTTGGCAATATATTTTTATCAATAGATTAATTTTAAATATTATGCGCGTTGGCAACACTTTTTTTAAATTATCTTTAAAGATTATGCCCGGTAGCAATGTTATATATACGTGGAAAAATTAAATTATGCCCGTTGGCAATATATTTTTAGAAATAAATCAACTTTAAATATTATGCCCGTTGGCAATTTTTTTTGTATGACCAAATGGCAAAGTATATTTATCAATTAATTAAATTGAATTATGCCCGTTGGCAATATAGTTTTATCAATAGATTAACTAAATACTATGGACGTTGGCAGCACTTTTTTTAAATTATCATTAAAGATTATGCCCGGTGGCAATGTTATATATACTTGGCAAAATTAAACTATGCCCGTTGTATATTGCCAACGGGCATAGTTTTTAGAAATATATGAACTTTAAATATTATGCCCGTTGGCAACTTTTTTTGTATGGCCAAATGGCAGTTATATTTATCAATCAATTAATGTTTGATTATGCCCGTTGGCAATATACTTTTTTCCTTGAATAAAATTAACTGTATTTACTACCTGATTTCGGCGGTGTAATCATTTTAGTAGTTGGTGAACATACTCCGGCATGGAGTTTAGTTGGGTCTAAGGAAGTACGGATGGGTGAGATGGGGTTGAGTTCCTTCAGTCGGCGGTCGATCAGGTGATGTGATTAGGCCGCAGTTGAAGAGGGGGTTCCAAAATTTGGACCCATGGTAGGGCGGGTTCAGACGCCTGAGGGATCATAACACCAAATCCATGAGTCAAATAGCATCGTGGTAGTCGAGGGGAAGGCTTTCCTACCCGGAAGTTATGGGGCAGCACTTCCGGTTTCTCTTTTCTTCTCGTTAACTTTTCCCTAATAATAGCACGCACAATTTTTTTTGTATATGTTGGTCGGGGAAAAAATTGAGCGATCAGCCTAATCAAGGACCCACCCCATATACGACGAGCTGGCGAAGGTATCCTATTGCGTGCTAGATCGATAGGCAGCTGCTCAACCTGGAATTCGGCGGTGACTTCACTCATCACTGGACGTCCTGATTTCCCTCATGGCCACGGCCCTTTTATGGGCTGGTGCCATTAGAACGACAATCGCACGACCATATTAAAACATTACAAAAAATGGCGCCTAACGTGGGGCCCGAAAAGATCGGACCTGTTTCTGTCTTCTGGGGTCCCACTCACAATTTTCCGTGGAAACCACGTTGGTAAACACCAACGTAGGGCTCGAAAGAGTTGCGGTTTAGTCCAAAATTTTCTTGGGTCTCACCCTTTTCGAATTTTAATTTCTTTGTAGATTAATATAGTATGTCTGTAGGACATTATTTTGATTGTTTTGGAATAGTATCTGAGTGGGTTGCTTGTGAATCGTAGGTGATTTTGGAGTATTATCTTTTCGAATACCTGACCTGGCATAACCACTTAGGTTACTGTCTCAAATCCCTTCTCTATCTTTTGGGTTCTGCCGCGTTCAAGGGATGAAATGGGATCGGCCTATGGAATTGCAGACTTCTTGCTCGTAGCGGATGTTCTGCCCAAGGGGTTTTAGGTTCGTCCTGAGTTCGTGGTAGTTCACAACAATTTCACCTATCAAATTACTTTTGTGCTCGATTATTACTTTCGTTTAGATTGATATATTCTGTCCGTAGGACATTAACTTGTGTTTGGTGGAGACCATCGGTCAGAATCTTTGGAATTGCGGATTTATTTGACTCTTGTACGAATTTCCGACTAAAGATAACTGTCTGATAAACTCTTAACACCGTCCTGGTGATAAGCCGATACTACACCAAAATTCTTATTCTATTGTCTGGCCATGAGCGTTCGTTTTCCCTTTGGAATCGCAGGGGCCTGCCAAAGGCGGACGTCCTGACTAAGGAACCAACGGTTCGCCTGGTAAGCGAATAGTATCTCTCGCTTCATCTATTATTTCCTTTTTAAAGAACTTTTTGGTGGCCTCGTGTGTAGTTATGGAAGTCATTCGGAAACGCTGGTGCTCAGTACTGATCGTTAAGTAACAACGGCACCTGACCAATGCTTCCTCATGAAGGATTATTTGCGTATTGTCGGAAAATAGTTCGTCTCATTCCTTAGCTACACACAGACTTACTTAAACTGAATGATGAATGATTCGGATTTTCTTGGAATAACAGTAGTGTACTGTACGGACACGCTGTCCGAAAGGCCGTCGGATTATGTCGTTAGTTGAAGTGCTCGATCATTGCTCATGGAACTGCTTGTTATTTTGCCTCGTGGAAATGCTAGACCAGAGTAGTGTCTTTGGATTATTGGGATATTAGTTCTTTCTCTATCTCAAAACTTTATTCTTGCCTCGATGATGTTACACGACTTAAGACTCAGGTCCTTGTGAGAAGGAACTCAACCAAATCTCACCCCCCCATCTTTATATATTGTATTTAGTATAAAAACTTATTTTTGTTAGTAATCGGTATCGTGAATTATTTCAGTCACGGAGAATTGATCAAGTTCCAAGCTACCGGAATTTTAGTAAAGTATCTTTTCCAACCTGACCATTCTCCATTGAGAATGGTAGGTATCTTTATTTGTATATTCTACGAAGTTTTGTTGAACTTCTTGGGGTTTGCCTCTTTGTAATCTCACGGTTGTACCACAATCCTAAAGGCAATAAATTTCTGTCTTTAGCGGCTAACCGCTTAACTATAGGTAGCGAAAGCTTGGTTGTCTGAGTACCGCTTAGAGGTGGTCGATTATTTCTGCTCGTTTGATTTGCTGGTTGCTCCAAAGGGAACGTGCTTGACTTTGGGTGTCAAATTAGGATCGTAGTTATAGTCGTACCAATGGCTACGGTTCGAAGTACGGAGGATTTTACTCGCCTCAATCCTAGTGTGGTCTGCCATGTATGCAAGACGGAGTTGACCGATATCGAAAGTCTGATTTCGGAATGCGAACATGTCTTCCACAACGTATGCATCACCGAATTTCTGAAGACGTCGACTAAGTGTCCAGTCTGCAAGAGGGAATGCTTGGGCGAAAGGTTGAAGCCAATTGAGATATCGGTGGCACCAACTCCCAGTGCGATGGTGGAAAGAAGTCGGGTTACCAAACGTACCCCGACCGCTAAGGGAGCAAACCCGAAGACTATGAACACTCGCTGTGTAAGTGCCGGCAGGAAAGGTAATGGCAGGAGACGTAATCCGTTGGACTGGTCCATGAATCACAGTTCATTAGACACCGGGGCTAACCCCAATGCGAACCGAAGTCTTGTGGATGAAGTTATCCTTTTCGAGGATAATCGGCGGATGTCTGGAGTACATCCTATAGGGAATACTGTCAAAAGCCTTTCAGTGGACGAAGTTAAGGACCTAATAAGCGCATCCTTGGAGCGACAGCAGTCCGAAACCATCGACTGCTTGACTAGTAGACTAACGGACCTGGTTATCTCCAACGTGCAGCGATGTTTCGAACAATGGAATCCTCAACCCAATCTAGCTTGTGGTAGTCAACCAAGTGCCTATCAACCTCGCCTTGAAGATTTCGCTCGTATACCCTCTTCGACAGCCCCTAATGGACTCAGCGATCCAGCACTGCAATCTAATTTGCGTAGCGTGTCATTCGCACCGGATCCTCCATCAGCAAACGGTCGTTCTTTGGATTTGGGAAAGTCAGATCGTGTCACAAGTATCATACAAAAGTGGCGGTTCCGATTCGATGGTTCTTCGGACGGTCTCCCTGTTGATGAATTCCTATATCGCGTTCAAGTCCTGACGAACCAGACTTTAAATGGTGATTTCTCGTTAATTTGCAACCACTTCCACATGCTACTTCATGGGAAAGCACGTGAATGGTTCTGGCGATATCATCGTAGTGTGCTAAATTGCAAGTGGTTCGATCTTTGCGAATCCCTGCGAACGCAATATAAAGATTGTCGCACGGATTACGATTTATTGGAGAGCATTCGGTCGAGGAAACAGAAAGAGCGCGAGTCTTTTGATGAATATTTCGATTCGGTTTCGGTGTTAACCAACCGATTGAATAATTCATTGACTGAGAAAGAGTTAATCGAGCTCTTGTCACGTAACCTACGGCCGGATGTTCGTCACGAAATCTTGTACCTTAATATCAATTCTGTTGCGCAACTGCGGGATATTTGCCGGAAACGCGAACGATTCTTTGGAGAAGTCAGCCGTGGTTTTCCTGGATTGAGAAATCCTCAACCCCGACGTAACATATCTGAGGTGGATGCTGCTTACGGCCCTTTAAATGGAAATGATCCGATACCACACGTTAGGAATGAAAATGGTGCTAAGGTTGAAGGTGTTGGCATGGTTTGTTGGAATTGCGATGAACCTGGTCATAGATACTTGGATTGTCTACAAGATAGACGGATTTTCTGCTACGGATGTGGTGCGGTGAACGTTTTCAAGCCGAATTGTTTAAAATGCAGGGCGTCGGGAAACTTCCGACCGGGTGTGGCGCATATTCGTCAGCGAAATCCACACCCCAAGTAGATACAACCTCGGATAATGTTCCACCAGAAGTCCAGAAGCCTAATGACATTAATGATGAACCTAAAGTTCCTAAAAGCACGCATGTCAAAAATGTTAATGATATCCCATCAAAACCCCAGGCTAGTAGATCCGTCGTATCGCCAATTATTCCTTATCATGTTCGTCTGGAAAATTACCAGAAAGCCCGAGCTCGGATCTTTGGAGGGATCAACCCAACAGTAAAGAGGAAGAGTAAGCGCTCCACGTTTAGGATACGAACATTTTGGAGATCGGTGTTGCAAAGTCGTCGGAGGTTTGTCAATGCAATCATCAACAGAGAAGACGACGTTCGTTCGTATGCGGAGGTTAAATTCTTAAATCGGACTATGTTGGGACTACTCGATAGTGGTGCTACCATAAGTTGCATAGGCTTGGGGGTGGCAAAAGAGATTTTGAGTGGTGGTCACAACGTGATTAAGTTTTCCAGTAGTATCAGAACAGAACGGATTGGGAAAGACGAATTTGGTTGAACACATCATCGATGTTCAAAATGCAAGGCCAACTAAGCAGCGTCATTATCCAGTTTCCCCGGCGGTCGAGAAATTGATTTTCGCGGAACTGGATGATATGTTGGGTCTTGAAAACATCGAGGAATCCAAAAGTTCTTGGAGTTCCCCGGTAGTGTTAGTAGTAGATCATAATTAGATTTCTTCACTGTAGCAAAAGGAATAGACAAAATTTTGGCGTTTTCGAGTATTGCTTAAAATTTTACTATCAAAGTATCAATCTTAAATTTAGAGTTTATTATATCAGGTGACATGTTTCTTAGATCGACTGAATTGTTTATCATGTATTTGAATTTATTCCAGCTTTATAGCTTTATTAGCTTTATGAAAATTAAAAAAATTTGATTGGTAGTAGAAGCGGGATTGTTATATTTAAAGGTTAGAGGTAAATGATCTGAAGACACTGACACAGAGCATTGTTGATAGTAGGTACTTCTGTGAAGTTTGCTATGTTAGATATTAAAAGGTCCAGTACTGAAGGATTTCCTCCACCGTTTCGTGGCACGAATGTTGGACTATGCGGGCGATTATATTCATGGGTTCTGTAATATTAATGTTGTAAAGTATTTTACCCCACTGATTACTTCTGAAACAACCCCAGTTCTGATGACGGCAGTTGAAGTCACCACATATAATGTACTTATTTGGTTGTATACATAGCTTTAAAATGTCATATTTGAAATATAGACCTTTAGATCTGGTGTAACCACCTCCCGGAAAATAAACTGCATATAAAAGGATGTTATTTTAATAGAGATAGTTTCTATAATTTTAGTTGAGGAGTGAGATTCTAAATTATGTTTTATGTTTTTTTTAATTAGAATTGCAACTCCTCCATGATTTCGTTCGACTCGATCCAGTCTATAAAGGAAAAAGTCTTTGTGAGAGAACTTGATAGATGGTTTAAGCCAGGTCTCCGAAATTAATGCTACATCTATTTTCTTTTCAAAAACAAAATCAAAGAATTCAACTTTTTTGTTGGAAATGCCCATTGCGTTCCATGACATTATATTGATTGGGTGATTAATTGACATTGCTATATACATATTTTAATACTAATTCGGAAATTACATTGAATTGATCTAGTCTGTTTTTACATGAGTTCATTTTATTGAGCATTTCATTAGTCAATGAAGTAATCTCGTCAATAGAGAACATCGCTCCTTTCGAGTTTTTATTATCATAATTGTTGCTAAGCACAGACTTATAAGTAGGCACTTCGTTATTGATATTTTGTTACCGTCCGGAATAAAAGCAGCAGAGAAAGAATTAGACTTATTCTGTCTTGCAGGTGAAAGAGTAGGAAAGTCCATGATGATATAAAATTTGTTTTCTCTTGGTCTTACTGTAGTATTGTGGCGTGTTATCAGGTTTTCTCTTATTTTAATAAATTCATGACGTTTTAGGCAGTTGAGATCCCTAGCGTTATGAATACCGTTACAGTTAATACACTTTGGTGAATTGTTAATGTTTGGGCATTCTTGGAAGTGGTGGCACTTAGAGCAATGAGCACAAGCCGATTTAACGAAACATTTTTCGGAGCCATGGCCATACATTTGGCACTTATAGCACTGAGTAATTTTATTTTGACTTTTTCTATAGGGATCCCATTTAATCACTGTACTGAAAATACTACGAACTGCACGGAGTTCATTAATTTTAATAGATTTTTGTTGTAAGAATATCAAGTAATTACACTGATTGTCAAATTTTTTTGTGGATTATATTCATTTTTTTGATTTGTTGGATTTTTAGATCGTAAGCAGTTTCGAGTTCAGATCTCAGTGCTTCGACGTTCATGTCGTGAAGACCCGTTAGAACAACTTTCAATGGAATTTCGTTTTGTACACAATGGGTGTAAAAATTGTAGTTTAATGATTTGAGGCGCTCAGTAACTAGTTTGTGATGAAGATCTTCATTCAATATAAGTTTGATGCCAATAAACGAGAAGCTAGTGTGATGGTAGAACTTATTCCTAGACGAAGAAAAAGAAAAAGAAAAAAAAGGAAATCGAAATTTTGGTTACATCACACCCTGTGCATGATTACATCTTGCGGTTCACTTACATCATCAATAGCTAAATTTGCGCAAGCAATAGCCCATGAGTGCATTAGAATAGGTAAAAAGATATTCGATTGATGTTACCGTAGGATGGGGGTTATACACATGATGCATGAGCAGTGACACTGTAGGGTATGTCTAACGCACACATACCAACACAGGTGGTCAGCTCACAACTGCAACCTGATGCGATGAGAAACGAAAAATTCATAAAGTTACCGGCAGTCGGAGACACAACGTGTCTGAAATTTTTTTCTGCAGGCTTGCTGCGCTGCTGCCAGTCCATTTTGGGTGTTAAATTTTTTTTTTGATGTACTTGAGGTATAAAAAGTACTATCGATATCAAATAAAATTAACAATTTTACAGAAGTTTGTGCGGGACCTAAATCTTAAAGATACCGGCAGTCAGAGACACAACGTGTCTGAAATTTTTTCTTCTGCGGGCTGGCTGCGCTGCCGCCAGTGGCATTGCAAAAAGGGTTCGATCAGAACGACATTCAAACGTGGGCTTTTTTTTTGTTCCAATCGTTGCAAATAGTTTTGCAAGTGTAATCACTGTGTGTACCGGCTTCTTTCGAGGCTACCAAAGAAGGAAAAAGGGAATAAGGGTGACTTTTACATCTCCCTATCGTCGATTTATTTTTGGCCCCGGCAGTGTCGTTCTAAGTGTTGTGCAACGAATCACAATAGCAACGAGTTTTGATTGCTCTTGTTTCAATACTAAGACGGCAAAATGGTGAAGTAATTGGCTAAAAGGCTTTTTGCTCTTGGATTTAGAGGCAAAACCCTCCCTGAGAAGGCAGCTGTAAAAATTCCTGGAGTCATCAGCGACCTATCGGAAGAGAAGAGGATCTGACGGTACCCTACTGCCGGAAATTCATCGACCAATTCGTCGTATGACATCTTTTATCCGGAGAGGACCGGAAAACATCCCACCGGATTGTCTAATAGTTTATTTTTTTATTTCACTTATTAATTATTGAGCACATCCATTTCTTGTGAGTGTTAAGAAAATGGTGGTTCTCGCACGCGGACACGAATCGCACGGTATTCTCGCGGGTCGATATTTCCCTAATTAAAGGGCCGCGTAATGAAAATAACCTTTACTTGATGATCTCCTCATCGACAGCGCTGACGACGATGGATATGCCGAAAAAAAAGTAAGTGAAAATGTTATATTATATTTTGTATGCTTGTTATACCGCCTGTACCTTGGACTTTTGCGATCGGGTCATCATTTTAGTAGTTGGTAAACATACTCCGGCATGGAATTTAGTTGGGTCTAAGGAAGTACGGATGGGTGAGATGGGGTTGAGTTCCTTCAGTCGGCGGTCGATCAGGTGATGTGATTTGGCCGCAGTTGAAGAGGGGGTTCCAAAATTTGGACCCATGGTAGGGCGGGTTCAGACGCCTGAGGGATCATAACACCAGATCCACGAGTCAAATAGCATCGTGGTAGTCGAGAGGAAGGCTATCCTACCCGGATCAGATCATTCATAATTTGGGCAACCACCTCACTAGTTTTTTTTAGGATTGTAATTGGAGATAATACACTTTTAACAACTTCAGGGATTATATTAGAAGTCTCATCAATTTCGATTTCGTTGTCATCGTTTGAAAGAGCACTATATCTGTTGTATGATAATGGATTTTTAACATAGACAGCTTTTGTTTTTTTTATTACGCGACATGGTAGGACCGTTATGATGACGGTGCTAATCATTAGATGAGCCCGAGTGAGATCTTTTCGATGTAATTTTGGAATTAGCTTATGCCTTTATTTAATTTAAAAAGATAGAAAAAGAATAATATTGGCTAAATGCGATAGCGTATTATAAGAATTAAATGTTAACACAAGTGAGAGTTGTAAGATCACAAAGAAATTTGCACGATGTGTGAACGAAGCCAAAGAGAACTGCAGCAAGCTGATGAAGTGTTTTCAATTGAGGCGGAGTTTGTGGAAGGAAAATCGTCCACTTCTGAAGAAAAGGGTGGTGTGCCAAACATGGAAGCTATGTTGCAAGTTCTAATGCAACAAATGAATAGCAAGTTTGACCTGCACAGAGAACAAACGCAGCGGCAAAGAGAACAAAGTGAAGAGATTAAAAAAGAACTTATTCAACAAAGTGAACAATCGCAGCAACAGAATCAAGAGTTAAGAAAAGATTTGAATTTTCAAATTAGTGATAAGTTGGAACAGCAAAGTTAAAGGCTGAATCGACAAAATCAACAGCAGAGCCAAGAACTGAAGCGGGAATTAAATTCCAAATTCGATCTTGGAAGGGATTGCAACAGTCTGGTTGTCAATGGCGAATTGGAGAGCGACCTTGCGATTTTATTCTAGAGTTTAAACACATGAGTTTCCAGATCAATTGTGAATCCTGAAATGATGTCTGGAGAACAAGTAGAAAGAGTGCATCACTACAAGTTGAGGACAGCTACAGGAGAAGCTGCAGCAGTTAAGGGTGAACGTTTCCCTACAGTCGAGTTTGGAGGATTAAGATTTCGACATCGGTTTATTGTTGCCCGTGTGGAAGATGAATGCATATTGGGTTTGGACTTTATGATGGCGCACCAGATGTCACTTGATTTGAGAAAGCGAGTACTGAGATGGCGTAATGTGGAAGTTCCGCTCAGCATGACCGGCAATCACAATGGTGGATCATTCAGGAAGTGTTGTGTCCCCGAGTACAAACAAAGTAGAAGACCGGAAATCCAAAAATGTTTAGTTGTTTCACGAAACACGGTCCAGCAGATGAAAGATCATTTGACAAGAGAGCAGCTTAAAGAATTGGTCCAGTACTTCGATTGATGGACCAAGGTGAAAGACCGCAGTGGCACGAAATTTCAGCAGCAAGTCCGACAGTAAAAAGTTACTGGGCTCAATGGCAGTCATTGAGACTCGAAGATGGATTACTAGTAAGGCAATGGCAATCTGCCGATGGTCGGTATTACAAATCAAAGGTAGTGTTACCAACGAATTTGGTGAACACAGTTATTCACGATGCACACAGTGGAACATCAGGCGAACATTTGGGAATTAAGAGGACACTAGATGAAGTAAGAAATCGATTCTTTAGGGTCAATTGTCGCAGAGAAGGTGAAAACTGGTGCCGAGCGTGTGCGAAGTGTGCTGCAAGAAAAGAACTTCAACAAACAGCTAGAGGGAAAACTTATCGATACAAAGTTGTAGCGCCAATAGTTGGGCAAGATGCATAGGATTCCGATTGAAGACCAATGATGATCAATGTCCATAGAACAGTAAAAAAACAATCTGCGTGCGTACTATGAAAATTTTCGTTTGTCTATACAATTCCAAGACAAGACAAGGGAATTTACAGAAACCACAGCAAAGTTGGGAAGAACCCCACAAGAGGAACAACGACGCAGTATATCAAATTCAAAAAAACCCCAGATGTCAAAGGGAAGTTGTCTGCATCAACAAATTGACAAGGTACAACATTAGAGGGAGTGCTGAATCTGTTTGGGACGAACAGAATTAAGGTGTGGGTAATGTTACGAAAAGTAGTTAGTAGCGCATATAATAGAATATGAATCCTAAGATAAATCGCAATGTACATACTGCATACTAAAAATAAGCACTTTTATGTAGCATGCTTTTAGGCTTTAAAACTATTAGATTATTTGAAATGTAACCGCCTGTAAGTTCATTACGTACTGGTCAAAAATGTAGTCAAACCGGTTTGTGCGGTTTGCCCGGGACTTTACGATTTTTCTTTCCTCTGACAGCTTTCCTCTATGTAGCACATGACATTTAGAGCCATCATAGGTTGCTTTAATAACAGCTATTAGCTTATCGGGTATACCTCTCCTGGGCAAGGCGAGTCAGATAAACTGTCTGTTGACACTGTCAAACGACTTCTTAAAATCGCAGGTGTAGTGGTGACCGGAATTCAACTCACTGTTCAATCATGATCCGCAGGGTATGTTGATGTGGTCGACACAGGAGGATCCAATGCGGACACCTGCTTGTTCGGCATCAAGTATATCTTCCAGATGTTCCTTAATTCGCTCTAGTACTACTTTGGCTATTACCTTTGCAACTGCAGGAAGAACGCAAATGCCTTTACATTTTTTAGGGAGCTTGACAATCATTCCCTTCTTCCACTCGTCGGGGAAAACTTTCTGTCTCCCAAGCTCTCCCTACAAGAGGATATAAAAGCTCTGTTGATGTCGATGGAGCGGCACGCAGAAGCTCTGCGGGTATACCATCTAGTCCTACCGAGTTATTGTTCTTTAGTGCGTTGATCGCGGTAGCGATCTCATCTTTACTGGGAGTTGAGGTGTGAATTCGGCAAATTGTTACTTCCGGCAGCTCCGTTTGATTTGGGCGTATATCGTTGGCGAATACACGGTTAAGGACCGTAGAAAAATGCTCCTGCCGTCGCTTGAGCTGATCCTCATCTGAAACGAGTACGGCACCATCAAGGTCGTACACCAGATGTTGGCTTGAGCGTTGACCACCTGTCAGCTCTTTGGTGATTCTGTAAACGGTTCTGCTATCGCACCTGCTCGCTACTTCCTCTGCTTCTGAGGCTAGGTTGTTAATATAATTACGTTTGTCACGTCTTACAATACGCTGCACTTCTCTCATTCTTCGATACAGGGACTCTAGCTCGATCCTCGCTGCTGCTGGGGTATTTACAATCCGAGCTTTAAATAGCTTACGTTCTTCAATCCGCCTCCAGATATCCTCGTTAAGCCACTTGTTGTAGATGTGAAAACATTTTTCACAGCTTTCCAATGTCCTTGGATGGTTGTCGGCAGTGAGCTGCTGATGCTTCCACTCCTTGCGATAAACGATCCCTTAATTGTTGGCGTACTGAGGGGATATTTAGCCGGTCGATGTTTTTCCTAGGCGTTCGGATGATATTGTGGAGTCTTTGAACTGATGCAGGACGTAACTGGACAGTAGCTACCATAAGGTGATGATCCCGTACCATACGCATGTCGGCTCCCAAAACATCGGATGATCGCCACATGGTCGATTTGGTTGGATGATGATTGCCTGATCACCCAGCTGACTTTGTGGCAGGTCTTATGCTCAAACATGGTGCCTCCTATTACAAGGTGGTTGGTGTTGCAGAAAACAACAAATCTTTCACCATTGTCATTTAGTTCGCCGAGGCCGTGCTTCCCAATGACAAGTCTGGGTCCTTCATTGTCGTTGCCTACAATGGCATCCCCCCCCCATCACGATGACGATATCGCCGTTCGGAGTTGCGTTGAATACAGCCCTTATCTGATTGTAGAAGTTGTCGTTTTCATCCTCAGTCGAGCGATTCGTTGTGGCCTAACACTGTATGATCGAGACGCGCCGTACTCTGATCCGAAATCTGGCAGATAAGGCCCTTTCACTATGTTAATGCCAGGAAATTATGCCTCTGTGTGCTGTTGGCCCATCACGATGACGATATCGCCGTTCGGCGTTGTGTTGAATACAGCCCTTAGCTGATTGCAGAAGTTGTCGTTTTCATCCTCAGTCGAGCGATTCGTTGGGGCCTAACACTGTATGATCGAGACGCGCCGTACTCTGATCCGAAATCTGGCAGATAAGACCCTTTAAACATACTCCGGCATGGAATTTAGTTGGGTCTAAGGAAGTACGGATGGGTGAGATGGGGTTGAGTTCCTTCAGTCGGCGGTCGATCAGGTGATGTGATTTGGCCGCAGTTGAAGAGGGGGTTCCAAAATTTGGACCCATGGTAGGCCGGGTTCAGACGCCTGAGGGATCATTACACCAGATCCACGAGTCAAATAGCATCGTGGTAGTCGAGAGGAAGGCTATCCTACCCGGATCAGATCATTTAATTTAAAAAGATAGAAAAAGAATAATATTGGCTATATGCGATAGCGTATTATAAGAATTAAATTTTAACACAAGTGAGAGTTGTAAGATCACAAAGAAATTTGCACGATGTGTGAACGAAGCCAGCATAAAGAGAACTGCAGCAAGCTGATGAAGTGTTTTCAATTGAGGCGGAGTTTGTGGAAGGAAAATCGTCCACTTCTGAAGAAAAGGGTGGTGTGCCAAACATGGAAGCTATGTTGCAAGTTCTAATGCAACAAATGAATAGCAAGTTTGACCTGCACAGAGAACAAACGCAGCGGCAAAGTGAACAAAGTGAAGAGATTAAAAAAGAACTTATTCAACAAAGTGAACAATCGCAGCAACAGAATCAAGAGTTAAGAAAAGATTTGAATTTTCAAATTAGTGATAAGTTGGAACAGCAAAGTTAAAGGCTGAATCGACAAAATCAACAGCAGAGCCAAGAACTGAAGCGGGAATTAAATTCCAAATTCGATCTTGGAAGGGATTGCAACAATCTGGTTGTCAATGGCGTATTGGAGAGAAGACCTTGCGATTTTATTCTAGAGTTTAGACACATGAGTTTCCAGATCAATTGTGAATCCTGAAATGATGTCTGGAGAACAAGTAGAAAGAGTGCATCACTACAAGTTGAGGACAGCTACAGGAGAAGCTGCAGCAGTTAAGGGTGAACGTTTCCCTTCAGTCGAGTTTGGAGGATTAAGATTTCGACATCGGTTTATTGTTGCCCGTGTGGAAGATGAATGCATATTGGGTTTGGACTTTATGATGGCGCACCAGATGTCACTTGATTTGAGAAAGCGAGTACTGAGATGGCGTAATGTGGAAGTTCCGCTCAGCATGACCGGCAATCACAATGGTGGATCATTCAGGAAGTGTTTTGTCCCCGAGTACAAACAAAGTAGAAGACCGGAAATCCAAAAATGTTCAGTTGTTTCACGAAACACGGTCCAGCAGATGAAAGATCATTTGACAAGAGAGCAGCTTAAAGAATTGGTCCAGTACTTCGATTGATGGACCAAGGTGAAAGACCGCAGTGGCACGAAATTGCAGCAGCAAGTCCGACAGTAAAAAGTTACTGGGCTCAATGGCAGTCATTGAGACTCGAAGATGGATTACTAGTAAGGCAATGGCAATCTGCCGATGGTCGGTATTACAAATCAAAGGTAGTGTTACCAACGAATTTGGTGAACACAGTTATTCACGATGCACACAGTGGAACATCAGGCGAACATTTGGGAATTAAGAGGACACTAGATGAAGTAAGAAGTCGATTCTTTAGGGTCAATTGTCGCAGAGATGTTGAAAACTGGTGCCGAGCGTGTGCGAAGTGTGCTGCAAGAAAAGAACTGCAACAAACAGCTAGAGGGAAAACTTATCGATACAAAGTTGTAGCGCCAATAGTTGGGCAAGATGCATAGGATTCCGATTGAAGACCAATGATGATCAATGTCCATAGAACAGTAAAAAAACAATCTGCGTGCGAACTATGAAAATTTTCGTTTGTCTATACAATTCCAAGACAAGACAAGGGAATTTACAGAAACCACAGCAAAGTTGGGAAGAACCCCACAAGAGGAACAACGACGCAGTATATCAAATTCAAAAAAACCCCAGATGTCAAAGGGAAGTTGTCTGCATCAACAAATTGACAAGGTACAACATTAGAGGGAGTGCTGAATCTGAAGGTGTGGGTAATGTTACGAAAAGTAGTTAGTAGCGCATATAATAGAATATGAATCCTAAGATAAATCGCAATGTACATACTGCATACTAAAAATAAGCACTTTTGTGTAGCATGCTTTTAGGCTTTAAAACTATTAGATTATTTGAAATGTAACCGCCTGTAAGTTCATTACGTACTGGTCAAAAATGTAGTCAAACCGGTTTGTGCGGTTTGCCCGGTTTTTGTAAAAGAACATGATTGAACATGTAGTCTATTTTTAGAAGATGACTCATTATATATAAGTATCGTTAGTTGTAAATAAGGGAATAAGGCTACAATTTTCTGGTCTTTACTCTATCTATAAGATTAGAAGTTTCTGGAAGCTTTTGATTAAGTATAAATAGAGGCGTTAGGCCAAAGTAAGTTACATTGGTAAAGGATTGAATCCGAAACAGAAAAATTAATTTTCATATTAATTTGGTGAAAGAAATTAAAATTTAATGAGCCTCAAGATTTTAAGAACTATTTTAGAATGTCTAGAGCAAACTAAGAAGAGGTGCTTAAAAGAAGACCGATACACAGTTTAGAGAAGCAATAACTCCCCACAGAAAATTAGATGGGACTTTACGATTTTTCTTTCCTCTGACAGCTTTCCTCTATGTAGCACATGACATTTAGAGCCATCATAGGTTGCTTTAATAACAGCTATTAGCTTATCGGGTATACCTCTCCTGGGCAAGGCGAGTCAGATAAACTGTCTGTTGACACTGTCAAACGCCTTCTTAAAATCGCAGGTGTAGTGGTGACCGGAATTCAACTCACTGTTCAATTTTGATCCGCAGGGTATGTTGATGTGGTCGACACAGGAGGATCCAATGCGGACACCTGCTTGTTCGGCATCAAGTATATCTTCCAGATGTTCCTTAATTCGCTCTAGTACTACTTTGGCTATTACCTTTGCAACTGCAGGAAGAACGCAAATGCCTTTACATTTTTTAGGGAGCTTGACAATCATTCCCTTCTTCCACTCGTCGGGGAAAACTTTCTGTCTCCCAAGCTCTCCCTACAAGAGGATATAAAAGCTCTGTTGATGTCGATGGAGCGGCACGCAGAAGCTCTGCGGGTATACCATCTAGTCCTACCGAGTTATTGTTCTTTAGTGCGTTGATCGCGGTAGCGATCTCATCTTTACTGGGAGTTGAGGTGTGAATTCGGCAAATTGTTACTTCCGGCAGCTCCGTTTGATTTGGGCGCATATCGTTGGCGAATACCAGGTTAAGGACCGTAGAAAAATGCTCCTGCCGTCGCTTGAGCTGATCCTCATCTGAAACGAGTACGGCACCATCAAGGTCGTACACCAGATGTTGGCTTGAGCGTTGACCACCTGTCAGCTCTTTGGTGATTCTGTAAACGGTTCTGCTATCGCACCTGCTCGCTACTTCCTCTGCTTCTGAGGCTAGGTTGTTAATATAATTACGTTTGTCACGTCTTACAATACGCTGCACTTCTCTCATTCTTCGATACAGGGACTCTAGCTCGATCCTCGCTGCTGCTGGGGTATTTACAATCCGAGCTTTAAATAGCTTACGTTCTTCAATCCGCCTCCAGATATCCTCGTTAAGCCACTTGTTGTAGATGTGAAAACATTTTTCACAGCTTTCCAATGTCCTTGGATGGTTGTCGGCAGTGAGCTGCTGATGCTTCCACTCCTTGCGATAAACGATCCCGTAATTGTTGGCGTACTGAGGGGATATTTAGCCGGTCGATGTTTTTCCTAGGCGTTCGGATGATATTGTGGAGTCTTTGAACTGATGCAGGACGTAACTGGACAGTAGCTACCATAAGGTGATGATCCCGTACCATACGCATGTCGGCTCCCACAACATCGGATGATCGCCACATGGTCGATTTGGTTGGATGATGATTGCCTGATCACCCATCTGACTTTATGGCAGGTCTTATGCTCAAACATGGTGCCTCCTATTACAAGGTGGTTGGTGTTGCAGAAAACAACAAATCTTTCACCATTGTCATTTAGTTCGCCGAGACCGTGCTTCCCAATGACAAGTCTGAGTCCTTCATTGTCGTTGCCTACAATGGCATCCCCCCCCCCATCACGATGACGATATCGCCGTTCGGAGTTGCGTTGAATACAGCCCTTATCTGATTGTAGAAGTTGTCGTTTTCATCCTCAGTCGAGCGATTCGTTGTGGCCTAACACTGTATGATCGAGACGCGCCGTACTCTGATCCGAAATCTGGCAGATAAGGCCCTTTCACTATGTTAATGCCAGGAAATTATGCCTCTGTGTGCTGTTGGCCCATCACGATGACGATATCGCCGTTCGGCGTTGTGTTGAATACAGCCCTTAGCTGATTGCAGAAGTTGTCGTTTTCATCCTCAGTCGAGCGATTCGTTGGGGCCTAACACTGTATGATCGAGACGCGCCGTACTCTGATCCGAAATCTGGCAGATAAGACCCTTTAAACATACTCCGGCATGGAATTTAGTTGGGTCTAAGGAAGTACGGATGGGTGAGATGGGGTTGAGTTCCTTCAGTCGGCGGTCGATCAGGTGATGTGATTTGGCCGCAGTTGAAAAGGGGGTTCCAAAATTTGGACCCATGGTAGGGCGGGTTCAGACGCCTGAGGGATCATAACACCAGATCCACGAGTCAAATAGCATCGTGGTAGTCGAGAGGAAGGCTATCCTACCCGGATCAGATCATTCATAATTTGGGCAACCACCTCACTAGTTTTTTTTAGGATTGTAATTGGAGATAATACACTTTTAACAACTTCAGGGATTATATTAGAAGTCTCATCAATTTCGATTTCGTTGTCATCGTTTGAAAGAGCACTATATCTGTTGTATGATAATGGATTTTTAACATAGACAGCCTTTGTTTTTTTATTACGCGACATGGTAGGACCGTTATGATGACGGTGCTAATCATTAGATGAGCCAGAGTGAGATCTTTCGATGTAATTTTGGAATTAGCTTATGCCTTTATTTAATTTAAAAAGATAGAAAAAGAATAATATTGGCTATATGCGATAGCGTATTATAAGAATTAAATTTTAACACAAGTGAGAGTTGTAAGATCACAAAGAAATTTGCACGATGTGTGAACGAAGCCAGCATAAAGAGAACTGCAGCAAGCTGATGAAGTGTTTTCAATTGAGGCGGAGTTTGTGGAAGGAAAATCGTCCACTTCTGAAGAAAAGGGTGGTGTGCCAAACATGGAAGCTATGTTGCAAGTTCTAATGCAACAAATGAATAGCAAGTTTGACCTGCACAGAGAACAAACGCAGCGGCAAAGTGAACAAAGTGAAGAGATTAAAAAAGAACTTATTCAACAAAGTGAACAATCGCAGCAACAGAATCAAGAGTTAAGAAAAGATTTGAATTTTCAAATCAGTGATAAGTTGGAACAGCAAAGTTAAAGGCTGAATCGACAAAATCAACAGCAGAGCCAAGAACTGAAGCGGGAATTAAATTCCAAATTCGATCTTGGAAGGGATTGCAACAATCTGGTTGTCAATGGCGTATTGGAGAGAAGACCTTGCGATTTTATTCTAGAGTTTAGACACATGAGTTTCCAGATCAATTGTGAATCCTGAAATGATGTCTGGAGAACAAGTAGAAAGAGTGCATCACTACAAGTTGAGGACAGCTACAGGAGAAGCTGCAGCAGTTAAGGGTGAACGTTTCCCTTCAGTCGAGTTTGGAGGATTAAGATTTCGACATCGGTTTATTGTTGCCCGTGTGGAAGATGAATGCATATTGGGTTTGGACTTTATGATGGCGCACCAGATGTCACTTGATTTGAGAAAGCGAGTACTGAGATGGCGTAATGTGGAAGTTCCGCTCAGCATGACCGGCAATCACAATGGTGGATCATTCAGGAAGTGTTTTGTCCCCGAGTACAAACAAAGTAGAAGACCGGAAATCCAAAAATGTTCAGTTGTTTCACGAAACACGGTCCAGCAGATGAAAGATCATTTGACAAGAGAGCAGCTTAAAGAATTGGTCCAGTACTTCGATTGATGGACCAAGGTGAAAGACCGCAGTGGCACAGATGGATTACTAGTAAGGCAATGGCAATCTGCCGATGGTCGGTATTACAAATCAAAGGTAGTGTTACCAACGAATTTGGTGAACACAGTTATTCACGATGCACACAGTGGAACATCAGGCGAACATTTGGGAATTAAGAGGACACTAGATGAAGTAAGAAGTCGATTCTTTAGGGTCAATTGTCGCAGAGATGTTGAAAACTGGTGCCGAGCGTGTGCGAAGTGTGCTGCAAGAAAAGAACTGCAACAAACAGCTAGAGGGAAAACTTATCGATACAAAGTTGTAGCGCCAATAGTTGGGCAAGATGCATAGGATTCCGATTGAAGACCAATGATGATCAATGTCCATAGAACAGTAAAAAAACAATCTGCGTGCGAACTATGAAAATTTTCGTTTGTCTATGCAATTCCAAGACAAGACAAGGGAATTTACAGAAACAACAGCAAAGTTGGGAAGAACCCCACAAGAGGAACAACGACGCAATATATCAAATTCAAAAAAACCCCAGATGTCAAAGGGAAGTTGTCTGCATCAACAAATTGACAAGGTACAACATTAGAGGGAGTGCTGAATTTGTTTGGGACGAACAGAATTAAGGTGTGGGTAATGTTACGAAAAGTAGTTAGTAGCGCATATAATAGAATATGAATCCTAAGATAAATCGCAATGTACATACTGCATACTAAAAATAAGCACTTTTGTGTAGCATGCTTTTAGGCTTTAAAACTATTAGATTATTTGAAATGTAACCGCCTGTAAGTTTGAATCATTACGTACTGTTCAAAACTGTAGTCAAACCGGTTTGTGCGGTTTGCCCGGTTTTTGTAAAAGAACATGATTGAACATGTAGTCTATTTTTAGAAGATGACTCATTACATATAAGTATCGTTAGTTGTAAATAAGGGAATAAGGCTACAATTTTCTGGTCTTTACTCGATATTTCTATCTATAAGATTAGAAGTTTCTGGAAGCTTTTGATTGAGTATAAATAGAGGCGTTAGGCCAAAGTAAGTTACATTGGTAAAGGATTGAATCCGAACCAGAAAAATTAATTTTCATATTAATTTGGTGAAAGAAATTAAAATTTAATGAGCCTCAAGATTTTAAGAACTATTTTAGAATGTCTAGAGCAAACTAAGAAGAGGTGCTTAAAAGAAGACCGATACACAGTTTAGAGAAGCAATAACTCCCCACAGAAAATTAGATGGGACTTTACGATTTTTCTTTCCTCTGACAGCTTTCCTCTATGTAGCACATGACATTTAGAGCCATCATAGGTTGCTTTAATAAGAGCTATTAGCTTATCGGGTATACCTCTCCTGGGCAAGGCGAGTCAGATAAACTGTCTGTTGACACTGTCAAACGCCTTCTTAAAATCGCAGGTGTAGTGGTGACCGGAATTCAACGCACTGTTCAATAATGATCCGCAGGGTATGTTGATGTGGTCGACACAGGAGGATCCAATGCGGACACCTGCTTGTTCGGCATCAAGTATATCTTCCAGATGTTCCTTAATTCGCTCAAGGACTACTTTGGCTATTACCTTTGCAACTGCAGGAAGAACGCAAATGCCTCTACATTTTTTAGGGAGCTTGACAATCATTCCCTTCTTCCACTCGTCGGGGAAAACTTTCTGTCTCCCAAGCTCTCCCTACAAGAGGATATAAAAGCTCTGTTGATGTCGATGGAGCGGCACGCAGAAGCTCTGCGGGTATACCATCTAGTCCTACCGAGTTATTGTTCTTTAGTGCGTTGATCGCGGTAGCGATCTCATCTTTACTGGGAGTTGAGGTGCGAATTCGGCAAATTGTTACTTCCGGCAGCTCCGTTTGATTTGGGAGCATATCGTTGGCGAATACACGGTTAAGGACCATAGAAAAATGTTCCTGCCGTCGCTTGAGCTGATCCTCATCTGAAACGAGTACGGCACCATCAAGGTCGTACACCAGATGTTGGCTAGAGCGTTGACCACCTGTCAGCTCTTTGGTGATTCTGTAAACGGTTCTGCTATCGCACCTGCTCGCTACTTCCTCTACTTCTGAGGCTAGGTTTTTAATATAATTACGTTTGTCACGTCTTACAATACGCTGCACTTCTCTCATTCTTCGATACAGGGACTCTAGCTCGATCCTCGCTGCTGCAATCCGATCTTTAATTAGCTTACGTTCTTCAATCCGCCTCCAGATATCCTCGTTAAGCCACTTGTTGTAGATGTGAAAACATTTTTCACAGCTTTCCAATGTCCTTGGATGGTTGTCGGCAGTGAGCTGCTGATGCTTCCACTCCTTGCGATAAACGATCCCTTAATTGTTGGCGTACTGAGGGGATATTTAGCCGGTCGATGTTTTTCCTAGGCGTTCGGATAATATTGTGGAGTCTTTGAACTGATGCAGTACGTAACTGGACAGTAGCTACCATAAGGTGATGATCCCGTACCATACGCATGTCGGCTCCTAAAACATCGGATGATCGCCACATGGTCGATTTGGTTGGATGATGATAGCCTGATCACCCAGCTGACTTTGTGGCAGGTCTTATGCTCAAACATGGTGCCTCCTATGACAAGGTTGTTGGTGTTGCATAAAACAACAAATCTTTCACCATTGGCATTTAGTTCGCCGAGGCCGTGCTTCCCAATGACAAGTCTGGGTCCTTCATTGTCGTTGCCTACAATGGCATCCCCCCCCCCATCACGATGACGATATCGCCGTTCGGAGTTGCGTTGAATACAGCCCTTATCTGATTGTTGAAGTTGTCGTTTTCATCCTCAGTCGAGCGATTCGTTGTGGCCTAACACTGTATGATCGAGACGCGCCGTACTCTGATCCGAAATCTGGCAGATAAGGCCCTTTCACTATGTTAATGCCAGGAAATTATGCCTCTGTGTGCTGTTGGCCCATCACGATGACGATATCGCCGTTCGGCGTTGTGTTGAATACAGCCCTTAGCTGATTGCAGAAGTTGTCGTTTTCATCCTCAGTCGAGCGATTCGTTGGGGCCTAACACTGTATGATCGAGACGCGCCGTACTCTGATCCGAAATCTGGCAGATAAGACCCTTTCACCATGTTAATGCCAGGAAATTATGCCTCTGTGTGCTGTTGGCGTTAGCAGCAGACCCACTCCAGATTCACGGGGACTGCCGGAGTAGAGTAGCCAAGTGTAACACGTTGGGGATTGGTACTGGCCCGCGTCGAACCATCTTACTTCAGTCACTCCTAGTAT
Organism: Nephrocerus scutellatus; assembly: GCA_947095585.1. NCBI lineage: Eukaryota > Metazoa > Arthropoda > Insecta > Diptera > Pipunculidae > Nephrocerus > Nephrocerus scutellatus. The sequence goes on from OX352762.1 coordinate 82,021,118, forward strand.
GTCCAAATTATAGCCAAAAGTCATCATTATTCGATCATTACTTATCCGAGGCGTTGTGTCGGTTTCAGTAGCAGGCATTCTTTGGTACCGCAGGGTGCTAACTCACGTTACCTAGGCTAGAAACACTAGACCGTTCGCACTGGCAATTTTAGCCTACATATATAAGGATTTATACACATAGTTGCCCGGCGACTACCACTAGGAGGTAAAGAAAACACTTCATCACGAACTTGATTGTTGCGCTACTGGCTCAAACCAAGTTTTGAGCAGTCAGTAGTTTCCCGATCAATCCCGATCAATCGCAATGCAGAAAAATGGCTTAGTTCCCAAAATTCTAGACCTTATTGGTCATATCCCAGAATTTCCATAGGAACAAGTCTTATAGTCGCATCTTAGTCCTACATACCGATTTTTATACAAATCGCTTGAGAAATGGTTTAGTTCCCAAGACTCTAGACCCTATTGGCCATATCCCAGTATTTCCATAGAAACAAGTCTTATAGTCGCATCATAGTCCTACATATAGAATTTCATACAAATCGCTTGACTCAGTTTACAAAATTCCAGACTCCATTGGCCATATCCCAGCATTAATAAAGTAGTTTCACTTACAATGGCTCACAAATTGAGTATCGAAAATAACGCGCGTAAATAAAATCATATAAAATGACCAGAAATTAAAATCTATTAAGTTTAGGAATTTATTTTCCCATTTATTATGCTTCAATAACTTCTATGTAATATACAGGGTGTCCCCTATTTCGTCAAGGACAATGTGGGAAATAATTCTTGGGTATATTCCAAGATCAAAATCGTTCTACAGTAAGGGACTATCTGCAATTTTGACATGATTTACCGGGGATTTAAGAAAAAACTTACTTTGGTGTACCCTGACCAATGTTAAGGAAATTGCTCTTTTAATACTAACGGTAGAAACTTCGTTTAGGACGTTACTTTTAGAAGAAATACTAGCCGTTGTTGACATTTTGTTCGAGTGTTCAGATGTCCAACTTTAATTCCTGTTGCAGTTTTCTTGATTTTCTCCAGAAAATGCTTTAAAACGTAGTAGTGATAGTAAACGTTTTACTATTTTTTTCTTATGAATGTAACAACAATAAAAATAAAAATCACTAACAAGTTTGCGGAAAAGCCCATAGATTTTATGATACTTGGGATACTGCAGCAGGTAACATTTTTTGTTTGGGTTTGTTTGCTTTAAGCTACAAAGGCTGTGAATAAAAAATGATTTTGTGTGGTTTTAGATAATTCTTGTTTTATGTGTGTACAAGAACAGTTATAACAGGTGCTCAAAGTGTCCTCCTTGGTTTTGTATGCATGCTAGAGCCCGTTTTTGGGGTGGTAGCTTGAAGGCGCCGATTAACTTGTTTCCAATTACAAAAAAGCGCCAATTCGGCAAAAATATTACGGTAATAAAGCATACACATCGGGCAATGTCATATTTTTCGTGAATTCGCTCACATTAAAATTTTCAGTTAAGTTTTCTAATATTATACAGATGTCGCGAAAATCGCTAGGTATTAATCTGTGGATGATAATAGGAACCTGAAAAACTTGAAAATTCGAGAATAAATTAGAAAATTTTGGAAAAACTTAAAAATGTCGTTTTCCTAGGATTTGTTTATGAACTCGCGACCATAACGCACTATTCAAAAACACGTTTTTTATAAATGTTGGGTCAGTAGGATGTGAGTGACAACCTCTTATTTTAACTTTTGGTGGATTTAAACGGTGGCTTGGGGGTGGTGGTCGGCGGATCCCGGGTAACGCCGGGCTTAACAACTACCTAGTACTATATATTTGTAAAACTTTTCACAAGGGGATCGATAGGTAAGGGGATTCTTTAGTTTTCGTTGTCGCTGAGGTGAATAGTTATGGTAAGACACCTCTACGGGGGTCGATAGTTAAGGGGAGGGGTTGACCGATATTAGTGTCGATTCTAAAGTTTTCGGGGTCGCTGAGATGAACAGTTATGGTAAGACAGCTCTATGGGGAGGGGGTCGATAGGTGAGGGGAAGGGTGGCCAATTTTAGTGTCGATTCTATAGTTTTCGGGTTCGCTAAGGTGAATAGTGATGGTAAGACTCCTCTCAAGGGATGGGGTCGTTGGGTGAGGTGAGGGGGTGACCGTTATTAGTGTCGATTCTATAGTTTTATGGGGTCGCTGAGGAGAATAGTGATGGTGAGACCCATCTATAGGTAGGATGTGTTGGTGAGGGGAGCAGTGGGGCGATATTCGTTTCAAATTTAACAACAGTGCAACGTCAGGTACTAAAGTAATGGTAAATCGCCGTTATTGGGAGGGTATCAGTGGACGGTATGTGGGGCGATATAAGTGTAAAATTTTTCACCCGTGCAACGCCGGGTACTTAACTAGTATTATGTATTATTAAATAATATAATAAAAGAATGTAAAGTCCCTTTTTTGAGAAGTTTTAGAAATACGATCAGCTCCTTAAAACAAAATCTCAATCCATGAATGCGACAAAAATTTTATAAGAATAAAAAATTTTTTTTTATGTAAATTCTCTTATAGGAGATACATATGTGTGCAAAATTTTAACCCGGCTAATTTGGAAAAAAATAATATTAGAGCCCCTTCACTTCAAATTTTTTACAAATACTGTTGTCAGCGGAGATACACCTATGTAAAAATTTTGTAAGAAAACCCCCGACCTTGTGACCTGAGTAATAGTAAGGGTTGTCATCGGAGATACACATGTGTTTAAAATTTGAATAAAAACGCATTTAGTGTGGTAATTCGCACGCGTGATATTTGATTTGAATGATTAGATTATCAAAAAGTTAAATTGAATTAAATTAATCCATATCCAATCTAAATATAAAATTGAGCGCACTTGTTCAATACAAACAAAAAAATATAAATTAATTGATTAATTTTGATGTATCTTTAAATTGGACCACACCCATAAAAATAGCATGGCTGTGTAGACCTTTCATTTGGTACATATACTTAGGACACGCCCACTTCTGCAGGTGTGGTTTAAGTTCTATTGAGATAATGAATAAATTGCCAGGATCTTTATTGACAAGAAGTATGTATGCATGGAATGTTAGTTGGCCAGAACAGTGAACAAAACTTTTTGTAAGTGGTGTTTTTTTTTAGATCAATCTTGCATATAATAATTTAAGTACGTGCAGGCCTAGGAGCCCATCGAAGTAATTATGAAATTTGAAAACGAGAAATAGCTATATAATTGTTGGTAGTTGTCATTATCTATGTTACTCATCTCTTGGAAATTGAAGTTTGCATTTTTGAAGGTCTAGTTTGTTGACTTGCGTTTTGTTTAATTCTTGGCTAAAGAATGAGTTAAGGAACATTTTTGCTTACAAATCTTTTTAAATTCTCTATATTAACTTCGCATGTGTTTTTTTTTCAATTTTTAACCCACTTCCCAAAGCCCGATTTCTTTGAAACTTTGCCAACATATGTATTTCCGGTGACAACGCTTTCTATTAAAATTTGGGGCGCCTCGGGCCTTAGGGCACACACATATGTGTATCTCCGATGGACAACACTTTTTGTAAAAATTTTGGAGACACCGGCCTCGGGGTCGTCGGTCCCTATACAAATTTTTGAAAAAAATTAAACCGATTTTCTTCAAATTTTATACACGTGTTTATCTCCGATGGATAAAATTTTTTGTAAACATTTTGGAGTGATCGGGTTCCAGGGTCGGTTGCCCTAAACAAATTTTTTAAAAAATTTCCGATTTTCTTCAAATTTTATATATCTATAACTTATATATGTATTTTTTATACACAAGTGTATTTTGTAAAATTTTTGGAGTGAACAGGGCCTGAGGGCCGAGGGGTGCCCATATAAGTTTTTTTTTTTTTTTTTAAATTTGCCCGTTTTTATTCAAATTTTAAACACATGTGTATATCCGATGACAACACTTACTATTACTCGGGTCACAAGGTCGGGGGGTTCTCATACAAAATTTTTACATATTTGTATCTCCGCTGACAACAGTTTTTGTAAAAAATTTGAAGTGAAGGGGCTCTAATATAATTTTTTCCCCAACTAGCCGGGTTAAAATTTTGCACACATATGTATCTCCTATAAGAGAATTTACATAAAAAAAAATTTATTCTTATAAAATTTTTGTCGCATTCATGGATTGAGATTTTGTTTTAAGAAGCTGATTGTATTTCTAAAACTTCTCAAAAAAGGGACTTTACATTCTTTTATTATATTATTTAATAATACATAATACTAGTTAAGTACCCGGCGTTGCACGGGTGAAAAATTTTACACCTATATCGCCCCACATACCGTCCACAACGGCGATTTACCATCACTTTAGTGCCTGACGTTGCACTGTTGTTAAATTTGAAACAAATATCGCCCCACTGCTCCCCTCACCAACACATCCTACCTATAGATGGGTCTCACCATCACTATTCTCCTCAGCGACCCCATAAAACTATAGAATCGACACTAATAACGGTCACCCCCTCACCTCACCTAACGACCCCATCCCTTGAGAGGTGTCTTACCATAACTATTCACCTTAGCGACCCCGAAAACTTTAGAATCGACACTAATTTCTGTCAGCACCTCCCCAAAACTATCGAACGCCTCCCTGTAGAGGTGTCTTACCATAACTATTCACCTCAGCGACAACGAAAACTAAAGAATCCCCTTACCTATCGATCCCCGTAGAGGTGTCTTGCAATAAATATGGGTCAGTTTAGTAGTTAGATTCCGGTTTATGGGAGAATGTAGTTTGGAATGGAATTTTTATTTATCTCACATTTCGTTTTCCATTCCACAAATTTGTATTCTTGTTCTCTTTGCGAGAAATCGTTTTTAGTACTAGTTCTAAAACGGGAGAAAATTTGGAATATTTTTCTGTCATTTTTACTTTTTTCTGTGGTTTGTGTGCTTCGATTTTTGTGCTTACATTGAATTTTATTAAACAACAAATAAATTTCCAATATTTAATGTGAAAAGTTTTACAAATAGTTGTTAAGCCCGGCGTTACCCGGGATCCGCCGATCACCACCCCCAAGACACCGTTTAAATCCACCAAAAGTTAAAATAATAAAAAGTTGTCTGGTTGTCACTCACATCCTACTGACCCAACATATATAAAAAACTTTCTAATTTATTCTCGAATTTTCAAGTTTTCCAGGTTCCTATTATCATCCACGGATTAATACGAACATTAAAAATAAGTCAAATCGGTCCAGCCGTGAAAAGGTAACAGACAGACAGACAAAGTTACTTTCACATTTATAATATTAGTAAGGAGTTGGGATAAATACATTTTCAAATATATTAATTTTTCATTTATATTCATTGAATATAAAATTTACGTCAAATATCCGTCACTTCATTTCATTTTACACTTACTATTACTCGGGTCACAAGGTCGGGGGGTTCTCATACAAAATTTTTACATATTTGTATCTCCGCTGACAACAGTTTTTGTAAAAAATTTGAAGTGAAGGGGCTCTAATATAATTTTTTCCCCAACTAGCCGGGTTAAAATTTTGCACACATATGTATCTCCTATAAGAGAATTTACATAAAAAAAAATTTATTCTTATAAAATTTTTGTCGCATTCATGGATTGAGATTTTGTTTTAAGAAGCTGATTGTATTTCTAAAACTTCTCAAAAAAGGGACTTTACATTCTTTTATTATATTATTTAATAATACATAATACTAGTTAAGTACCCGGCGTTGCACGGGTGAAAAATTTTACACCTATATCGCCCCACATACCGTCCACAACGGCGATTTACCATCACTTTAGTGCCTGACGTTGCACTGTTGTTAAATTTGAAACAAATATCGCCCCACTGCTCCCCTCACCAACACATCCTACCTATAGATGGGTCTCACCATCACTATTCTCCTCAGCGACCCCATAAAACTATAGAATCGACACTAATAACGGTCACCCCCTCACCTCACCTAACGACCCCATCCCTTGAGAGGTGTCTTACCATAACTATTCACCTTAGCGACCCCGAAAACTTTAGAATCGACACTAATTTCTGTCAGCACCTCCCCAAAACTATCGAACGCCTCCCTGTAGAGGTGTCTTACCATAACTATTCACCTCAGCGACAACGAAAACTAAAGAATCCCCTTACCTATCGATCCCCGTAGAGGTGTCTTGCAATAAATATGGGTCAGTTTAGTAGTTAGATTCCGGTTTATGGGAGAATGTAGTTTGGAATGGAATTTTTATTTATCTCACATTTCGTTTTCCATTCCACAAATTTGTATTCTTGTTCTCTTTGCGAGAAATCGTTTTTAGTACTAGTTCTAAAACGGGAGAAAATTTGGAATATTTTTCTGTCATTTTTACTTTTTTCTGTGGTTTGTGTGCTTCGATTTTTGTGCTTACATTGAATTTTATTAAACAACAAATAAATTTCCAATATTTAATGTGAAAAGTTTTACAAATAGTTGTTAAGCCCGGCGTTACCCGGGATCCGCCGATCACCACCCCCAAGACACCGTTTAAATCCACCAAAAGTTAAAATAATAAAAAGTTGTCTGGTTGTCACTCACATCCTACTGACCCAACATATATAAAAAACTTTCTAATTTATTCTCGAATTTTCAAGTTTTCCAGGTTCCTATTATCATCCACGGATTAATACGAACATTAAAAATAAGTCAAATCGGTCCAGCCGTGAAAAGGTAACAGACAGACAGACAAAGTTACTTTCACATTTATAATATTAGTAAGGAGTTGGGATAAATACATTTTCAAATATATTAATTTTTCATTTATATTCATTGAATATAAAATTTACGTCAAATATCCGTCACTTCATTTCATTTTTCTCTCGCTTGTCTATTTTCGTCAAAACCTTAATATTTCCAATTTAAAAAAAATATTTAGATAATGAAAATCAAATAACCGGCATTTTTTGAAAATTTCTATTTGATGTGTTAAGCCGTTTCCTTTTGGCTGGTCTGTTTGGTTTTGGTTCATTATTGTAATAGAATTAGAAAGTGAAATATTTTGAATCTAGTAATTGAGAGTTTCAGTGTCGGAGAATGCAGTTGATTTATTTAGATTTTCGTTTGATTATATGGGATAAATCGTGTTTTTGGTCATTTTTGTGGATAGGACATATACTCCTATATGTCAATAAATACAAATGTAAATAGTTTACCAATAATTTGGAATATTGACTACTACGAGTATTCTATTTTTTAAAATAAACTTCTTTAGGCGCGACTAGGGGGTTACTGAAATCATTTTTATGCAGATGTGATCTTTCCGATGTAGCTGATGCGGATGTAGCGGTTGGTGTATATGATATTATATAAGTTTGTAATAAACATCTTGCGATTTACGCGACATCTACATTATAACAGAAAACTTAGTTGAAAATTTAATTGTGAGCGAATTGTAAATCATTTTATTATGGATAAAGCGGTTGATGTATATGATATTACATTAATTTGTATCAAATACCTAGCGATTTTCGCGACATCTGCATAATATTAGAAAGCTTAACTGAAAATTTTAATGTGAGCGAATTCACGAAAAATATGACATTGCCCGATGTGTATGCTTTATTACCGTAATATTTTTGCCGAATTGGCGCTTTTTTAATAAACTTGAGTTTGATAAGTTAATTCTTTTTCACACGACCATAGACGAAAGTGAATGTTTCCTACGCTATAACCTACCCTCGAAAGTAGGCATTATCCACCCTAGTGTGTTAACATAGAAAATACTTTTGGTATTTTCTGCAGTCCAACTGTAGTTTTGCGCATGTGCAGTTTAGCAGAAAAATGGTTTTGGTCGTGTGAAAAATAGTGTACTTTACTCGCTGAAAAGTGCTCGTTATATTGTCGCTTCAAGCTTCTAACTCGCGCGATAACGTCGACTTCAATGTTAACATAATTTATCGGGGAGTTAAGATAAAACTTACTTTGGTGTACCCTGACCCATGTTAAAGGAAATTTCTCTGTTAATACTAATGGTAGACGTTTAGGACTTTACTTTTAGAAGAAACACAAGCCTTTGTAACTGTGTTTAAATAAAGTTAATATCTTGTTTGAGTCTTCAGATATCAAACTTCAATACCGGTTCCAGTTTTCTTGCCCATGCTAATTTTTAATTATGATGTCAATTTTCTACAGAAAATGTCTAATAAAGATAGCGTTTTACTATTTTTAAATTCTCTATATTAACTTCACTTGCCCGTGTGTTTGTGGGCTTGTGGGTTTGTGGGATTGTGGATTTGTGTGTCATGGAATCTTGCGATCAATTTTTAACCCACTTTCTACAGCCCGATTTTATTGAAATTTGGCACACATGTATATCTCCCATGACAACACTTTCTATTAAAATTTGAGGCCCCTCGGGCCGCGGGGTCGGGGGCTCCCATACAAATATTTTACAAAATTTACCTGATTTTCTTTAAATTTTGTACACATGTGTGTCTTCGATGGAAAACACTTTTTGTACAAATTTGGAGCGATCGGCCACTTGGGGACCCCAATATACAATTTTTAAATATCGCTATATTGCATCAGATCACGGCAAAGTATGAGCTCTGTGTTTTGTGAGCAGCGCTGTTCGCTGCGGCTGCGGCATTTGGTGGATGATTTTGCCACAAAACGAGAACGCAGTGTGTGTGTGTGTGTGTATCCCCGATTAGAGAATTTACAAGAAAAATTTTAATTTTTATGGGTTGTTTTTTTTTACTTATGAACGTAACAATAATATAAATAAAATTATTAACAAGTTTGCGGAAAAACTCATGATACTTGGGAAAACATGCAGCAGGTAAAACTTAGTAAAAAACGGTTTTTTGAATAAAAAATGATTTTGTGTGGTCTTAGATAATTTTTGTTTTATGTGTGTACAACAACAGTTATAACAGGTGCTCAAAGTGTCCTCCTTGGTTTTGTAAGCATGCTAGAGCTTCAAAAATGCAAACCTCAATTTCCAAGAGATGAGTAACGTAGATAATGACAACTACCAACAATTATATAGCTATTTCTCGTTTTCAAATTTCATAATTACTTCGATGGGCTCCTAGGCCTGCACGTACTTAAATTATTATATGCAAGATTGATCTCAAAACAAACACCACTTACAAAAAGTTTTGTTCACTGTTCTGGCCAACTAACATTCCATGCATACATACTTCTTGTCAATAAAGATCCTGGCAATTTATTCATTATCTCAATAGAACTTAAACCACACCTGCAGAAGTGGGCGTGTCCTAATTATATGTACCAAATGAAAGGTGAAAATCAGGTCTACACAGCCATGCTATTTTTATGGGTGTGGTCCAATTTAAACGGAAGGTACATCAAAATTAATCAATTAATTTATATTTAGAGAGGAGTTCTTCCTTTTAAAAGGCGTTTTTGTAAATTATGCACACACTGAAAAATACAGTGCGCTCAATTTTATATTTAGATTGGATATGGATTAATTTAATTTAATTCAATTTAACTTTTTGATAATCAAACGCATTTAGTGTGGTAATTCGCGCGCGCGATGATTTGATTTGAATGACTAGATTATCAAAAAGTTAAATTGAATTAAATTAAATTAATCCATATCCAATATAAATATTTGCTATATAACACCTGCTTTTGTATGGGAGAAGCATAATTACATAAAATTGCACACAAACCAATTTCAAATGAATCTAGCTTCCGTTAAACTTTGGCCACGCCCATAAAAATAGTACGGCTGTCTAGAGGTAGTTTTTAACTTTTCATTTGACATCAATATTTACTCCTCCCACTGTTGAATACGCCGGTCAGTTTTTGAACTCTGTCAAAGTGAGGGGATTTGTTTTTATATGAAAGGTATTTTTATTACCTTTCATTTGGTATCAATTAACCCCAAAACCTCCTTCAAAGTACTTGGAAAAATGCACTTTTCAAAAAAAAAAAACTCAAAACTTTGGATGCCCCTCCCACCTATAGGGGGCGTTTCCGAAACACCCCACCCACATTTGTGGTCGGTGGGCGGTATGCTGGAGGCGTGGCAAGAATACCGGAAAGCCGTATACTGGAGATACGCCCAAAATTCAACAACCGAACCGAAATTAAATCTTTTTTAAATTCTCTATATTAACTTCACTTGCGCGTGGCTGGCTGGCTGGCTGGCTGGCTGGCTGGCTGGCTGGCTGACTGGCTGACTGGCTGACTGGCTGACTGGCTGGCTGGCTGGCCAAATCTTGTGATCAATTTTTAACCCACTTCCTACAGCTCGATTTTAATGAAATTTTGCACATATGTATATCTCCCAAGACAACACTTTCTATTAAATGCAGACAGGCATACACGAAAGCGAGATAATAAAAACGTTTAAAAAAAAAAACAACCCATAAAAATTAAAATTTTTCTTGTAAATTCTCTAATCGGGGATACACACACACACACACACTGCGTGCTCGTTTTGTGGCAAAATCATTCACCCAATGACGCAGCGGCAACGAAAAGCGCTGCTCACAAAGCACAGAGCTCAGACTTTGCCGTGATCTGATGCGATATAGCGATATTTAAAAATTGTATATTGGGGTCCCCAAGGGGCCGATCGCTCCAAATTTTTACAAAAAGTGTTTTCCATCGAAGACACACATGTGTACAAAATTTAAAGAAAATCGGGTAAATTTTGTAAAATATTTGTATGGGAGCCCCCCGAACCCGAGGTCCGAGGGGCCTCAAATTTTAATAGAAAGTGTTGTCTTGGGAGATATACATGTGTGCATAATTTAAATAAAATCGGGCTGTAGGAAGTGGGTTAAAAATTGATCACAAGATTTGGCCAGCCAGCCAGCCAGCCAGCCAGCCACGGGCAAGTGAAGTTAATATAGAGAATTTAATAAAAGAATGAAAATATTTGAGATAAATATTATATAAACCCTTTAGCAAAGAGATGGTTCAGTTAAAAGTTCGTACACAACTCACTAATGTCGTGTTTTTTTTTAAATCTAGCGCAGATTGATTTTTTGGCTGTCAAGTTGTTCGTTTTATCCAAAAAACTAATCTACGGTAGATGGGATTTCCCTTGAAACAGATCTTGATATTTTGGGAGATTTACCCCTCTTTTTATTAACTACAACAACAACACATGCAACAGAACAATGTAAACAAAAGATTCTCGGCTTTTGTGTTCGTTTTTTCGAGAAAAAATCTGAGCTCGAGCGCAGAATTCTAAAACAAACAAAAAAAATACGACATAATATAATAAAAAAAACAGAAAAAAATAAGTCGCAGCATGATAATGATGATGATGATTATAAAGAGAGATGGCTGCTGTGTTCCTTGCCTGTGCTAACTGTTTGTCTTTTCGGACAAAGTGATATTGTGTTACCCGTTTGTTCACATATACTCATGCATGTGTCTGTGCGTGCGGCTGCGTAACGGCGGTCTGGGTTTTCAGTTGCGACGCATTTCTCAAAGAGGACGAACAAAAACAAATTATCCTTGATTAATATGAACGCTCTATTCATAGGGGTATAAAAGTAACCTTACTACACATAAAAAGAGAATTTTATTTCCTAAACATAAAAGACACAATAACAAAAACTAAATATTTTTGAGGAATGGAAATGTTATAAATTAAAACCTCTCGACATTCTTCATATCAATTTATACAACACTAGCTGTTAGCCACGACATTACTAGGAAATAACAGATAAATAAAAAACAACCCATAAAAATTAAATTTTTTTTTTTAAATTCTCTAATCGGGGATACACACACACACACACTGCGTGCTCGTTTTGTGGCAAAATCATCCACAAAATGACGCAGCTGCAGCAAACAGCGCTGCACACAAAACACAGAGCTCAGACTTTGCCGTGATCCGATGCGATATAGCGATATTTAAAAATTGTATATGGGGCTCCCCAGGGGGCCGATCAGAAAATCTGACCAGCCAGCCAGCCACGTGCACGCGAAGTTAACATAGATAATTTAAAAATAACAGTTCTTGTTCGGCTGCGCCTGTCCATCCTACTGCCTCCACACCACTACCCCATCATCACTAAAACCGCCCTACTGACCCCACACATACTGACCCACACCGGCCCCCACCACTGAGTCATACGCCGCCTAACCACGGTTGGATAAAAACGGTATTGTAAAAAACAAAACCTGATCAAAATCGGTCCAGTAGTTTCCAAGATTAGCGTAACCAATTGAAAGTGAAAGCGCAAATTCGTCAACAATAATTTGGGTAATGATTCTTGGGTATATTCTAAGAAAAAAATCGTGTCAACCTACGGCAATTTGTTTTAAAAATCCAGTCCAAAATAGTCTCTTCTTAGTTCGGCTTAAAGCAGCGGTAAGTATTGTTTTGTGTACTTGTGTGTGATTTCAGAGTGGATCATAGCAACATATGTGAGCTGAGAATAAATCATTTCGCTGCTTTTCCTTGTTTTGTCCACAGACTAGCAATTCCAGCATGACTTGGTGATATTTTTGTCTGACAATTTATGTTCGTACTGATTGATATGGCTCTCAGTCAATCGCAATAATTGCCATCCTTACACAGAATTCTGGTTAGGATAAAAAATCTTACTCAGCTTGTAAAAAAGCTTACACATATTTTAAACATTGTAAATCATTCCGCCAACACTCTTGACTTGTTCTTACCCCTTGTAAATACAACGTAAATCTATAAACGCATATTTTTAAATTCTCTATATTAATTTCGCTTGCCTGTGGCACGTCTGTCGGTCTGTCTGTCAATTTTTAACCATCTTCCCACAGCCCGATTTTATTGAAACGCTTTCTATTAAAATTTGGGGCCCTTCGGGCCACAGGGCCATCATTTTTGGAGTGGACGGGCTAATTGGCACGATTGGTGCCCATGTGAATTTTTAAAAAAATTAACCAGGTTTTATTCAAATTTTAAACACATGTGTACCTCCAATGGACTAAACTTTTTGTAAGATTTTTGGAGTGAACGAGCCTTGACGCCTGAGGGTGCCCCTGTAATTTTTTTAAAAATTAACTCGATTTTTTAAATTCTCTATATTAACTTCGCACGTGGCTGGCTGGCTGGCTGGCTGGCTGGTCAGATTTTCTGATCAATTTTTAGCCCACTTCACATGGCCCGATTTTATTGAAATTTTGCACACATGTATATTTCCGGTGACAATACTTTCTATTAAAATTTGAGGCCCCTCGGACCTCGGGTTCGGGGGGCTCTCATACAAATATTTTACAAAATTTACCCGATTTTCTTTAAATTTTGTACACATGTGTGTCCTCGATGGAAAACACTTTTTGTAAAAATTTGGAGCGATCGGCCCCTTGGGGACCCAAATATACTATTTTTAAATATCGCTATATCGCATCAGATCACGGCAAAGTCTGAGCTCTGTGCTTTGTGAGCAGCGCTGTTCGCTGCCGCTGCGTCATTTGGTGGATGATTTTGCCACAAAACTAGCACGCAGTGTGTGTGTGTGTGTCCGAGAGAATTTACAAGAAAAATTTTAATTTTTATGGGTTGTTTTTTTTTTAAATTTTAATAACATGTATGGTGGACAAAACTTTTTGCCAAATTGTTGTTAAAATATGAACGCACTCCATATTCTCATATGTCAACTCTATTATATTGAAATAAACACATTTCTTTCTTCTTATTCTTGTATCACTCATGAAGACAACATCGTTAATCTTTTTGCCCTGCCCGGTAATGGGCCCAGGTGCTACATTAATTAAATCTGTAATCATCGCGAATATTTTCAATCGAAAATACATTTGTTGTATTAAAGTAAATAGTTAATTGTTTAATTGTTAATTTTAAATCGTACGTGAAAAATGAGACTGGTCGCAAGATAAAGAAGTTCAGAATTCACAATGGCACTGAATATTGTTCCAATGAGTTTGAAGATTTCCTTGAACAGCATGGTATACAGAATCAATTTACAAATGTGTACACTCTTCAACAAAATGGTCTCGCAGAGAGAATGAACCGAACAATTGTGGAACGTTCAAGATGTATGATTATTGATGCTGAATCAGACAAAATGTTTTAGCTGAAGCGGTTGCCATGGCAGCCTGCATTATCAACAGAACAATTTCATCAATTTTAGGGAACAAAACTTCCGAAGAGGTATGGACGGGCATTAAAGTAAATGTATCTCATAGGAAAATTTTTAGATCGATTGTTATGAAAGTTTGACTCGCGAAAAACGATATTCGTGGGGTATTACAGTAATACAAAAGGTTTTTGTTGCATTAATCCAAAAACGAAATAACTGGTAATAAGTAGAGATGTTGTTTTTCATGAGAAAAATTGTGATTTGACGGTGAAGTTATGAACTGATGACAACGTGAGTCCAGCTGAAGTGAGAGATTGTGAGAAGACTTAAGATTCGCGTTGAAACTGATGTTAATTTGATTGACACTGGTCAAATTGATACTTGTGAGAAGACCGAAGATTCGTTGTTTGAAACTGATATTACTTTGATTGACACTGGTGAAATTGATAATGTTGATGATCGAGATTATTAACCTGATGGAAATGTTGAGACACCTGTAATCGTATTGAGAAGATCTATTGCTAAGCTATTTTTCATTAAATAATATTAACGATTCTGATCCTCAGACAGTGCAAGAGGCAGCAGCACGTGATGATTCTTCAAAGTGGGAGTGTGCCATGCAGGTAGAAATTGCGTCCTTGGAAGAAAACAAAACTTGGAGTCTCGTCAAATTACCGCCTGGAAGAAACGCTATTAAAACAAAATGGGTATTCTAACGCAAATTCGACAATGATGGCGACGTAACGGTTACAAAGCCCGCTTGGTCGTGAAAGGTTGCTCACAGAAATGGACGCAGTCACTGCCTTCTTAAAAGGCGACATTAATGCAGATGTGTATATTGAACAGCCGGAATGTTTTAATGATGAAACTGATGTAAACCAAATCGAGACATGTATCGACTCAAACAAGCTGGACGCCAGAGGAACATTAAACTCGAAACTGCATTAAAGGAATTTGGTTTAGTAAAATCTGAATTGGATCCCTGCACTTATTTTAATCGAGAATTGAATTTGATAGTACCCTGTTATGTAGATGACTTGATGACATTCTGGAAAAATAAAGCAGATTTAATCAAGCTTAAGCAATTCTTATGCACGCAATTCAAGATGAAAGATCTGGGTGATGCCAAGGAATGCGTGGGTATTCGTATACATCAAAATGAAAACAGCATTGAGCTGGACCAATCCTCGTACATCAAAGAAATATTAACTCGTTTCGGAATGAAAGATTGTAAGCAGATTGGCACACCTAGTGACTTGAATCAAAAACTTTCAATAAGTATGACGTCAGATGGCAAAGAAGAAAGTTTACACAACGTACCGTTGCAATAAGCTGTGGGTTGCTTACAACACCTTACACAATGTACGAGACCAGACATAAATTTTGCAGTAAATTATGTAAGTCGTTCCAATTCAAATTTCGGTACTGCCCATTGGAAGGCCGTGAAAAGAATCCTGCGATATCTACATGGTACAATTAATAATAAACTTCGGTATGAAAAGACTGATGACTATTGAATTAATAGATTTAATGACGCAGATTGGGCATCGGACGTGGACAAACGTCGATCTTGTACAGGTAACCTGTTTAAATTAGCAAATGCAACCATTACATGGTCCAGTAAACGACAACCAACCATCGCAATAGCCAGCACTGAGGCCGAATATATGTCAATGTCCTCAGCAACCCAAGAGGCCATCTGGCTGAAGCAATTGGCTGATTAACTTGATCCTAAATTGCGCAAGCCTGTTGATTTTTTTTGTGATAATTAAAGTGCTATATGTTTAGCTGAGATGGTTGCTTATCGAACAAGAAGCAATCAGATAGATATTCGACACCATTACATTCGAGAAAAGGTTAACGACAAAATTATCACAATACAATACACTTCAACAAACGAAATGGTTGCGGACAGTTTGACAAAAACAGTCACTAAGGACAAACATAATTTTTGTGTCAAAGCTATGGTATTATGTTGAAAAATCTTAAATAATTGAAAAAATTAACTTTTAATAATTTTTATATATATTTTTAATTGAAAAATTTTTTCTTTGTATTAATTATTCAACAAGTGAGAGTGTTGTTAAAATATAAACACACTCCATATTCTCATCTGTCAACTCTATTATATTGAAATAAACACCTTTCTTCTTTTTCTTGTATCACTCATAAAGATAACATCGTTACTCTTTTCACTCTGCTAATAAAATTTTTTTTAATGAGCGCGCCCTTAGGCCCGAGGTGTGCCCATATATATTTTTTAAAAATTAGCCCGATTTTCTTCAAATTTTAAACACATGTGTATCACTGTTGGACAAAACTTTTTGTAAATTTGTTGAAGTGATCGGGCTCTGCGACCCGAGTGGTGCACATGTAAATTTTTTAAAAATTAAATTAGAGATATTAGACTCTAAAAACAAATTTGAATTTTTTTTTTGTAATTACCATTGAACTGCTGATTTAAATATATTTATTGTTAAAAAAAAATTTATCATGAAATTACCTGTAGTTCGTTAATTGATACCCATGAATTCGAAGGAAATCCTTGAAGCATTGGCACTAGAAACTGTAAACATCCACTCCAATGGCCTATCAGCAGCATCATACATATTAAATTGAAGATTCTCATAAAGACTGATGCCATATTAAGAAACTGAAAAAAAAGTATATTTTGTAAAATGTATTTGTACTAACTAAAAAAACCTTGAACTAAAACATCAAAATTGAATAATAAATTTTTATTTATTACACATATACATAAATGTATACATATAATATCTACATATTTATATTTATATAATATATTTTATAATATTGAAGCAATTACGCAATGAATATAAATGTATATGCATATGCACATAAAAATGTACATACCCACTCACATGTATATTTGTATATATTGCGAAATGTAATAATATTATAATTCTACATTTAGCGATCGAAGCAACCAATTACGTGTAAAAACAGGTGTTAATCAATTAAACGTTACAGCGTACATCGCGACATTAGTAAAAGATGTTTAAATTTTTTTTTTAAAATTAGTACTTCAATTGTACTTTTAAATTAAAATAATGCAGTAAGTTTTCAAACAAATTTTAAACAATTTTAATAACAACAGTAATAATTTTAATAATTTATTAAATTATTGCAACGCTATTAATATATAGTACAATGTAATTATAACAGGATTAATGATTACAATGCACTGACATATTTTCGATTTACTACCTAATAATTTATAAATAAAATCGATTCTGCAGAATCTATTAACGATTTTAAAAAAATAATAAACAAGGTGAAGTAAACGTAAGGAAATTAAAAGTTAAAACATTTCATAGAAGTTCGGACGAAGAACAATTAAATGCATTAAGAAAAGTTCAATATTTTATATTAATTGAATAATTTGTTTTAAATGATTTCAAGAAAAAATTGTGGGCAAACGCATAAAAAGCAGTAGCGGAATGTAAATTAAGAGTAAGTTAACTTTTACTAGCTCAAACCAAATCAAATTGCGTCACTTTCCTTGGTTTTTCGTAAATATACATAATGTTTATGTATGTATAATTCAAATTATATAAACTATTTTAGTTATATAATTTATTTCGAAATTTTTAAACAATACACAGAGCACTCACATATATGTATGCGTGTAATTATATTTACGAATATTGTGTATTTTATTATTTTAATTAAAAAAAAGAAAAAAAAATAATCAGGTACAGCAAAAAATTTAAAACAGAAAACTTTCCAAACTGGTGTTCTAAATATTATTTATTAGAATATAATAATGCTATATGCGTTACAAACACGGTGTGTGTATAAAAGTCAAATGCATCACGAACAAAACCAAAATAGAAAGCAGACTTTTTGAATACAGAAAACAAAACATGGTAAATAAAAAATGTATTGCAATTATAGTTATATAAATAAAGCAAATTATTTATTAATGACTCTTGATTTTGTTTGATATGGGGTTACCTTCAAAATGAGGTTGCTTTTTGTTAAGCCATCTTTGTCTTTTCTGTGCATTCTCCCTCTTCGATCAGCACTTTTTTTTTGTAGATTCTGCAGAATCTAGAACCATACATATTTAAGCCCTGATAAGCTAAATCTGCTCTTATAGTTTTTTATGTACTACAATAGCATTTAATAAAATTTACAGGGTGTCAGTAATGGATTATATATAAACCCTAAATACCTACAGTTACAATGTTGTTAAAAATGCATATACAATAGGGAGATTATATAGAAGATGAATTTTGTTATCCGATTTAAAGAAGACAAATATAGGATTCCTCAAGGTTATTGCACTGAAACATGCAGTGCCGATGACGCGTTCGGAAAAAAGCTACTTTCAAGCCAAAACTAAGTTGTTTAAGAATTCTTCGCTACTTGGGAAGCAGTTCATTTGCACCCAACACAATAAATATAATATGTAAAACATAATACAATTGAGAGCTTTTCAGCAGTGTATTTTTATAAGATTTTCACTGCTTTTTGCTCCTAAAGCAGCAAAAAGAAATGATTTTCACAGAATAACTAAAGAGAAGGATAAATAAGGAAAACCCAAGGATTTGATTTAAAGGATTCTACATTTGCCTTTGTTTATTCGAATTTCAAATTAAAGCTGTTCCTTGTAATTTAGAGTGTAAGTAAATTTCTTTCGAAAACCCTGTATTTTTATTAAATGTTATAGTTATTAATAAAATAGTATAAAATATTATAAGATGAATGTTTGAAGTTGTTAAATATAATTAAATGATGTCATGTATTTCAAATAAGAAGTAATTCAAGCATGTTGCATGACCCACGCATTTAAGTCAAAACAAAAATGGGCGCCATTATAGTTTATATTTTAGTCCTACACACGACTTAGACTTTGGTGCTTACATATGCTTATTAAGTAAAGAAATTAAGAGTAAAAAATTCAACAACAAAAAAACATTAATTCGTTCAACTAAGATTTAAGCCGTAAAGTGAAATATTTGTCGCCAGTAATTGCTATTACTTGAATGTTAACTTGTACTTTTATGAGAAAGATCTATATTTTTAAATTCTCTATATTAACTTCGCGTGCACGTGGCTGGCTGGCTGGCTGGTCAGATTTTCTGATCAATTTTTAGCCCACTTGCCATGGCCCGATTTTATTGAAATTTTGCACACATGTATATTTCCGGTGAAAATACTTTCTATTAAAATTTGAGGCCCCTTGGACCTCGGGTTCGGGGGGCTCCCATACAAATATTTTACAAAATTTACCCGATTTTCTTTAAATTTTGTACACATGTGTGTCTTCGATGGAAAACACTTTTTGTAAAAATTTGGAGCGATCGGCCCGTTGGGGACCCCAATATACAATTTTTAAATATCGCTATATCGCATCAGATCACGGCAAAGTCTGAGCTCTGTGCTTTGTGAGCAGCGATGTTCGCTGCCGCTGCGTCATTTCGTGGATGCGTTTGCCACAAGACGAGCACGCAGTGTGTGTGTGTGTGTGTGTGTGTATCTCCGATTAGAGAATTTACAAGAAAAATTTTAATTTTTATGGGTTGTTTTTTTTCTGTTGTTCTTATTATTATTTTGTAACTAAGATTTAAGCCGTAAAGTGAAATATTTGTCGCCAGTAATTGCTATTACTTGAATGTTAACTTATACTTTTATGAGAAAGATCTATATTTTTTCTGTTGTTCTTATTCTTATTTTGTATATTTGGGTATTTCAATTGAGAATATGTCTTGAGAAGTACATACTTAATTAAGTTTTGAAAATATATATAAGTATTTTTATTTTATTTGTATAATGTCTAGAGTTTCAAAACTCACTACACTATTTGTTTTTTTGTTTAAAACCGCCTATGATAGCATAACCGGAGTAGAACTTTAAAAGCGTCCCAAATAACATGACTAAGTAGGTTGATCATGAGCAATGTTATAATCCAAGTAAGGATATCCGAATCACTATCAAGCCAATTATATACCTCTAATGGGCTTCGACAAGAGGATGGACTGGGCGGCATCCTCTTAAAACTAGCGTTTGAGAAAGCGATCCGAGCCTCTAATGCAAACGCGAGAGGAACTATAATCTATAAGTCCATGTAGACGATATTGACATCATCAGCAGAAACCCAAGTGCTGTACAAGAAGCTTTTATTCAGATCGAGCGGATGGCAAGCTGTACATAAATGAGAGCAAAACAAAGTACACGTCTGCACCAGATTCAACATTGATCCAACATAAAGATAGTGAAGCACGAATTTGAAGTCATCTCGAGCCAATTGTAGCAACCCATACTAGTATGGAATCAGAAATAGGCACACAGTTGTTTAAAGCCAACAGACAACACCATCAAAATCCAGGAATTTAACCATACATCCATTCTGCTGGTGTATAAGACAATGGTAATACCAGTACTTACTTACATACGTAGATACGTACATACATACGTGCATACGTACTTACACTCGTACATACATACTTACATACGTAAAACTTTGGTGCTTACCGGAAAGCACTTTGACTGAGGTTCTTAGCTGCGTTCAACAAAAAGTCTTACGGAGAATTGTTTGCAGTGCAGATAATTTTGAAAATAGTTTCACTTTAAAATTTCAATTAAATCATTAAATGCTTAAATTAACTGTACATTGTTTGTTTGCAACCATTGTCGCTTATTAATATATATTGTTTATATTTAACCGATACTTAAAAAACAAACACCGTGAATGAAAATCGCACAGTTTCGCAGCCCTCATACTTATGATTATTGTTGAAATATAAAATATTCTCTGAACTATTTCTCGTCCGTTGATCTTGGCATTCAGATCTCGAATCTATAATATAAAACTCAAAACTATAAACCACAGAAATCTTTGAAGTTCTATTTAATAATCTTGTTCATGTTAACCAAATCAAATTAATAAATTCAAACTGATTGAATGTACAGTGAAGAGAATGTCTTTGAAA
This sequence comes from Nephrocerus scutellatus, assembly GCA_947095585.1. Classification (NCBI taxonomy): domain Eukaryota; kingdom Metazoa; phylum Arthropoda; class Insecta; order Diptera; family Pipunculidae; genus Nephrocerus; species Nephrocerus scutellatus. The sequence goes on from OX352762.1 coordinate 82,042,128, forward strand.
ATTATTCAAATCAACTTAATAAAATTGTAAAAACTATTTTAATTACGCCAATATTGATTATTAACAGCCTGTTACTATAACGGAAATATCCTGCCTATTACTACAAACAACTACTGGTTCGTGTTTTTAAAAGCTTTGTAACGATTGAATGTCTACGTTTTTACAAATAAAAATAAATCAATTTTCTTAACAAATTAACGAACTAACTTACCTACGTACTCCACATTGAACAGGTTTACCTTAACTTTTATGCAATTATTGTTGATTTTTTTAGATGTAATAAAATGTGAATTTCCAAGATTTTCCAAAACAAACTCAGAGTACAGTATTGGGAATAAGTTTAGAACAATAATATTATCTGTATTTTAAGCTGGTCGATTATTGCAAAGGAATGAATTTGTTAATCAATTCAATTCAAATTAATTTCTTAAAATCTACACACAAAATGGAAGCTTAATTACGAATATACGTACTTCTTTGTGGGCAGGAGCATGTAAGTGGTATATATATATATACATATATTATATATATATTGTGTATATACACATATATATATATATATATAAATATATATTAAAAAAATTATATATTAAAATTAAAACTTTTTAATATATGTATTATGTCCCATAATAACATTTTACTGTATGTTACTGAAAATTAGGATTTCGTTATGAGAAATAATTCAAAAATTTTTTGTCATGTGGTGAAGAAGATTCTTTGTGTTCAATGAATTTTTTTTTATCTCAAAAGGTTTATGTTAGAGCTTCACAAAAAAGGCTTAGTACTGTGGAAGTGTGGGAAAACTGAAAGACACCACAACGTGGTTAAATCTTTAAATAATTCATGTCAATTTAAGATGGGATTTTTATCAAGCTTGGGTAAAAAATCATTATCTGTGGTACAAAAACAAAATATAGGAATGTAGTTTTAAATTGAAATCATCAAACCAAATTAACTTAAAATTCGATTAACATCAAAAAGAATGTTTAAATTCAAAACAAAGTAACTTAAATATTATGACTCTGACATCAGACGATAAGTCCCAAGTTACGTACGTACATATGCATATGATATTTATGCATACAGCGCTTTCGATTTGCTGGATATAGTGAAGGTTTGGTGTCCCATTTCGACAGCCTTCTCGACGAAAACTAGAGAACGCTGAGAAAAATGGGACACCAACCTTTCACTGTTGCTAGCAAATCGAAAGCGATAATAATAACAACCACCTTTGTCATTGAATTAAAAGCGTGGTATTGATATTGATTTATTTAACGAAGAAGATTGATAAAAAAGTGTATTTACTTAAACAACTTCGATTTAAAGTGATTAATTAAAATATTAGCAGATGAATATTTCCACCTTCGAGAGTTGGTTTTTTTGCAAGTCTTGAGAAAAAAAATATTTGTGTAACACTAAAATATATCTGTTTTATATGTTATTACAGTCTTCTGAGATAAATAGAGGCAGATGATCTTAGCATGCATGACGTTTGAAAAATTCACTTCACTGGTCAGTATAATTATTTCTTTATGTTTAGGGTTAAAAGTTATCAAAGGGTATTTAATAAAAGGCTTGATTTAGCCAACGTAAAATACACAAAACAAAGATCGATTATATTTTTAACGATTGTGCCCGCAGCCTGTTATACAAGCTCCTGGTTTGTGTTATTTAATTTAATGTCTTGCAACAAAAATATTTTTATTTAACAGTAAAGTTTGCAATCACTGAAAGAAACTTTGAGATTCTCTACAAGAACAGTTTGCAATTCATTGAAAGAAATGTTTGAGAATCATCAAAAGAGTTGGTTTATGTCTATGTTAATGGTTTACGGATCACTAAATTAGTATACTGATGATATTTCGTCAAAGTTTTAGAATCACAATGTTGCGTACGTGAGTGAGTGAGTGAGTAAGTGACTGGGGCAATTAGAATATAGATATTATCAAACTACGAGCATGGCAGAAAAGATTTACAGTTTATCATTTTATTTCTTGCTGATGTGTATGAACGTTTGTCTTATGCGAAAGAAAACAACAACTTTATAGACAAACCTTTAGGTACTAACAAGTATTTAAAAGAAATTTAGGTTATAGTATTTCTTCAGCATTAAACAACTTAAGCTTACTGGCTCGGTTCTCAGAGCACGCTGATTTGAAAAGTTGTAAACGAAAGAATATCTCTTTGACAAATGAGCAATTGACATTATCGTGAAGCTAAAACCAATTATTATTAGAGTACTTGAACCTTACGGTTCAAAAGATACAGCCTTTCAAAGGTAACAGGACCAGACGGTCGGACCAATAGCGTGAACTAAGTAATAGGGTTCCTAACGAACAGACAGCCAAGAATGCGAGTTAATTATGCATTGTTATCTATTCTAAACTTCGGTAAAAGTTTCAAGTATCTAGCTTATGTGGAAGTTAGTTTTAAATCAGTTACGAAATTTGTATCGAACAGACAAGAAAAGCGTGTTAAAAAAAAAACTTTTTAAAAAAATTTACCATTTTTGTAAACTGACTTTTGACAGTAAAGACTGCCTACTTTTTATTACTATTTACTTACTACTTATGACTTATACAAAATCCGTAAACGGGTTTAAAAAACTTTTATTTAACTTGATCTTTTTGTCTGTATTTTCGATCGACTACTTTGAGGTCCTTTTTAACCACCTTCCACACGACCTAGAGAGCTGAAATTTTGTAAGTGTCTAAGTCCAAAATGGCGGTCAGCCATTAGCAGAGTAGGTCGAAGTCCTTTAAAGTAAGGTTGGCGCGAGGCCAATAACCTCGCCCGTAAAAAACCATATTATCAAACCCCAAATCAGCCTCGGATACACTGATGAAAGACTACGGCAACGAAAACGGCTAAACGATTTAAGAATTTTCTCATGGAACGTACGCTCATTGTATAGAGCTCGAGCTGCACAGCAGCTAGCCGATACGATACGATGGACGGGGAATGGTGTCTTACAAAAATCAGAATATGACATATATTACAGCTGTAATGCAAGACATCATTTGCTCGGGGTGGGGTTTCTAGTCAGCAAAAGAATGAAACCCACCGTTATCGGCTTTAAAGCAGTAAATGAACGGCTATGCACTCTTCGCGTGCGGAGCCAATTTAAATATTCAGGCAGTACATTGGGACCCATAGCTTAGAAGAGAACACTAATGACAATGGACAACGAGTCATAGAGATGGCAGCAAGCAATAATTTGGTCGTTGCGAGTACAAGGTTTGCGCGTAATAATATCCACAAAGCTACCTGGGTATCTCCCGATGGAGCCACTCGCAACCAAATAGACCACGTGTTGATAGACCGCCGCCACAACCCCAACCTGATGACGGTACGAACATACCGAGGTGCCAACGTTGACTCGGACCACTATCTTGTTGGTATGGTGCTCCGAGCGTGGATTGTATAATCAAGAAAGACAGCATCCGCGAATCAAAATCGAGTCAACACGGCTGCCCTTCGCAACGAAGAGACCAGAAACAACTACGGTCAAGCGATAGGACTCGCCCTAAATGCAGGAAGAGTAAGTTCTGAGGCTGAGATGCCGGGCGTAGAAGAGAAATGGACACGCCTTAAGAATACTGTCATTAGTACTGCTGACTCCATCTTAGGCAGTAGTCGTAGAGAAACGACTGGCGACTGAACGTAAGAATGTGTCGTACCAAGCAATGCAACTACCTTATAGAACGCGGGCACGCGAAGATGAATATAAAAAGCTCAGAAGATATGAAAACCGTAAACTAGAACAGTACAGAGAGCGAGGACCGCACCAGGCGCGGAAGTTCTACCAAAGAGTCCGCGGTATGACGCAATATACACGATTCCGATGACTCGTGAAGAGAATCAAGTTCTTATGCTCCGGTGGGCAGGACACGTAGCACGCATGAGCGAAGATGATCCTGCTCGGAAAGTCCTTTGCGGTAGGATTTATGGAACACGACAGCGAGGCCGGCCAAGCCTACGCTGGAAGAATAGCGTAGAGCAGGACGCTCATAGTTTAGGGATGCTAAACTGCTCGGCTCGAAATCTGGTCCGGTGAAGAGATTTTTTGCGGGAGGCCGGAACCGAAAACCGGTTGTAGAGCAAAATATGATGATGACTAAGTCCAAAATAGCATTTTTCATATTCCGCGCATGTGTCGCGTGGCACGTGTGATGGGTTGACATTTGTTTTTCGACTTTTTTGAGGTCTTTTTCAACCACCACACACGACCTAGAGAGCTGAAATTTTATGAGTGTCTGAGTCCAAAATTGCGTTTTTTATATTCCGCGTATGACGCGTGTCGCGTTTTGCGTTTGGCACGTGTGAAAGTTTGAAATCACGCCATTTTCTCGTTTTTTTAGGTCTTTTTTAACCACCTTCCGCACGACCTAGAGGGCTGAAATTGAGCGGTTCAATGTCAGGGGCCAATTTTGAAAAAAAGAAAATTCTTTGAATTAGCCACGACCTCGAAAACAGATATTTTGGTGATTATTACCAAATAATAAAGGAATGTGTGGCGTGTTTCTATGTATACATAAAAGTTTGTACCCGAAAAACGAAGTTTTTTTACATTTACTTGTTTTTATTTATTAGTATTTCCGATGTATCACTTTTCAATAAAACATTTTTTTGAATTTCGATATTTAAAGACGAGAACATCAAGAAACCTTTTTTTTATTTATTTATCTACGCATAAAATATTTAACACTACAACTGAGTAACTTAATGCAAATTTACTGAGCATTGAGAAAACAAAAAAAAATCTGCCTGTGCTAAAGTGATAACATCCCTATATTTATTCACGTTGATATCTGCCTCTATATACGAAAGGATTAATTTAATAATTTCTAGAATTTATATTGCAAAAGCTTACATATACTTCCTCCCATTGTGAAACATAACGGACAAGCCTTGACAATCGAAGGAGTCTAACTAAAGACAAAAGTTTTGCTAGACGTAGTATACGAAGTGCACGGCCAGCATGAAGTATTTGAAAGGAGTCGGAAAAATCCTGCAATTTCATTATCTTAATTAAGGAATCGCGAACTGTTAAAATTTCCCACTTACTTGGTTGAAAATCAGGAAAATATAATCTAGTGGAATGGATGAAATTAAATCAAGAAAAAACCAGGTTTTTAAATAGTGCTTTGCAATGAGCTTGGGATCCAATATCACTTGTTCCGCATTATCTTGTTGCATAATTCCTAAAAATTGAAAATACAATAAAGTTAATAATAATAGTTTATAATAATCGAATTGATACTCTAAAATGTAACGAACATATGTTTTTATTTTAATTGCTACATAATATATACAGGGTGTCCCTTAATTCGTCAAGGATAATTTGGGAAATGATTCTTGGGTATATTCTAAGAAAAAAATCGTTCTACAGTAAGGGTCTGGTGTCTTTTGACCCAACACCAAAGTCTCGATACCAATGAGAAAAATTCCCACAATTTTCCAACCCGAACTCCATGCCATTGAGACCTGCACCAGGATTAAACTTAGTAAAGAAATTAAGGGCGCTAGAATATATATATTTTTAGATAGTCAGGCAACACTTAAAGCGCTGTCGTCTAACTTAATGGATTCTTTATCAGTCAAAAACTGTTACATTGCAATTTCTTGCCAGACACAACAGAGTGAAACTTGGTTGGGTCCCTGGTCAATAGGGAAATGCAGGCATCGTACCTGCAGATGAACTAGCTAGGGCTGGCTTGGAATCTGCGTTCATAGGATCTGAACCCTACTGTAGTGTCAACTGGGCTGCCGCCACAGCACTGATAAATTGTTGTGAACACAAATTTCGTCTGGCCTACTGGGAAAACTTTCCGGTGCTGAGTCAATCCAAACAATTAATCAGGCCCTTTTCCTGTAAGGAAATCCTTAATTTAAATGGGGATAGCATTATAAAGATGAGTTCGCTAACAGGTTACTGTGTCTAGCGGTATCACCTTAACAAAATTAATGTGGGCTCAGAGACAGAATATAGGTTCTGCTCAAAAAATGATGAGTCATCCGATCATATTCTCTGTGAATACCTAGCATTACTTTGGTTAAGGGGATGCATTTTCCATAAGGAAATGTGCTCGCCAGCAGAGATGAGAAACTCTGCAACTAAGGACATACTATCCTTCACTAGGGAGGTGGTACGTCTCTTAGAGTAAATACACCCTAAGATACAATAAATCTTTAAATTCGCTGTGTCTGCCACATCTGAAAATGATTTCGAGAATATGGCCACGGCCGATGTTCTTAACGAAGTGCATTTTGGACGTCCGAAGTTGGGCTACTTTTTCGAGCACTGCTGGCCGTGTGTCACAAATAACCCGAACATATTGGCCTCCAAGGAGTCAATTGTTGCTGGTTTATCAGCATGGACATTTTCAAAAATTAAGGGTATACGATGGAAAATTGTTTAATAACGAGTATCTTGTGTTATGAGGCATTAATTACGAAAGTACGAGCTACGTTTAAAGATAAAAAACAACTCTAATTTTTCGCTTAAAATGATAATGTACGGTACAAAAATTTAATTAATGGAAAAACTAAATGCCCTTTTTTTTTTATATATAGAGACTTATTGCCAAGGGATGACTCCCTGAATGACTTACGTCACGGCAATAAGTTGGGCTAAGCCCTTTATTAAATTCAAAATAAAATAAAAATCGAAAGAATGTGATTTACAATATATCACATTCCTCACGTTTGTAGCCGGTTTCAATTTATTTTCTCAGAATTCTCCCTGATTCATTGGAAAAGCAATACGAAAAACGAACACGAATTTAGAACGACGCGAGTCCAAATACTTTTATCAATGAATCATGGTCAGGGAAAACTACAAAAAACCTTGACCAAGAAAATATTACAAATTATACAAATAATTTAAAAAATACTGATAAACAATTTTTTTTTTTTTTTTTTTTATTAAGAAACAACTTATGAATACTTTAACCATCATCCTTCAAGAAGTTGTTAACGGCTAATTTGACCGCCTGCAGATTATAAGATTCTGGAAACACGTGTTCGACCAATTGATTCCACATCGAAGAGACTCTCGGAAACAAGGAGGATTTAAAGTGTCTACATGAAAAAAGATTTAAGGCAAATCTATGTTGATTGCACCTTAAACGAGTGTTTACGTTACTGAGAAAAGGCCCAGGAACTAGAGAACGGGTTTCAAAGAACATTTACCGTTGTAAAATTTATAGAAAACAGATAAAGCTCCTACATTTCGTCTGTGCTCCAAAGTATCAAGAGACGAAGTAATGGTTACATCGTTTATCAAACGGATAACTCTATTCTGAACACCATCAAGATGAGCCAAATGCGATCTTGGAGCACCACCCCACACATATGAATTAAATTCTAAAATTGGTCTAACATAAGATTTATATAATCTTAACACTTCAGAGGGAGTGAAGTAGAAGTTACAACGTCTTATGAAGCCTACACATTGGCTAGCTCTTTTTGAAATTTCATAAATATGTTCTTTCCAGGAAAGACCACTTGATACTTTTAAACCTAACAACTTAAGTGAATCAGATCTCGCAATAGAGGTAGCATTAATAACAGGAGGAACATAATGTTGAGTTGTCTTCTGAGAAAAAAGGCAAGACTGGAATTTATTTGGGTTAAATTCTACTCTGTTAGAAATGCCCCAATCAAGAATGATTTGAATATTAGACAGAATAGTCAAATTCATTAATTCACGCGAACCATTCAAGCGAGAATTGCATTCTTTTTGATTGTCAAACTCAATGGAGGCCGATAGTGTTGTATCATCAGCAAATGAATGGATATCACAGGTTGTAGAAGACAACAGGTCGTTGATATATATCAAGAAGAGCGTGGGAGACAAGGATGATCCTTGAGGCACGCCAGCATTGATCCCATGTAAATCTGAAGATATACCATTTAATACAACTTTTATTTTACGGTTCCATAAATAATTCTCAATCCATGTAATGAGAGAGGAGTGTAAATTCAGCGCACGAATCTTATTAATAAGACAATCATGCCATACTCTATCAAAAGCTTTAGCAATATCTAAGGAAACAACGCTTGATTCACCTAGGTTTTCAATGCATTAGTTCGCCTGAAGATCGATTTTTACGAAATCCATACTGCACATCGGATAAAAGAACATTCGAATCCAGATAGTTCATTAGTCTGAAATTAACGATAGATTCCATTACCTTCGATAGAACCGACAACAAAGCAATAGGTCGGTAGTTCGTAGGTGCCGATTTATCACCTTTTTTTTCGGGAAGGGTTGAATATTAGCTATTTTCCAAATTGACGGAAAAACACCTGTCTTCATTGAGAGATGAAACAATTTGCTAAGCGGTTTTGCCAAAGTAAGATGACAACTTTTCAATACTAATGGCGGAATACCGTCGGGGCCAGTCGCTTTATTGGGGTCAAGTTCTTTCAGAATCTTTGAAACAACCCGTTTCCGAAAATAGATTTTAGACATACCTGGGCCTAGATTCGGGAGAATTGGGGGGCTTTTATTAGTTAAAAGAAGAGTAGACGCACCAGCGAAATGAGAAGCTAAGAGATTAGCTTTCTCAATATTAGTTCTATAATGAATACCATTATGAAATAAAGAAGGAATAGACGAAGTATTGTCTGCAAAGTTTCTTTTAACCAATGCATCAAACGACCAAAAGCTTCGACTGTTTGAATCAGAATCCAAAATTTTTCGCATGCTATCTCGAATCTTAAGGTCATATATTATTTTGGACCTTTTCAATATAGCGTTTGATCTATTTCTAGCTATTCGAAACTTTACAAGGTTTTCCTCAGAAGTGCAATTAACGTAGTCCAAATGGGCTGCTTTTTTACACGTGACTGCTGACCTGCAATGTTCGTTAAACCATTTATTTATATGAGTATTTTTCTTTTTAAATGAAGAAGGAATGCAATTTTTCATTCCTAGCAAAATGTTTGACGTGATAAGTTGTGATGCTTCATCAGCATTATTGCTGGAAAAACAGGTTGACCAATCAAATGAGCTATAAAATTGGTTCAGGAGCTCCCAGTTAGCATTTTTATAGTGCCAGAGTAGCCTTTTACTTGTAGTCTCAATAAGGGCTGGTGATATTGAAAATTTGGCTACTATCAAAGCATGGTCAGAAAGACCTAATGGAGCAGATACATCAATTGAATATTTATCAGGCATAGTTGTAAGAAATAAATCTAAAAGGTGAGGTGATTGACCAGTAGTATTGGGATACCTAGTTGTCTTATCAACGAGTTGGGTGAAAAGATTAACATTTGAAAATAGTTCAGCGGTTTCACCTGATCGATCTCTACCATTCGAATAGGTCAACCATGAATCATTGTGTACATTAAAATCACCCAAGACTACCAATTCTGATGTTGGTGATGATTGGTAAATCTTGTCTATTGTGTCTGATAAGTAATTAAACTCAATATTAGTGTCATCAGGTGACAAATTAGGACTACGATAAAGGGAACAAATAAATATCGAATGGTTTGAAATTACAATTTCAATCCATATCGTATTGAACATTGGATTACTGTTTGGAATATTAAAATTAGGTACACTAAAACTGATGTCTTCTCGTATAAATAAAATAACCCCACGATGAGGAACCAAACAGTCGACACGAGAATACCCCTGACATTGAAAATCATTTGGGGTACCCATATAAAAGGCCTGCGTTTCACATAAACTTAGAACCGCAGGTTTATTCGCGTCAAGATGTGCTACGATCGAGTTGAAATTACTTTTAGTGCCGCGAATATTTGTGAAATGAATTTCAAAATAAGAGTTCATTTTACAAATTAAAAATACCGAACCCGTCAAGATGATGAAAATATACGTAAAATAAGATAATAATAAAATAAAAAATCAAAAAATATTATAAATAACAATAATAAGAAGAATTTCTACGAACCAACCACTCAACAGCGAAAACGTTACTTATTCGTTTGTAGTACCAGGCCTAACAAACGAAAAAGGCACGCACAGCTACTGAGACAGAAAGTCAATAAAAATTCTAAAAACTACTCAAATAAAATAAAAACTTGAATAACAATACTTTTTAACGTAACTGCTTTTTTGTGTCTGATTCTTTGGTAACGTTACAATATGATGTCTTTGTTCTGATAAGCTTCGCTGCCGTGCACCAAGTGCTCATGACAGCACTCGTTCCATTATGTGACGCGTTCGTGGTCGAATGGAATATTAAGAGAGGCTACTATATACAATTTTGGACTTTTTATGAAAATGATGTTAGAAAACAAGTTTGGTTAAGGGGATGCATTTTCCATAAGGAAATGTGCTCGCCAGCAGAGATGAGAAACTCTGCAACTAAGGACATACTATCCTTCACTAGGGAGGTGGTACGTCTCTTAGAGTAAATACACCCTAAGATACAATAAATCTTTAAATTCGCTGTGTCTGCCACATCTGAAAATGATTTCGAGAATATGGCCACGGCCGATGTTCTTAACAAAGTGCATTTTGGACGTCCGAATATGACGAATATCCGTAGAAAATTGACCTATGTAATCGAAATGCCTCAGTTGTCTTAGAGAAGCCTTTTCGGGCCTTTGAGGAAAAGCAAAAGACAGCGGCTTATGATCGGTGTATACGACAAAATTTCGTCCCTCCAACATATATTTGAAATATTTGATAGCGGAATAGCCACAATGAAATCCCAAGAAAAAGATCCACGCAAACCGATATAAATTTTGAGCGTTTTAATACCATAAGTTTCGATGGCTGTGCCATTCGCGGCGTTTAAAGTATACCCATCATTTTTGGCCTGTCTTACAATAAGTTGTGGCGGAATGACGGATACATCGGCACCGGTATCGACCAGATAATGAAGCTTTGAAGACTTATCATAAATTATGAAACGACTATATGTTAAGTCTAGATCACTTGTCGCCAGCAGTGATCGATCTAACAATTTTTTGGCTGGGTGAAAAAATTACACTGCTCGCGACATTCGTAGCCTTTTCCTTAAATACCCGATGATACCAACAAATGCCCCTAATTTGACTTGTCCCTGATGAAGATCGGTAACGACTGTTCGACCTTGGTCCTTGCCTACTTTTCGAGCGAGATCGATCTACCTGAATTGCATCGATTTAATTTAATAGGTTCTTTCACCTCAACCGCCAAAGGACTATCTACGCTATCTACTACATTCGATGAGACCTCGCCGTTTTTGTCCGCCATCGTAGCCAGCTTGTCAAGGTTGTCGTCGCTGACAGTTACATAGACATAGAACAAATCATTTATTTACACGATCAAAAAAATTTTTAATTGTCAAGTAATATGCTATTAGCACAAATAAATTTGCACTAATTAAACATTAATTTAAACATAAATTAGACATAGTTTAGATTTTCGACTGCGTTTTAATTTTAACGTTTTTGCGTACTGGACAACCGGACAATAACGAGAACAATCTTAATACTTCGATGGTCGGAATACAACTCACTAAAATGGTTTCTCTTTATTCCCGTCGAGTGGTATGTGTGCGTGTGTGCGTTCGAACGCCATGCGTGCCGAGAATACCGAATCGAACAACAAACAACTTATGTGCACGATCAAACCGTGGCACGAGAACAGCAAACTAAATTTGATGCACGACGCAGCCGTTGCACTAAGAAGATTAATATATGTACTTCAAATAATAAAAGAACTCGCCACACATAACTTTCGTGTAAATTCTCTTATCGGGGATACACAATGTGTGTGTGTTTGAATAAAATCGGGTACATTTTTTAAAAATCCGATCCGATCACTACCAAATTTTTACAAAAAGTGTTGTCCATCGGATATACACAAGCGAATAAAATTTGAAGAAAATCGGGTAAATTTTGTCAACAATTAGTATGGGTGCCCCCACCCCGGGGGCCCGATCGCTTAAATTTTTTTTTACAAAAAGTGTTGTTATTCGGAGATAGACATGCGTATAAAATTTGAAGGAAATCGGGTACTTTTTTTATAAAATTTGCATGGGTGCCCCCGACCACGGAACCCTATCACTTTCAAATTTGTACAGAAAGTGTTGTCGATCGGAGTAAACACGCGTATAAAATTTGCAGAAAATCGGGTAAATTTTGTAAACAATTTGTATTGAAGCCCCCCGACCCCGAGGCCTGATCACTCCCAAATAGATAGAAAATTAATAAATTAATAGAAAGTGTTGTCATAGAAAATGCACACGTGTGGAAAGTTTGAATAAAATCTGGCTTTAAGAAGTCGGTTAAGAATTGATCACAAGATTCTGCCACCCAGCCAACCCGCCAGCAACGGGCACGCGATAGAGAATTTAAAAAAAATTGTCCGTCTGAGATACCCATGTGTTTAAAATTCGAAGAAAATCAGGCTAATTTTGAAAAAATTATGGCCTCAGGTCCCGATCACCCGAAAAAAATTTACAAAAAGTTTTCTCCAACAAAGATACACATGTGTTTAAAATTTGAAGAAAACCGGGCTAGTTTTTAAAAAATTTATATGGGATACCATAGGGCCACAGGGCCGTTCGCCCAAAAAATTATACAAAAAGTTTTGTCCATCGCAGATACACATGTGTGTAAAATTTGAAGAAAATCGGGTAAATTTTTAAAAAATAATATGGTAGCCCCTCCGCCCTGGTCCACTTCCAAATTTTAATAAAAACGGTTGTCCATAGGATTAAACATGTGTGTATAAAATTTGACGAAAATCGGGTAAATTTTTTAAAATTTTGCATGGGGCCTTTCGACACCGGGGCACGATCACTTCAAAATTTTTACAAAAAGTGTTGTTCATCGAGATACACATGCGTATAAAATTTGAAGAAAATCGGGTACTTTTTTTTAAAAAAAAATTTGTATGGGAGATCCCCGACCCCGAGGTGGCCCACATTTTAATAGAAAGTAATATCATCGGAAATATACATGTGTACAAAATTTCAATAAAATCGGGCTTTGGGGAGTGGGTTAAAAATTGATCACAAAATCTGACCAGCCAGCCACGGGCACGCGAAGTTATTATAGAGAATTTAAAAATTAAAAACTTTTGTTTCGTCATTTCTGCATTATTCGGTAGTTTTTGTTGTGTCTCCATCATGTCATGTCTACACCACCAAAACGTATCATCGGAACTATCGGATTTAAAAAAAACAATCATAGAATTTTTCGTGTAAATTCGGGGCCCGATCACTTCCAAATATTTACAAAAAGTGTTGTCCATCGGAGATAAACATGTGTATAAAATTTAAAGAAAATCGGGTACATCTTTTTAAAAAATTTGTATGGGTACCCCGGGGCCCAATCATTTCCAAATTTTTACAAATAGTGTTTTCCATTGGATATACACATGTGTGTAAAATTTGAAGAAAATCGGGTACTTTTTGTAAAATATTTGTATGGGAGCCCCCCGACCCCGCGGTGCCCAAATTTTAATAGAAAGTATTGTCATGGGAGATACACCTGTGTGCAAAATTTCAAGTGGGTTAAAAATTGATCACAAGATTTGGTGTGCCAGCCAGCCAGCCACAAACAAGTGAAGTTAATATAGAGAATTTAAAACCAATTTTGACTCTGCTGCTAGTGATCTCAACTCAATTAAGAAAACACTAAAAATGCTCGAAAACCGAATGATGGCTACCGATGCCATACTGTTTGGAACAAAACCTTCTCTATAGAAAGCCCAACTGTTCCGATCGTACACAGATCATGCTTAGATTCATCCAAAACGTATTTGTATTAGTAATCAACTAAAGAGTAAAATCCATATAAAATTTTTCTGTTTCCCACTACCACATCTTACGTTTCTCGCTCTTTGCAACTGCTTATTTTTTTGTACACTGTATTCACATCCCACAAACACAGACGCGTTTTGGATTGGTTTACAGCATTAGTATGCATTGAGTTGGACTTTCTATAGAGAAGGTTTTGGTTTGGAATACCATACACTAACAACGAAAACTTTAAATCAATCGCTTTGTGTATCAATCAAAACCTTCTCTATAGAAAGCCCAACTCTACGCATACTAATGCTGTAAACCAAGACCAAACGCATGTGTGTTTGTGGGATGTGAACAAAACCTTCTCTATAGAAAGCCCAACTGTTCCGATCGTACACAGATACATGCTTAGATTGAGACCAAACGTATTTGTATTAGTAATCAACTAAAGAGCAAAATTCATATAAAAATTTTCTCTTTCCCACTACCACATCTGACGTTTCTCGCTCTTTGCGACTACTTATTTTTTGTACACTGTATTCACATCCCACAAACACACATGCGTTTGGTCTTGGTTTACAGCATTAGTATGCGTAGAGTTGGGCTTTCTATAGAGAAGGTTTTGGATGTGAATACAGTGTACAAAAAATAAGTAGTCGCAAAGAGCGAGAAACGTAAGATGTGGTAGTGGGAAACAGAAAATTTTTATATGGATTTTGCTCTTTAGTTGATTACTAATACAAATACGTTTGGTCTCAATCTAAGCATGTATCTGTGTACGATCGGAACAGTTGGGCTTTCTATAGAGAAGGTTTTGTACCAAGGCCAACCAACAAATTCTGCACGCTGCACAGAAATTAAGAAAGTGTTAACAAATTGCTTCGGTGTATGTGTCCCGTAGTGTTGTGTGCGTCAAATTTCAGCTGAGAAATCAGCTGGTCGACTGCATTGATAACATAGACAGTATTGCCAGACCCGCAGATGGATTTTAATTTTTAATATATACTCATTTTCTTACAAATTTTACCTAAAAGTTTTTTCTTTATTATTATTTGTTTTCTTTTTTTTCTTCTTTTTTTCCCTTACTCTTATCTCTCTAATTTTAGTTTTATTATACTGAATTTGATGTACTATCTACTTCTACTGTCATGGATGATAACTTACGAACAATGATAAAAGTACTACGAGAACAGAATACAGGTATTCACATCTACCATATTAATCCACAAAGTATACTACCGAAATTTGATGAGTTCCGTGATCTGTTTGGGGAATCTAGAGTTGATGTAGTTTGTGTATCCGAAACGTGACTTAGCGAAAATTTTAATGACGAAATATGTAGTCTCAAAGGGTACATAGTTTTTCGAGCTGATAGAGATGATCGTATTGGAGGAGGTGTGGCAATATATGTAAGGGAGGGTATTAGTGTTAGACATCGGTGTTGTTCACAAGGTGACAGCGAAATTGATTATGTATTTGTTGAGCTGTGCAATGTCGATAAACTTCTACTTGGTGCAGCCTATGGACCGAATCGAAACATATCGTTAGTTTCTTTTGCAGCGATTTTGGAACAATTTTCTTTCGCATGCCCAAATATTATTTTGTGGGGAGACCTAAATAGTAAACTATTATGTGAAACCTGCCTATTTGAGGTATAACTTATATTCAGTTAATACCACAACACCGACTCATTTTTCAGGCCATAATGCGACGCTGCCTGTTCTTAGTCAGCGATAATAACAAAGTTCTTCTCTTCGACCAGCATGATCTCATTTACCTTGCTTTTGATTTCGATTTAGTTACTGTAGTTAATACATTTAATTATAGAGACTTTAAGAGAATTAATTATTCTTTATTAGAAGAACATGTAAGGACAATCGATTGGGACATTATTTACTGCGTATCATCACCAAATGATCCGGTGGAATTTCTCAATTCGAATATTAATTATCTTTCTAATTTAGATGTTCCTATAAGAACCGAAAACGGCTTCCTCAGATAATACATCATGGTTCTCTAACCAAATTCATCAACTAATACAACAGCGTGACGGAGCATTCAACAGTTGAAAGCGTACATACTGCCATCTCCGCAACAAAGTAGTAAGGGAGATAAGAGCCGTCAAATCAAGGTTCTACTCTAGTCGACTTAATGCAACTATGGGTGGGAAACTTTTGTGGAAAAATCTCCGTAATTTAGGAATATGTAAAGTTACAAGACAGCATTTTGAGGGAATTGATCTTAATTATACTGATGATGAACGATGTAGTAGAATGTGTTATGCCCATAAAGTATAATTCTGTCGGGGGTTGATGAGATACATCCATCTTTCTTAAAAATACAAAAGCAAATAAATCAGCACCTCTCCATCCATAACATCTTAACGCCTAAGCAATCTGGGTTTCGGCCGAAGCATTGTTGCATAACAGCCAACATAGCGCTGTGGTCTAATAATAACGGTCTAATACTAAATGCAAAAACATCTCAATGCATTGTCATCTCTAAGCAACCAATGGACCTCTCATTTTCCCGTCTAATACATTGAACAACACCCATATAGAGTATGTCGAAAAGGTCAAAAACCTTGGTATGACCTTCAGTCGTGATTTATCATGGGACACTAACATTAACTTAGCTGTAGGAAAGACTTATGGAGTGCTTTGTACTTAATGGGCTACACGGTCTTTCACTCCTTTCAAAACTCGAATCTTACTGGCAAAAAAATATTGTTGCGAAATCTACTACAATTGCACTTATGCATTTAAAAAGAAACTTAATGTTGCTTTTAACGCCATAGTCAGATATGTCTTTGGATAACGACGATTTGATCATGTATCCAATTATTCCTCGCGTCTATACGGCATGACGCTCGATAATCTCATAAAATTTCGTACACTAAATCTCTTTTCGAATATCCTGCTTTCTCATCAGCCTATACATCTTTATGAAAAAATTAGATTAGCTTCTTAACTTAATAGCTTAACAGATCTAATCAACTAATTTTACCCCGTTTCCCATCTACGACGTCCGAAAGGCAATTTTTTATACATTCAGCTCGCTTATGGAATACTTTGCCACGTCACATTAGAAGAATAGTTAACATCAAAAGACTTAAAACTGTATTGAAAAACTATTTTTCAGAAAACAATAATTAATAAACTGTTTTTCTGTAACTTTGTCTCCCATTTAATATATCTTTATTTTTATTTTTTCAATTGAACATCTCTTTATTTTTAATTTTATTTTTTTCAATTTTTCTTTACTTTTTTCTCTTCTTTTTTATTTTTTATTTTAACTGATTCAAGTTGCTTTCGCATTTGTCATTACTTAAGCTTGGCACTAATTTATAAGATACTAGCTGATTACCCGGCGTTGCCCAGGTATTTATTCATCCCAATCTTCTATTGGGCAGGGGTAAAATTGCAGTTTTTATTAATAAAACTTATTTAAAAAAATATATTTTAAATTATAGCTATAGTATTCAAATTATAAAATTAAAAAAATAAATTAAAATTAAAAAATTAAATAAACATACATAAAATTAATTTAAAACAAAACTGGTTGTATACAATGTTTTTAGTTTCACCTTCAAGAGCAAGAATAAATAAATTCTTAGGTCAACCCAACCCAAAGCAAGCAACATAAAGTTGTCTGTGGGAAAAACATAATAATATGCGGCGTGACAGACCATTGCGGTCCAAGGCCTAGCTTATCGCGACCATTTGTGTTGCGCATTTTATATTTTTTGGACACAAATGGAAGAGACCTACAATTTTATGCCGGCTCCGAACGGCGAATTGAAAAGCTTTCCGTGACAAGTTATTACTCTCGGAACGTTTGTCACCCATTCGGGACAGGTGGGACACCGTGAAAAATACTTTTGGTGTTACTGGGATTCGAACCACGAACCTCCTGCTCAGTAGCCACGCGCATTTCCACTGAGCCACGACGGTGGGAAAAACATGGTGATTTCAAATCTATACTCCGCAGTACTTAATAAACTGTCCGACTCATAGATCGTCATCGAAAACGCAAGTTTTACTGGAAATTGCCATCTCTTAAATTTAAAAGGTGGATCCGTCGAAATGAGTGCTATCCGTGGAATAAAAACTGTATCACACTGTCCCTTTTCTGTCAAGATAGTCGCTTAAATTATATTGCCCGGCATCTCTTTTACGCACAGTCTTGTGCCGTTGTGGTGGAAATCCAGGCGAATTAAGTGAGTTTAGGAACTCAGTTAGATAATTTACTTCCTCATGAGTATCTTCAACGGTATCGATACACTTATATTCATTGACTATGCCTATTAACATGGCAAGTATTTGATTGTTTATTTCGTGGGTGTCTCCATTTTTAGTAGCAAGAACGGCCCCTTCTCGCAACCAGTTCAAAATGTGATACTTTTGAGAAACAGCCCCATAAATATAATTTATTAGTTCTGCGGTAGATTTCAAAAATCGATGTCAATTTAATACAACCATAAAACACGGCTACTAATCTACCTTTTCCAATTTGAAGTAGGGGCGACAATGTCCTCACCCTCAAATTCGTCGCCAAATGGTCACCGAGTACCATTCTAAACACACCCCTCGGGGAGACAACTCACCCATATGAGTGTCCTACCAACACTATTAATCTCAGTGGCCCCGAGAACTATTCTATCTATCATCTATCACCCCCCTCAGTTATCGACAACATCCCCCTAGAGCTGTCTTACCATCACCATTTAACTCAGCGACCCCGAAAACCATAGAATCAGCACTAATATCGGTCACCCCCACAGTTATCGACCCCATCCCCCTGGAGCTGTCATAGCATCAACGTTCAACTCAGCGACCCCTAAAACCATAGAATCGACATTAATATCGGCCACCCCCTCAGATATCGACCCCATCCCCATAGAGCTGTCATACCTTCACCGTTTAACTCAGCGACCCCGAAAACCATAGAATCGACACGAATATCGGTAACCCTCCTCCGTTATCGACCCCATCCCCCTGGAGCTGTCTTACCATCACCGTTCAACTCAGCGACCCCGAAAACCATAGAATTTACATTAGTATCGACCACCCCCACTCAGTTATCGACCCCACCCCCTAGAGCTGTTGTACCATCATGATTTAACTTAGCAACCTCGAAAAATATAAAATCGACACTGATATCGGGAACCCCCCCCCCATCTGTTATCGCCTCAATCCCCATAGAGCGGTCTTACCATCACCGTTCAACTCAGCGACCCCGAAAACCATAGAATTTACATTAGTATCGGCCACCCCCACTCAGTTATCGACCCTATCCCCCTAGAGCTGTCGTACCATTACGATTTAACTCAGCGACCCCGAAAACCATAGAATCGACACTAATATCGGTCTACCCCCCAACTCAGTTATCGACCACATCCCCCTAGAGCTGTTGTACCCTTACGATTCAAATCAACGACCCCGAAAAATATAAAATCGGCACTAATATTGGTAGCCCCGCCCCCTCCGTTGTCAACCCCATACCCCTAGAGCTGTCTTATCATCACCGTTCAACTCAGCGACCCCGAAAACCATTGAATCGAAACTAATATTGGTCACCCCCACTCAGTTATCGACCGCATCCCCCTAGAGCTGTCTTACCATCACCATTCTACTCACCGACCCCGAAAACCATAGAATCGACATTAATATCGGTCACCCCCCCCCCTCAGTTATCGACCCCATCCCCCTAGAGGTGTCTTACCAGCACCATTCAACTCAGCGACCCCGAAAACCATAGAATCTACATTAATATCGGTCACCCCCCCCCTCAGTTATCGAACCCACCACCTAGAGGTGTCTTACCATCACCACTCAACTCAGCGACCCCAAAAACCATAGAAACGACTTTAATATCGGTCACCCCCCACTCAGTTATCGACCCCATCCCCCTAGAGGTGTCTTACCATCACCGTTCAACTCAGCGACCCCGAAAACCATAGAATCGACACTTATATCGGTCACCCCCCGCGCACAGTTATAGACCCATCCCCCTAGAGCTGTCTTACCATCATCATTCAACTCAGCGACCCAGAAAACCATATAATCGACACTAATATCGGTGAACCCCCCCCTCCTCCCAGTTATCGACCCCATCCCCCTAGAGCTGCCTTGCCATCACCGTTCAACTCAACGACCCCGAAAACCATAGAATTGACACTAATATCGGTCAACCCCCCCCCCCCCCCACCGTTAACGACCCCATCCGCCTAGAACTGTCTTACCATCACCACTCAACTCAGCGACCCTGAAAACTATAAAATTAACACTAATATCGATCGCCCACCACCCTACGGGTATACATAGCTCAACCATACCATAGGAGACTATTCGTTTTGGTCTCGAAAACGGTGGGTCCGACACTAATATCGGCTCCCACGCCTCACCCAGCCAAACAACGTGCTACCGCCCACCACCTATATTTGATTCCAGATATTAACTAATATGCATACCAAGTTTGGTTGAAATTGGTCAAGGCGTTCCAGAGCTAGTTGGGCACAAATATATATACAAATATACAAATTAATTCTCTGTTTTATATATATAGATTGTTATCTTAATGTGATTAAGAAATAAGGGGGCATGTTAACATCATTTATCGGAGATTTAAGATAAAGCTTACTTTGGTGCACCCTGACCGATGTTAACGGAAATTGCTCTGTTAATACTAACGGTAGAAAATTCGTTTAGGACATTTTTGTAGAAGAAATAATATTTGAGTTTTCAGATATCCAATCTCTATGCCTGTTCCATTTTTCTGGCCCATGCTATTTTTGACTTTGGGGGTCAATTTTCTCCAGAAAATGCGTTATAAATAAAAAACATAACTATTATTATTACATTACTATTTTAAAACGTTATTATATTATATTACTATTTCAAAACGTTTTTATCAGCTCGCTTTCATGTATGTCTGTCTGTGTGGGTGGAATTTTGTAATTGATTTTAAACTAGCTTCCCATTGAGCTAGAGACTTGAAAGTTTAAACATAGCTTAGAACTAGATGAACACTGACAAATCACAAAAAAAAGACAACAAATCCCAAAAAAAAAATAATTCAACGCAAGTTTGCAAAATGTTTCAGACCAAAGCAAACTACTACCCACAATACTCGTTCTAAACGTTTTAAATTAAAAATGTTTTTTTATTAGCTAACTTATTTTTCTTATAAACGTAATAATAATAAAAATAAAAATCAACAAAAAGTTTCCGGAAAACCCCATAGATTTTAAGATACTTGGGATACTTTTAAAAAAGAGGGTTTTTGCTTTAAGCTCCAAAGGATATGCATAAAAAATGACTTTGTGTGGTTTTAGATCATTTTTATTTTGTGTGTGTGTGTACTAAAATAGTTATAGCAGGTGCTCAAAGAGTCCTCCTTGGTTTTGTATGCATGCTAGAGCCCGTTTTTATATCAAGAGGAACAAAATTGATTTGTTATTTTGTTTTAATAGAGCAATTTCCGTTAACATGGTGGGTCGGACCTGGATTGTGAAAAATAAATCATTGAATATACAGGAACAGATCCTAATATGTGAGCATAAAAAATTTTCTATCACGTGGTATTATAGGTTTTACTAAATCAAAGTTTTTTTTAGATATTTACCTGTTCTAAAATTGACTACGATGTCTATCAAAAAAATAGTATCACTTAGGCAGTTAAAGGCAATCCACCTGGTGCTTAAATCATCGTTGAAGAATGATATAGCGACTGGCAGGATAATAAGATTTGCTACTAATAGTAGAAGCATACAAAGGTCCCAGTAAAATCTAAAAGATGGAGAGAAAATTAAAATGAGTGAAAAATGAGTGAATGGAGAGAAAAAGTCAGATACAATGACAATCGCACCTGAATGAGCTGCATGGATGAATAACCCAATGACCGGAAGTCTTTTGACGTATTCTTTCTTTTACCAACGCTTTTCGGCTGCCAAAAAGTTTCATGGCCAACCTGTTGTCTGTCGGCTGGAACCATGATTGCAATTGACTTTTCAGGAAATTCGCTGATACTTTTTCCGAAACGATGGGTATGGAAGGCATTGGCTCCTCCTTGGGAGTCCCGTACAGAGAAACATCATCAAAGTGTACCTGTGTATATATAAAAAAACAATAAGTAAACAAAACAATACTTTACAATTAAAATGTCCGCTTAATTCTACTTTGATTCCAGAAACCACTCTTAACCTACTGAGCTAAGAAATTAAAGTAAAACACACTCAATATTCAAGCGTTTGCCTTGTTTTATAGTACACAATAAACCTTTGTTCTTGCCATTTCGCTTCCTTGGTCGCATATTAGTAAGGCTTCATCGTCAAAAGCGGTAACCAGTGAATCGGTACAAGTATTCTCAAATGATATCCTTAAATCGTTCTCATTCAGGACTGAACAGTAAGAGCATCGGACAGATTCTTCACTATCTTCGCATCGCAACCTAGACGACGCATGGCAAAAATAAATCAATTAATAAACACATTAATAAACACAAATAGTACATAGACGTATACAACAAGCTCATTATTAATTACCGGTTATTATTACACAGCCTAAGTTATTTTCGTTCATCCTAAAAATACCAAGTAAGTATTTTTTCAACTAGCACTAAAACTTTTTGGGTTATTCCTGCACCAATAAGAGCAAAACCAAGTTACTTAAAAAAGTACGTGTAATCCAATTAGTTCATAAATAATATTTTACCTATCAATGATAACTTTTAATATTTTCTCAAATAAGATGAAATCAGAAGTTTTCGTACTCTGATTGAAAAAATGAACAAAATCGTTAAGACTTTTTTATTTGTTTACAGATTAGACAAAGTCTAAAGTTAATGTGTAAAAAAACAACCCATAAAAATTAAAATTTTTCATGTAAATTCTCTAATAGAGATGGGTATGTGTTAAAATTTGAAGAAAATCGGGCTAATTTTTAAAAAATTTACAAGGACACCACACGGGTCTCAGGGCCCTATCACTCCAACAAATTTACAAAAAGGGTCATCAGTGATGCAAATATGTATAAAAATCGGGTTAATTTTTTTGAAAAATTTATATGGGGCCCCAAGACCCCGGCCACCAAAATTTTTGCAAAAAGTGTTGTCCATCGGAGATACACACATATATAAAATTTAAGAAAAATCGGGTTAATTTTTTGTAAAAAAAAAATTTGGGGCCAAATGACCCTGCGCCTGGGTCTCCAAAATTTTACAAAAAGTTTTTCCATCGGAGATACATACGTATATAAATTTTGAAGAAAATCGAGTTAATTTTTTTAAAAAAATGTTGGGGCGCCACGACCCCGGGGCCCGGGGTCAACAAAATTTTTAAAAAAAAGTGTTGTCTATCGGAGATACACGCGTTTATAAAATTTGAAGAAAATCGGGTTAATTTTTTTAAAAAAAATTTATGGGGTCCCACGAACCCAGGGTCCGGGGTCTCCAAAATTTTTACAAAAAGTGTTCCCTATCGGAGATACG
The DNA here is from genome assembly GCA_947095585.1 of Nephrocerus scutellatus. Classification (NCBI taxonomy): domain Eukaryota; kingdom Metazoa; phylum Arthropoda; class Insecta; order Diptera; family Pipunculidae; genus Nephrocerus; species Nephrocerus scutellatus. The sequence goes on from OX352762.1 coordinate 82,065,341, forward strand.
CGCGTATATAAAATTTGAAGAAAATCGGGTTAATTTTTTTAAAAAATTTTGTATGGGGCCCCACGAACCCGAGGCCCGGGGTCTCAAAATTTCTACAAAAAGTGTTGTCCAACAGAGATGTGTATAACATTTGAAGAAAATCGAGTAAAATTTTGTAAAATATTTGTATTAGAGCCCCGAGACCGTGGCCCGACTGCCTCAAATAGAAAGTGTTGTCTCCGGAAATACAGATGTGTGCAAAATTTCAATAAAATCGGGCCTTGGGAAGTAGGTTAAAAATTGATCGCAAGATTCCACGACCGACCGACCCACGGGCAAGTGATGTTAATATAGAGAATTTAAAAACTAGTCGTCATCCATTGCAATCACACTGTATAATTCAACATTTTTGAAGACATTATAAAATAACCTATTTACAATGGGTTTTTCCCATTTTTAAGGGCGTCTCATTTTATTTTTAATAAATCAGTTTGGTTTGAGAAATCACAATATCGATGTCATTAATTAAGGAATCCAACGTAATTCAATTGTTCTCCATGGAAACGCCTACACTAATAAATACCAGAAATAGTTGGTCAACATGGTCTGGATTCTGGAACCGATCTTTATTGACAGTGATTGCGATGCCGGTATCATTGAAGAAGTAGCATCGGCAATGACCCACCCAGAATTAAACCCTCACAAAACATTCAGTTTTTAAGTGTGCAATGGTACATGACTGTTTTCGGCTTATTGACTTGCCTAAATGCTGAGAATTAAGCACTTTTATGATTTTCGATTCGTTTCTTTCCCCTTTATTAAAAAATGCTCGGTATTTCTCATCGAATCAAAAAAATTTGTTTTCTCAGATTTTCATTTTGTGTTTAACATATGATATGGGCGCCGTGGCTCAGTAACACCAAAAGTATTTTTCACGGTGTCCCACCTCTCACGAATTAGTGACAAACGTTCCGAGAGTAATAACTTGTCACGGAAAGCTTCTCAAATATCCAAAAAATATACGCACACATATACAACACAAATGGTCGCGAGAAGCTAGGCCTTGGACCGCAACGGTCTGTCGCAACGAATATTATTATTATGATATTTAATTACAGTGTTGGTTTGTGGCCTGTTATGTTTGCCGTATATGATATGCATTTCCAAAAAAACAACCCATAAAAAATTGTTCTTTCTATAATCTATAATCGGGGATACACAATCTGCAGTTTGTTAGGGAGACCTCCGACCTCGAGGCCCGATCACTGCCAAATTTTTACAAAAAGTGTTGTCCATCGGAGATACACATGCGTATAAAATTTGTAGAAAATCGAGTACTTTTTCTTTATAAAGTTTGTTGGGTGCCCCCCCCCCCCCCCCACCAACTCCTGGGCCCGATCACTTCCAAATTTTTACAAAAAGTGAATCGGAGATACACATGCATATAAAACTTGAAAAAAATCGGGTACTTTTTTTATAAAATTTGTATGGGTTAATAGAAAGTAATGTCACCGGAAATATACATGTGTGCAAAATTTCAATAAAATCGGGCTTTGGAAAGTGGGTTTAAATTTGATCAGAAAATATGACCAGCTAGCCAGCCACGGGCACGCGAAGTTAATATAGAGAATTTAAAAAGGACAGTTTATTTTTTACGCCTATGTATAACCAATTAATGTGTAACTATTAGTAGTTTTAAAAATAAAACTAACAAATTAAATTTAATTCTTAATGAACAGAAATTTTAAAATTATTTAATTTTATTTCTAAATGGTTACCTTTATCTTAAGTTAATTTCAATTAATCATTGTATATTTAAGAGTTTCATTCAGAGTTTAATTTTTTGCAAGCCATTTTCATAACAAATAGTATACATATTCAAGTTAAAAAAGTTCATTAATTGAGTACAGCAACCAGTTCAGGAGTATTAACTTCATTATTAGAAATGATACCAATACTGAATAAATTAAAATAGTAGTGAAACTGAAATATGCAAAAACGCTTAAACATTACGTGTTATTTAACTGCTAATATAACGTTACGGCAATGGTAATTGCAAGTATGTAGTGCGATTATCTAATCCTGTAACTGCACCATTTCATACTTTTTTATTTAATTTTTTGACAATAGCTAAATAGCTACACATCCGCAATCATAAATATTAAAGCAGGCGAACAAGTATTGCCCTCTAGAAATGTTTAAGCAATTATTGTATTGTCGTGACAAATGAATTTCAAGTTCGTTTTCGTTCGTTTTGTATGATATCTTACATTCAATGTGAATGAATATATTATTTGTAGTTTTTAGCTGTTCGCTCTGATATTGATTCTATTTAAAGTAGATAACCTGTTTAGTACTAAAGCACTGAGTCGAGTCGAACAGACTCCCCTGAGCCAATTTAGGTATAGTTTTTATACTCGTAATAGTCTGCGTATTGGTAAACATTTTTAATAAAAATTAACTCTCTAGCTTGATTTTCAATTCAATTAAATTCTTTATCCCGTTGTTATTTGAAGCACAATGATACGTGTACAACATGCATTCTTTGCTCTACATTACTACTATTGAAGAAGTCAAAATAATTTAGATTTATGTCGTTTTTTTTAAAATCTGTCGCAGATTGATTTTTTGGCTGTCAAGTTGTTCGTTTTTTTTTCAAAGAAAACCAATCTACGGTAGATCGGATCCCCTTTAACAGATCTTGATATTTTGGGAAATTTACCTCTTTTCATTAACTGCAACAACAACAAAAGAATGTAAACAAACGATTCTCGGCTTTCGTGTTCGTTTTTTCGAGAAAAAATCTGAACTCGAGCGCAGATTTCTAAAACAAAAAAAAATACGACATTAAAGTTTAGTTTAGGCTTGAATGACTTCATCATAACGATCATCGCCCAAAAGTAATGTTATAGGCCAATAGGACGTCGTTTTAACAACAACAAATTAGTCAGTAAATTTTCGGGATTAATGACACTTTTGATTTCGGCGTTGTTGATTTGGGAATTATGACCTAACACCATTTTTATTAATCTAAACTTTTAAATTATCCGAAATGAATGGGATTCTGCTTCTCAAGCATAAGAGCAAATTAAGTCTTTAGCTGAAGAAAATTTTCAGATACGTTTAACGTTATATACATATTACGTGTATGAATGAAATGTGAAATAAAATGCATAAGAAACCTATATAAAAAAATAAATTTAGATAATGTAGTGTGTATCTGTATTAAGACCATCGTAAATGGATTTTAACGAAAAACGGGGATTTATTTTGAAATAGCCCCTATCTAATAAAAAGCAAAATACTTACATTTTGTGTATTTTGTGTATTTGTATGATGTTACAACCGCTACTTTTGTTATCCAGGTAATAAACTTTATAATTTCTCTATTTTTAAATTCTCTATATTAACTTCGCGTGCAAGTGGCTGGCTGGCTGGGTGGTTGGTCAGATTTTCTGATCAATTTTTAACCCACTTCCCAAAGCCCGATTTTATTGAAATTTTGCACATGTATATTTCCGGTGACAATACTTTCTATTAAAATTTGAGACCCCTCGGACCTCGGGCCACGTGCACGCGAAGTTAATATAGAGAATTTAAAAATAAAAAAAAACAACCCATAAAAATTAAAATTTTTCTTGTAAATTCTCTAATCGGAGATACACACACACACACACACACTGCGTGCTCGCCTTGTGGCAAAATCTCACAAAGCACAGAGCTCAGACTTTGTCGTGATCTGATGCGATATAGCGATATTTAAAAATTGTATATTGGGGTCCCCAAGGGGCCAATCGCTCAAAATTTTTACAAAAAGTATTTTCCATCGAAAACACACATGTGTACAAAATTTAAAGAAAATCGGGTAAATTTTGTAAAATATTTGTATGGGAGCCCCCCGAACCCGAGGTCCGAGGGGCCTCAAATTTTAACAGAAAGTATTGTCACCGGAAATATACATGTGTGTAAAATTTCAATAAAATCGGGCCATTGGAAGTGGGCTAAAAATTGATCAGAAAATCTGACCAGCCAGCCAGCCAGCCACGTGCACGCGAAGTTAATATAGAGAATTTAAAAAAAAACACAACCCATAAAAATTAAAATTTTTCTTGTAAATTCTCTAATCGGAGATATACACACACACACACACACACTGCGTGCTCGTCTTGTGGCAAAATCATCCACGAAATGACGCAGCGGCAGCGAACAGCGCTGCTCACAAAGCACAGAGCTCAGACTTTGCCGTGATCTGATGCGATATAGCGATATTTAAAAATTGTATATTGGGCTCCCCAAGGGGCCGATTTTCTTGAAATTTTATATACATGTGTATCTCCGATGGACAACAGTTTTCGTAAACAATTTGGTGACCGCGGGCTCCGGGATCGAGAGGCCCCATACAAATTTTTAAAAAAAAATTAACCCGATGTTCTTTAAATTTTATATACATGTGTATCTCCGATGGACAACACTTTTTGTAAAAATTTTGGAAAACCCCGGGCCCTAGGGTCTTTTTTTTTTTTTAAATTGACCCGATTTTTTATATAAATACATGTGTATCTCCAATGGATAACACTTTTTGTAAAAACTTTGGGGACCCAGGGCCCCGGGTCGTGCCCGTAAATTTTTTTTTTTAAATTAGACCTATTTTCTTTATATTTTAAACACATGTTGACAAAACTTTTTGTACAATTTTTTGAGTGCCCGGGCCCTGACGTCCCTAAGGCCCATATAAATTTTTTAAAAATTAGCCCGATTTTCTTGAAATTTTCAACACATGTGTATCTCCGATGACAACACTTCCTATTGAAATTTGGAAGTGATCGGGCCCCAAGGCTACCATACACATTTTTTACACAAGTGATTCTCCGGTGACAACAGTTTTTGTAAACATTTTGAAGTAAAGGGGCTGTAATATTTTTTTCCAAATTAACCCGGTTCAACTTTGCACACACATGTATCTCCTTTTAGAGAATTGACATGAAAAATTTTAATTAAAATTTTTTTTTGTGAATAAATGAACCTTAATTTTTCGTCTTTTACCAAGGAAATCTTCATTTAGTGCTGTCATTTCACTTTTGTATTGCCTTGAATTTCTTGCCGTAAGAATTTAATTTCAAAAGCTAAAAACCCATATAGAATACATAATACAAGTTTAAAATTTTACTGGGTGGTCGTATACTTGTATACAGGTATGTTGAATATTCTTTTAACGGTATTTATTACTTTTTTATGTTAATCAATATCAATGAATTTGATTTAAAGAAATGTATAAAGTAAAAGATAGATTCTAACAAATATCCCTTGATAAAATAGAATGACTAGAGATTTTTATTTGTGCCTGAGGTATAGCGCCGAAATAAATACATAATTCACCCGCCTTAAATATTTACCTTTCATTTAATTTAAGATTTTTTTGCTTTTTGGTACGACGATTGAAGCTGTTGGTGCACGAAATTGATGATTGCTTCGATGAAGAGCAATTCTGTAGGGATGTTTTGATTGCAGCACTTGATGCTGCCGTTGATGAAGCTGAAGCTGTCGCTGTTGCCGAATTCCTGATGTAATCTGTGGGCGCACTTAGTTGACGATTGAATTCCGCTTTTCGTCGGCTAATGTCCGTTGGGCAATATTTATTTAAATGGCCATTGCTCGAAAGAGAATATTTCGGCGATAGTGAACTAGTAAGCGTTTGTAATTTGTAGCCCGAGTTGTTGTTGGTGTTATTTGGATCTCCTGCGGATAACCCAACTATATTGCAACTTTTGTTTATTTTAGCAAGTTTGCTATTTTTACACAAAGTATCTTTGGATTCGGTTCTTACTCTGGGACGACATGTTGGATATGTTTTGACAGATCCATTTGGTAGTAATGGCCTTCCTGTGGACGTTCCTGCCGTTGACGTAGCAACTGCACCGGATGCTGCAGCTGATGATGATGACGATGACGTTTGCAATCCTGATGGGTGTTGTTGCGTTATCTTCTTCTCATCCAAATAAAGATTTAGGTATTTGTCACCGGGATGTAACGAATTATCAGATACCGCATTTGATTTAGCGATTATTTGGCTCTTTTTTTTAACATTACGCGCTTTCAACGAAAAATTGCGTAACTTTTTTGAGTGTTCCTTGATTTTGTTTGTATTCAAAAACGATGGACTATCGCCAATGCATTTAAATATATATGTTTTGTTAACCAATTCCTGTTTATCCGTTGGATTACCATTATGTTCACTTTTCAAATTATAATTTTGCTTCGCGTATATATTGCAATCACTGTAATGACTTTTAAGTAATAACTTATTATCATCCAAATGACTATAGCGCGTTATTGGATCAGAATTGCTAAAGTTACGAGCGACTATTTTTTTGAACTCAATATCAGCAGCACAATTAAAATCAGAGAAATTCCTTTGCTCATCGCCAGCGGCAACAGCACTGCTTCCAGTGCCACAACTGTTGTGACTGCTGCTATTTACAATGCTTATGCAATCTAAACGGCTTCGATTGCTCGATTGAATATTGTAATAACTGTCATACGAGTATTGCTTCCCGGTAGGATTGTTGTCGTGTATACCGATCGATCGGTGATCATCGCTGAAAACACTAGGCAAATCTGATCCCGGGGTATGATTTATATGATCTATATGGTCGCAAATTAGTGACTCATTATCCTCGACATCTGGGTACCTCAAAGAATCCTTGTGGCACTGTCGGGCCGCACATTTAAGTGATTCACAGCTGCAAGATATCGACTTCTTTAAATTACGATTGTTGCTACTGATGTTACTACTGATATTACTGATATTGCTGCTGATGTTGTGCGCGCTAGTAAGGTTAATCAAAGACTGCCGAAGCAAATGATGACTCAAATTTTGCTGATCGTTCGAATTTTCCCCGCTGGAAATAAACAAAATAAAAACAAGAAATGCACATGAAACTGATTTGTGAATTCTCCATGTGTATTCGTACATACGAACGGGTGTTAAAGATATATACATATAGAAGTATGTGAAGATGTTCTCTTTTTTTTTATTTGTTCATTGTTCGAATACAGAAACAACGACAACAGAAACAAAAAACTATTAAAGTTAAAAAATAAATTTTCAATTATATATATATATATATATATATGATGGTGATATCCATATATATATATTTATATGGATATCATCAGTTCAATTAAAAAGTATTATAATTCCAGATACCAGTCGGGTGAGCTATACATTGTACTATACTATAGTATAGACCTAAATACATATGCATGCGTATACAAAAAAAAATACACAGTGCGCACGGTTGTCCGAAATAAAATACTAAATTACATATGTACGTATCCGTGTATGTGTATTAATTGCTCAAAATTTCAATTTTTATTTATGTTTAAAAGTTATTAAAAGCAAGCAACAGGTTAGTAACAACAAACCTAAATGAAATAGAAAAGATCAGATCCATTATCAAACAAAAAGTTTTTTACATACATAACTACTAGGTGTACGTGTGTTTGTATTTGTAAAGAAATTCCACTGCAATTATTAATTAAAACGCTATCGTGTTCAGAAGCCGGGAGATTCATATTCGCGTATTCTCTCTTAAGTGTTCAGTTTCTACATATATATATTCATACATTGATATAGAGATATAGAGAAAACTCGTATTGCGACCAATCTTATAAACTTAGTCGATATAGTGACCAAAGTAATTTGCTTTAAATTTTTCATTCCGGTACAGTATTTGTTTATTTGCATATGAAGGCACGCTAATTGCACATCGAAAGAACAATTTTCATTTAGAAGTCATATGAAGAAAAACGACTCAATTGCTCTCTAATTTTAATAAATGTAACTAATCCATATTTGGGGATAGGTTAGGTTAAGGTCGCTGTTAGTGGAACCGACACACTTAGACCAGTATTGGTCCATTGTGATATATTTAGGAAAGACAGACAGCACTTATATTCAATATACAGCATTTTATTTTCTTAAACATACGTTAAGACCAGATACTTTCCTTGTACCATAAGTGAAATATAGGAACAGTTAGCTTCCTTAATTAAAATATATGTATAAGAAAAACCGAGAGATAGTGGTTACTTCATGCACTGACGGTGGAGGGAATAGCGAGAAAAAACTACTGCTATTAAAATTGCTTTTTGTGTTTCTTGCAAAAGCGTAGTCTTATTTTCTAAATTCTAATGTCTGCTTTCATTGTGTACTTCTAACTAGTTTCGGATGAAATATTTGTTCTCAAATGCGATAAGTGTATTTAAAGGATGCGCTTAAATGTAGTAAGAACAGTTCAATTTAGAAACTTTAGCACCATGATTTCATACTCTTATACATGTACATTAAATATATTTTGAATACATTGACCGTGTTTAAGATACATAAATTAATCCTACTGTAGGTAGGTAGAGGATAATGTAGCGTTCATATACGAGATTAGCTCGATGATCCTGTAATCTGGGGAGTGCCTCTGTCGACTCGTTTGGTAATGTTACAGCTGCCAAGCTTGGCATGCATAATCCTGCTACCGAACATGGATATGATCCATTGCGTAAGGAAGGATTCCACTTCTGACTTAGTCAGAGCTTCTTTAATGGCCTCAATGTCAACATTGTTGAAGGCCAATTACTAGCGTAAACTGCTTGTAGTTAATCGTGTGCTCAATCATTCGCACTACCTCATTGAGGGCGGTTTCCGTGGATCTGCCCTTGAGATATGCCTGTTGAGATCTCGATGCTTGCGTGAATTCAAATCGTTGCCTAATATGATGATCTAGAATTCGCTTTATAGCCTTAGCAAGAACTATGAGAGACTAAGAGACCTAAAATCCTTTGCTGATTCATGGCCTCTTCTGCTTGATTTGGGTATGAAAACCACCTAAACTCCTTTCCAGCTTCGGGGGACATAATTAATTAGTAGACAGCTTCAGAAAATCTTAATTAGCCAGGAAGTCAACAGCTCCAGTGACTTGTGTAGTATATTCGGATGTATGCCATCCAAGACAGGAGACATAATCGGAAAAACTTCTCAAAGCCCAGGAAACCTTTTCCCGGGGTAGAATGTTATCCACCATAAACCGAAGGTTTTTCAATTAAACTTTCAAATATAAAGTGTTTTTGCGAGTTTACAAATTATCTAAATTTTTTTTATTGAAGTTCCTGCTCAGCTGCGACTGCGCTAATCATTCTCAGCGATTAAGTGATTTTCGGCTTAACGGCTTCGTTCACAAAATTGTTGCATCTGCGCAACTTAGCAACCCGAAGCCATTTACAAAATACTATTACACCCACAAAAATTTAGTGTTTGATGCAGGTTTCATGTTAATACTTATTTAAGTTTTATTGGCCCATACTTTTTCTTCAATGATGCTGGCAACGATCTTACAATCAATAGAAATCGATCCCGTACTATGTTTACTGACTATTTTTGGGTAAATTAAAAGAGTTTGACATTGAGAGGTTGAGGTTGAGAGGTCATATGTCGCATCAACAAGACGGCGCAACATGCCACACAGCTGGCTAAGCAATATAGTTGTTGAAGTCGAAGTTCGGTGACCATGTTATCTCTAGAAATAGACTATTCAATTGGCCACCTCGTTCATACGAGTTGATTCCACTGCGCTTTTCCTGTGGGACTAAATCAATAAGCCAAGAGTTTACACGATACATACAATTTATATATTTTATACAGTTTGGACGAAATTATTTATTAAAGGTAAAACATTTTATGGTGTTGTGTCTGGCGGAGTAGCTGAATAAAACGTATATATCTGGCCTATACAACCAATTTGGATTTAATAGTTCAACCGAAAATTCCTTTTCCCTCTCTTATGTTTAAAAACAGTCATTTTCATGTTTTTGGAAGAGTAGCAGAAAACTTTTTGTAAACACTTTTAATGAACGGGCCCTGAGGCGCGAGGGTAGCCCATATACATTTTTTAAAAATTACCCCGATTTTCTTAAAATTTTAAACACATGTGTATCTCCGATGGAGTAAACCTTTTGTAAAAATTTTGAGGCTCCGAGGTGTGCCCATACAAATTATTTTTAAATTATCCCGATTTTCTTTAAATTTTAAACACATGTGTATCACTGATGGACAAAACTTCTTGTAAGTTTTTTGGAGTGATCGGGCCCTGATGCCCGATGGGTACATATATTTAAAATTTGTTAAAAATGAGCCCGATTTTCTTCAAATTTTAAACACATTGATTGACATAAGTTTTTGTAAAATTTTTGTAGTGATAAGGCTCGAGGGATGACTTTATGAATTTTTAAAATTTAGCCCGATATTCTTCAAATTTTCATTACATATGTATCTCCGATGAACAATACTTTTTGTAAAAATTTGGTATTGATCGGGCCCCAGGGCCAATGGGCTCCCATATATTATTTTTTAAACATTAGCCCTATTTTATTCTAACTTTGTACACATGTGTATCTCCAATTAGAAAATTTGAAAGAACAATTTTATTTTTATGGGGTTTTTTTTTAAAGAGATTAAAAGGGTTTAAAATTGATCACAAGGTTCCACCACCGACATACAGATAACTAGGAACGCGAAGTTAATATAGCGAATTTAACAATGACAAAAAAATATCAATTTGGTTACGTGCTCTTCCAGCAACCAAAAATTTGATGTTTTTTTAAGTCCCGAATGAACTCGACATCAGTATTAACGCAGCAGAATGCCAAAGATTTAGTACTCTTGTTGAATACCACTTTATATTATTCTCAACTTTAAATGTAATATGTTTTTTAAAATATTCATTTTTTTAGGTAAATTAAAAAAAAAAGCTATGAAAATATAATATTAATACCTTTTTTGCCTTTTTTAACTATTGTTAAATGCTGTTTGTTTTCACATTTCTATGAGGAGTGCACAAAAACTAAAATGTAACAAAAATTTTCACCTATATCAACGTAGAATCCGAAAAAAATTTAATTTATTACTTTTATTAATTCCGACTGGTAATTTTGAGACGGTCTGTAAAAGTGACAACTTTGACTAACTTAAGGTAAACATATTGTTTTTACCGAATCCATTCGCATATTTCAATAATTACTGGCAATTGTTTATAATATTAGAACTTATTACTATTAGCGTACGTACATATACACCAATATTATATTTTATATACATATATGCTTCAATAAGAAGTTATTCAATGGATTATTCAAAAACTAACATGCAAAAGATTAAGGGATGGAGCAAGTTTAGTTCATTTACACAAATCCTTCCATAAAAATAATAAGTTCGAGCACCTACTTAACACTTGTAAACGATTTAGCGGAGAGTTTATATAGGTAATTACTAAAAAAAACTATGTATACACGTATATATTGTACATAGCGTAAGTAATGAAATAAATCCTTGACAAAAATATGTTGGTGTGTAAAGCATTTCTATAATTGCTGTGTTGCTTTGGCTAATCCAGCTTGGCTTACAACAACAATCCCATAAGCATAAAGCCGAAAATAAATCCAAAAAGTTTTTAGGATTTATAACTAAAGCCATTTTTTAGTTATAGCGCTCACCGTAAGGCGGTGTTTTGTTTAACACACATAACAATTAAAATGAATCGAAAATTTAAAGCCAAAAGCTGTTGCTTTGTAAAGCTAAGCCGGCTTTGCCAAAGCAATACAGCAAATGTTGTGCATGTCTACAGTGTGTTTATTTTCTAGAATACTCGTACATTCATACCCACACCCAAAATTGAGTATTATTTTATTTAAATCATCCAATAAGATAGAATTTTTAATTTTTTTTTACAAAATCATCACCATCATCATCGTGTGTTTACATATGAATTTATACGATGTGCACATACGCACACTTGTAGGATTTAGCGGTGCTCATGTACACACATATAGATTTTAATATTTTATTACTTAAAAATTTCACTATTAATCACATGTCTGCAGTGAATTATTAAATAAATGAAAATATTTTACGTATGCAAATAAAAAAATATTTATATTTAAAAGTGAACTTGTTATAATAATAATTAATATATAGGTATAGTTTTAAGTTGATTTAAATCGAATAAAATAAAATATGAGGTTATGTATGAAGGTATTCGGTTAGTACAACAAAGAAAATCTACAATAGGAATTTTGGTGGAGTGGAATGCATTATGCAGAGAGGTGTGCATTGTAAGAATTTTAAAAGAACTTCTTTATACGTTGCATTGCTTTATAATCGATGTATAAGCATTACAAATTACTATTAGCACATACGAAATGCAATTTTTTTTAAATCTATGTTAGTTTGAGAAACTATAGTTTTTTGAAAAATATGTACAAATTATACAATTATAATTTTTTATTAAAAAGTATAGTGATGCTGGTTGTAGTCAAATTAAGCATAAGCAATTGCTGATTACTGCATTAAAAATAAAGTTGATTGATATACTTTTGCATTTTTGTGGAAGTGAAAATTTTTTGCAAAAACTTCGCGAAAAAATTGGTATTTTAAAGGGAATGGTAAGATAGTTAGCTAATATTTTAGTGAAGAAAAAGTTCCAGTATAAACAATTTTAATATTTTGGCAATACCTTCACTGGTGGGATGTAGGTATTTCTTCCATCTGGAAACACGTAAAGTCGCACAAATAATACATTTTTCTGTAAAACAAACAGAAATGGTTTGTATAAAGTACAGTAGTAAATATTTAAAGAAAGCTAATACCTATACCTACATATATGTGAGATGATAATGAGAACATAACAAATGAAATGAATGTCATTAAATAAGCTCCTATAAGTGCTAAGATGTAAACTATTTGTACTAAAAGTACTTGATTAATTTATCCATCCACACCTTTTTTTCAGTAATACGACCACTAATTCTTTTACAAATGCAGTCTTCACTAGATTTTTCCCTGTGCGTTGTGAATTAGATGAACTGACTAAGGATAAATTGTAATTGCACAAAAAAAAAAATTATTAATTTACTTAAGATTGATCTCGTGTTAGTGTTATTCGCTATACCTAAGTAATTGATTTCACTCTTACATTTTGTAAACATCATCCAATTGAAAACAGGATTGAACAAATTATTAATTAAAGTAAATTAATTTTATTTAATGTCAGTAAGTACCCGCTTGTATAGTATAGTAACTCATTCGCAGTATTTATTCACTAATCAAAAACAACTATTTAGATACATACTCGTAGGTACTACATAAAAACACAGAGCATAGACACTACACGCTAAAGTAAGAATATAAATTGCTGGTTTCTGAGCTGGCTGAGCCTAACTTGTAATGTTTTTTATTAAACTCAGCTGTTAATTAAAGGCAATTATTTCTGAACGAATAATACGTATCGTACATCACGTGATAAAATTTATCCTACTACCGCATGCAACCCCATGGTTCATTCGGTTCATTGTTGTAGAACAGCCATAAAAAATAGAATTTCATTGTAAGATATGCAGTTATAGAAATGCGTTAGAGGTCAGTATAGTGAGTATAAACTTAGTTTTGAATGCTATCTTAAACATCACATGTTTATAAGATGCTAGAATTAGAGGATGGGTTTTACCATATACAAAAATGACAGTAATGGCTGGTAATCATAATTTTAAATAATTAATAAAAATTCGATCCGATGCCATACAGTTTGGCAAGAGCAAGAGTAAGGTAGAAAAGTCTGTTTTAGGACCAAATCCACAAACATTGAGTCATTTTTAAATAACATTCGTAAACGACCAAGATCAAGAGCAATAGATAATTTTCAAAATTATTAGTTCCAATTGGGAGACTATTTCCTAATTAAAATCGGGTGTGAGTAATGGTTGTTGTAATTCGTAAACGACCAAGATCAAGAGCAATAGATAATTTTCAAAATTATTAGTTCCAATTGGGAGACTATTTCCTAATTAAAATCGGGTGTGAGTAATGGTTGTTGTATCGGAAGAACAACTTCAATAATCTAATTAGATCTCTGTTTAGAACCTAAGTGCAATCGACTGATGTTGAAGAACGCTAGTACAAGTTTGGTTTGACATCGATTGGCGTACATCGTCCCATCCCATCCAACCCTAGCACCTAGAAGAGGAGTGTCCTAATGATTTTGACCGATTGACGCGGACGACGCTCGATCGCTCAAAATAAAAAAGTTTGGTTTTAGACGCGACGCGCTATCGAACGTTTCGAAAAATTGAGTTTAAAAAAAATTATTAAGGAAGTCTTTATATAAACGTAACTTGCAACATGCAAAGTGCAACATGAAACAATATGCAATATGCATAATTCAACATGTCAGTAAACTAATTGCACAGGTCTCTGGCTTGTGCAATACGTAACATACAAAATGCAACGTACAACATGTAACATGCAACATGCGGCACGTGAACGCGAGAGCAGAGGGTATATAGGGAGCATTTAAAAAATAAAAAATACATTGTTTGTATACAATACACATTAAACGTTTCGGATTTCACTATCAAGTTTGATTCAAATTTTTTATAATGTATCCAATAACATAATAAAAGTAAATTACAAGTATTTAAAATTATTAATGAACAATTAGTTCAATCATTTTCATTGCAGTAATTCTTATATGTTTATTTTACAAGTAACTAGCTCCTGTGAGCGCTACTTCATGCTCTCATTCTAGATTCTAGAGTCTAGATTTAGAGGTGCATGAACAAAATATGTATGTATGTATTTGTTCAAAATTTAAAACACCAATTGAATAATTATTAGATTGATAAGGAAACCGAAATCGAAATGGTTTCATCTACATAACCGGGCCTACCCGGTTCCTCATAACATTGACAATTGACCATGAATCAATCTCAAAATGTTACCTGTAAAACTGCATCCATACATCTACCCTACCGCCTTGCAATCTAAGCCGCCGTTCGTTAGTTACAGCGCAAAGATTCATACAAACATTCATACAAATGGACATTAAGAATCATAATATACACAGATTAGCAGGCATTCAAGATGCATGTGCCCAACTATACAATGCATAGCATTATAAGGGCGCGTATGTACATTTTGGAAAAAAGGGAAAAATAAGTTCACAACAAAAAAACAGGATACTAGAAAACCACAATAAGATCATGTGTCCACTCATAAAATTAGGTCCTTCTGGGCAAGTCCGTTCGCAGCAGATTATGCACTAGAGTTACGTGGTAGGATATCGGTAATGGTTTCAAGAAATTTTCATTGTACCTTAAAAATTTAATTTTCTTTCAAAAAAGAACAACCGTTCACGTGTAAGTTTGTTCCACTGTTGCTGCAGGAACACTGAGACGGCATGCAAGTCTTTTTATACGTAGTAGTAGTATCACAACCCGCACTATCTCGCGCTTGTTGACCGAATGCACAAATATTTTTGCCATGGATTTGTAGAACATTAAATATGATTTAATACTGCATTTGTCAAAGAAAATTTATCTGAGAGCATTTTTTGAAAAATTTGTATTTGTATGTTTTATATCGGTATGGCTTTAATAATTTAAAAAAATGTATATTGTTTGATCTTGAAAATTTAATTTTCTTTCAAAAAGAGCTATAGGGTGTGAAGTCATGTAAGGTCAAAAGTATGTTTCCGTATATTTTACAGACTTTCAATTTTAACTCTGCTCCTGTTGACCAAATGTATAAACATTGTGGGATGGATTTGTAGAAAATTGAATGAGCTTTATTATTGCATTTGTCAAAAAAAAATAATTCGAGAGCATTTTTCGAGATAATCGCGTTTGAAAATAAAAATTAAAGAATTTTGACTTTGACGACGATCAATTGGTAATGGTTTCAAGAATTAAAAAAAAGTGAAGTGATGTACGTCTTTTCCCATAAAAACGCTAAGTACACCGGGTGAAAATAGACCTCCCCCTCCCATACGAATTTTTGAACGAAATTACCAATGAATCACCCCATAAAGTATTTGCTACCTAAAAGGTTACCCTGTCTACCGGGTGAGTTTTTTAAAAAAGATTAGGCTTTTATTTCGAGAACGGTGCTAAGTAGGAGAAAATGACTTTTAATGAAATTTGTTAAGGGTCGTGGGGGCCGTCTAGTGGTGATCTTGAATGACCCTGAAACTTATAAGTTTCGGAGATATAGACTAAAGTTATGTTTTTTTAAATTAGAACCTATACTTTTGAGTGCTTTTTTAAGCTATTAAAAGTAAATATTTTTTGCCTAAACATTTTTTTGTTAAGTGTATGATTTCAGAGATATGAAGAAAAATTAATACATACATTTTCATAAAAGATATGCCAGCCAGTTCGAGAAGCTGACAAACAAGCCATCTAATTGATCAAATGGGGGACATTTTGAACATTTATTAAACTAATAAACATTTTTATGAAACAATTTTTTTTAAATTCTTTAAATTTTTATTTAACATTGTAGAAACGAATATCAATTTTTGTTCATATCTCTGAAATCATACACTTTACAAAAAAAAATTTGTGAGCAAAAAGTATTTACTTGTAGTAGCTTAATAAAATAAAGCACTTAAAAGTATAGGTTATAATAAAAGTTGGCGCCGTGGCTCAGAGGAAGTGCACATAGCTGCTGAGCATGAGGTTCAGAATCCCAGCAACACCAAAAGTATTTTTCACGGTTTCCCACCTCTCGCGAATAGGTGGAAAACGTTCCGAGAGTAATACCTTGTCACTGAAATCTTCTCAATTCGCCGTTCGGACCCGGCCTTAAATGGGATCTACATTCCATTTGTGTCCAAAAATTAACATGCGCAGCACAAATGGTCACGAGAAGTTCAAGGCCAGTTTTCAAGAGAACAGGCAGGAAATAATATACATACATTTATATTGTCTGTGAATTGTATTTGTCTGAATTTATATTGTTTGTGTATTTATACCCTCTATTCTTTTAGACATTAAATTTAAAGGCATTTTCTCCTGAACATTTTACATAATCTTAATTAATAAAAATGAAAATCTTAATGATATTTCATTCGGAGACATTTATTTATACAATAATGAGCAGTCATATTGTAAAAGGTGTCAAGGCATCACAATATATATATATATATTTTTTTTTCAAAACAATCACGTTTTAATGAATCAACCAGAATTTGTGTATAATATAGTTTCCATTATTTGCATACTTAGGTAAATGCTTTCATTCTAGTCTAGATTGTAGATCATGAAAATATGAGTTTTTAAAAGAAATTGATATGAGCCCACTGACTGAACAAAACAAGTCAAACACTTGTATAACTAAAAATAAAAAATAATAAAAAATGTATGTTCCTTTTTAACATAAACAATTAATGGTAAAATGTAAAGCTGGAAATAAATTGAAACGTGTATGGCAAAATAATTCACTTACCTAACCAATATTTTAATGCAATTTTTAAATAAATGCATGGACTAATTTATGTCTAAATAGGAAATGGGTTAAATCGATGTATTGTGATGTACTGTAATTAATTTTAAATAAATCGTTTTCCTTTTAATATGGACGTGTTTATTTTTCTCTATTATCAAACTAAAGAGTGCAAACTTTTATGTATACAACGACAAACGGCACGCGTCATACGCGTAAAAAATTTCAGATCTAAATTAAAAAGATTAAAAAGGATCTCGAAAATGTCGGAAAAACCACTTTCCCTCGCATCACACGTTTCAAACATAGCCTATGACCCTGAGCAGCTCACAAAATTTTAGCTCTCTAGGTCGTGTGAAGGGGGATTAAAAAGGACCTCATAGAAGTCAATACGATGGGGGCCTATTTCAAAGATTAACCCAATTTACACGCATCAAACGCGACTCACGACACAAGTCACACGTGTAATTTCAGAAACCCACTACCAGACTAAGCTACTAACAATTTTCAAGTTTCTAGGTCTCTAATAGGGGTATGGAAGCAGGTTAAAAAAAGGTAAGGCCTTTTTCAAAGATTAACCTATTTTCCATGCATCACATGCGTCGCACGCTACTCGTGATACGAGTCACACGCAAGATCTCAGAAATTGCATATAACGCTGATCTACTCACAAAATTTTAGCTCTCTAGGTCGCGTTAAAAGTGGTTAAAAAGAAGCTTAAAATAGTCTACAAAACCGACAGACAGACAAAGTCAGGTTAAATAAAAGTTTTTAATTACTAGCTGACCCCACTGATCCTCCCCCAACTGAACCCCTCCCCCTAATGTCGCACACCACAGAGTCCTCCCACCCACCTTCTCACCACTAACCATAAAACTGTTGCCTAAAACTTCCGGAGCGAAAAATCCTGTACAATGGTTAAAACCTGAACTAAAATCGGCTCAGTAGTTTTCAAGATTTGCGTTTTTAATAAGTGCAAACAAACTTACCTCTTTATATAATAGTATAGATATCTATACACATTGTGTTTGTGTTCGTTTAATTTTCGAGGAATTACACTATTAAAACACTAGTATATGTTTTCCATGAAGAACGGGGATAACTGTATTATCCTGTATTTCCTCAAATAATTATTTTTAATAGTATATCTTAATTATCTTGACGTCTGACAAATATGCTATCCTATATCGAGTAGAATTTAACGCTTCCAAAACCCAATGCTGTCTCCTGTCGTCTAAGCGAATCCTAAATCCCATGCCATTATCCATGAATGGCACTTGCATCGAGGAAAGTGAAAATCTCGCAATTCTCGGTATGTGCGTTAACGACAAGCTTCGTTGAAATGTCGACATATTTACCGTCGCCAAAAATGCTGCGAAATATTTAGGTTTTCTAGCCCGGTTCAAGATCTAGCCTCTGATCTGGCTACTATATACAAGGCGTTTATTCGCCCTACGCTTGAGTACAATTGCCATATCTGGTCTGGTGCGCCTAAAACTACTTTGCACAAGCTAGACAGAATACAAAACCGAGCGATAAAACTTATCGGTGACGCAAATATAGCGAAATCAATAGATTCGCTTGAACACCGCAGGAACGTTTTCTGCTTGTCGCTGTTTTATCGCTTCTCCTACCAGCGGTGCTCAGGAGAAATAGCCAGCTGCATCCCACCTCTCCTTGAATTAAACCGCAATACTCGTGGCGCTCTAAATGCTCATCAGTTTACCCTCAAGCCCATCTTCGGGCGCACAGCTAAGTTCAGGGATTCGTTCTTCAGCCGTACAACACGTATGTGGAATGCTCCGCCAAGCTCTGTCTTCCCACATCACTATGATCCACAAGCATTCAAAACACAAGCTCATGACATATCCTCTTTTCCCCTCCTTTTCCTTAACGCGAACGCTGTTCCAAGCATATAACCGAGCATTATAAGGGTGCGAACCCCTTTAAGCGTGCGCGAATTATAAAAAAAAATATGCTGGAAATTGAATTCGGAGTTGGTTTAATTATAATAAGAGATTTGCACAGTTATAATATTTGGCAAAGCGTTAGTAGAAGTGGGAAAGATGTAGCTTATCACACGAACTATCAATAGACCGAACAAAACTAATCAACAAATAAAATCAAAATCTTTAACAACAAACAAATGAATTTTATAAATGTTTATAGATGAGCGAGAAAATGTAACACAAAACTGCTATATACTGCGGATGCACAAGTATTTATCATATCTTTCAAGGACAATACTTTTTCTTAATTTCAACTAGAAGCCTTTTTATTTCAGATCACCTGTTATATAATATAATTAAATTTAAAACATATATTACTTTTTTTATATAACAGCTATATTCGGAGTATTGTATCTATTTTTTTTGTTAACGTAACAAATATTACTTTTACAATAATAACAGCCGAATTATATAGAACTAAATTTATACAATACAAATGAAGAGAACTGAAGTAAAGTCTTTAATTAAATAACAATATAAGCTTTTCGAGCTTTTCAAACTATGAGATTTCAGAAAGAAAACAGTTCTCTCTTTAATTTTCTATAAATTGCATTGCATTATAACTGATAGGATTCTGTACTCATATACGAGCTCGCATATGTATATTCTTTGAGGACACTTGAGTTAGAAGCTACTCGTACTTTGGACCTTTATATACGGAGTCAAAATCAGCACATTAAAACTTTAAGAGCTACATTTATGTACTATGAATATTTGCATGACTTAACCTTTTTGCAGTTTTTTAAACCTCCATACACAAAAATACATACAACAAAATAAATTTTTTGGATTAATATTTAAAATTAATTTGTGTGTGGTTGAATCCTTTTATAAGTAATGTGACTCTTCCGAGTTAGTGAGGTAAACATGTAAATGTATTTAAATGTTTTCTTTTTTTGGTGGGTGGGCAGAGGTGAGTTAGCTGACACAAGGAATGGTGAGTTCTATACACAAACATATATAAGGCACATAAATTTATAGAGCATTCTTAACAACGAAGCTAATGGTTAGTTACAAAACATAATTGCATGTCAAAGTAAAAGAGTACGTGTACTAAATTTTCAAAAAGACATTTACCCCTCTCTATTATTTAACAATCATGTAACAAAATAATTTTAAATAGAAAATCATGATAATGTAGCAAATAATATGTTATATGTAATAACATACATTCTTATCATCTGATATAATTTAATGGGTTGTGAAGATACGAGTAACGTTTACATTTTTTGCTGTTAACTTCTAATTTTTATTTATTATTTTTAATTTTATTACAGTTCTATATACAGCGTCACATAAACTGCGAAATTGAAATTTGAATTATCTTATGTAATTTTACACCAAAAATATTTTGCCAATTATTATAAATGGCATTGTAATTAAAACTTACCACGATTCGCTAAATGTCCCAAAAGCTCCGGGTCCACTAACTCTTCGTTGAAAATGTTTAACATGCATTATTTCGTTAGATTTTTGGTAATTATTTTATGTATTTGAACACAAGAGCGTTTATTATAGAAACAACTTGAAAATGAAAACTACAAAACAAAAATCTTTAAACGCATATTGCCATAGAATTCATCCTTATATTGATGGGCACAATAATAATTTCTAAGCAGCCGACTACGCACAACACAACTATATAGGTACCAATATATTTGTCTATATAAGTACTGTAGTGTACTAACGTTATTAAATAAAGAGTATTTGCTCGTAATAGCCTATTTTACATACATATTTATGCAACATTTACTTTTACGTGTATTATTAATTTTTCTGGTGCAGTTAAAATCATACGATTACGTAGTAACACTAATAGGCACAGTAAGAGACTTCCTGACGCACGGAACTTTGTTACTCATAACAATAATATATATGTATATCGATTTGATTTTTATTGGGGTTTCTATAAACTAATTGTCAGTTGACAATTCTTAAATTGTTTATAGGTACGATTTAATTTTAGGTACAGGATATAGAGGTTCACAGAAAAAGCTGAACTAGACAACACTCTTTTGAACTTCAAAAATATAGTTAAATTTCACTTAAATAATGTGACTGTTATAAATACATTTATATATACATATAACATAAACACATATGTTATACATATACATTTTATATATATGTTAATATATGTTATAAACTAAAGGTGTCTTTTAACTTTTTATAACCTAATGCATGTTACTAATACTTTAGTAATTAAATTACTAATAGTGCTCCCTCAATTAACGACAAACGACTTTTGGATTAAATATAATTTAAATTTATTTTAGTTTCCTTTTATTTTACTTTGTGTGTAAAAGTGTATATTATATTTTCTAACAATTAAGTCCTTGTTTACATATTGCATATTTACAAAGCATTTTAACATTTGCGAAATAACAGGTACGTTCTTTTCCTTTTCGGACCACGATAAGATAATAATTACGAGTATTACGAATTTTGTTCGTTATATAATCTTTCTCGCTTTTATTGAATCATTCGTCGAGAAAACACATACATAAATTTTGTATATTAGGTTTTTGTTTTGTATTCTCGGAAAAGTAATCGTTATTAATTATTTTTATTTAATTTTTTTTTTAAACTGATTACGAAGATTTCATATCACATTTTTTACAGACATATGTGTCATATTTATTAGATTTTATTGTTACTACAAGAAAAAGCATTACACTTTGCGCCCGTTTTAATCATTTCATCATAATTTATTTTTAATTTAATTTGTTTATTTGCTTAGCAGTTTCATAGCAAAGTATTATCAAAAAATTGTTTAATTTATAAGCTCACAATTGTATCATTTTGACCTCTGTTTTTTCATGATGGCAAGTATGTACAACGCTTATGAAGAGAAGAAATCGCACTTTTGTTAAAAATATCTCCTTTAAGAAAGTTTATCAAATGTTTTTTATTTATTGTAAAAATTGTCCTCTATATCCATTCTGTTATTTTTTATTACTTAAATAATTGTCTAGCAAATTTACAAATGTGTTGTTTAAGTATCGATGCGACCAAGACTTCACACTGTGTAAGATGGTTGTATGGTTCGACAAGTATCCTGCCTAGAAGAAAAATCAATAATTTAAGAGCACGCATCAAGGAGCAAAAGTTTCCTTGAAGAGAACTTTCAAAAAGCTTTTTAGTTTTTAAATTGATATTATGTATTTACATACATATGCATTTAAAACGTTCAGACGTACATTTTTGCATCCGAGTACAAAAGTTCACTATAATATA
The DNA here is from genome assembly GCA_947095585.1 of Nephrocerus scutellatus. Lineage (NCBI taxonomy): Eukaryota > Metazoa > Arthropoda > Insecta > Diptera > Pipunculidae > Nephrocerus > Nephrocerus scutellatus. The sequence goes on from OX352762.1 coordinate 82,087,889, forward strand.
CTAATAGTGTGATCATTTAAAAAAACAACCCACAAAAAATTGTTCATGTAAATTCTCTAATAGGAGGTGGGTATGTGTTTAAAATTTTAAGAAAATCGAGCTAATTTTGAAAAAAAAATTAAAAAATAATTACTCCAAAAACTTTACAAAAAATTTTGTCCATCGGAGATACAGATGTGTTTAAAATTTGAAGAAAATCGGGTTAATTTTTTTGAAAAATTTGAATTGGGCCCCACGACAACGGGGACACCAAAATTTTTGCAAAAAGTGTTGTGCATCGGAGATATACACGTATATAAAATTTAAAAAAAATCTGGCTGATTTTTTTTAAAAATAAATGTTGGGGCCCCATGACCCTGGCGCCTGGGATCTCCTAAATTTTTACAAAAAGTGCTGTCCATCGGAGAAACACATGTGTATGAAATAAAGAAAATCGGGTTAATTTTTAAAACTTTTATATGGGCACCTCTTGCGGTCAATTTTTAACCCACTTTCCAAAGCCAGATTTTATTGAAATTTGGCACACATGTATATTACCGTTGACAATATTTTTTATTAAAATTTGAGAGTGATTGGGCCGCGGTGTCGGGGAGCTCCCATACACATTTTTTCCCATATAGCGGCATCAGATCATTTCATACTATAATGACTGTGTTTTGTGTGCGTTGGTTGCTGTGCGCTGTAAGCAGCGCTGCTTTCTTTATAATGGGGTTGTTTTGTTGTTCAGTTGCAGTTGTTCGAATGTGTGTTTTTTTTTCAGCATTTATAGTGGTATTCAGTATTCTTTTGGTTATTGAAGAATTTACATAAAAAATTTTAATTTTTGAATTCTCTATATTAACTTCGCGTGCCCATGGCTGGCTGGCGGACACACCAAATCTTGTGATCAATTGTCAACCCACTTTCTAAAGCCCGATTTTATTCAAACTTTGCACACATGTGTATCTCCCATGACAATACTTTCTATTAAAATTCGTGGCCCCTCGGGCCTAGGGGTCGAGGGGCTCCCATACATATAAATTATAAAGTTTACCAGATTTTCTTAAAATTTTTTATGCATGTGTAACTCCGATGTACAAAATTTTTTGTAAAATTTTTGGGGCGATCAGGCCCTGAGGTCCGAGAGGTGGCCATATAGTTTTTTTAAATTTTAGCCCGATTTTCTTCAAATTTTTAACACCTGTTTATCTCCGATGGAAAAAAGTGAGGCCCGAGGGCCATATAAGTTTTTGAAAAATAAGCCCGATTTTCTTCATATTTGAAACACATGTGCATTACTGATGGACAAAACTTTTTGTCGGTTTCTAAAAATACAATACAAATTTTATTAAAAAAAATACCGATTTTCTTCAAATTTTTGTAAAACTTTGGAAGTGATCGGGCGCCGGGTGCATCCATACCAGTTTTGTAAAAAAAAGTGCCGGATTTTCTTCAAATTTTATATACATGTTTAAATCCGGTGTCGGAAGCACACATACAACATTTTAAAAAATTTACCCGATTTTCTTCAAATTTTATAAACACATCTCCTATGGACAACGCTTTATGTAAAATTTTTTGGAGTGATCGGGATAAGGGGCTCCCAAATTTTTTTTAAAAAAATTTACCCGATTTTATTTAAACTTTGCACATTGTGTATTCCCGTTGTTGTTTCCCCGTGTTGTTTTATTTAATCAATTAACTATAGAGTTAGTAAAAAACATAAAGAATTATTTATTGTACTATACATATGTGTGTATAAATATATATTTATAGTAACCAAACAGAAAGTTAAATGTTTGTTACCCAACTTATAATGCGTTAACTCCTCCGCCGCTAAACTCAAAGGTCCTCGTTTGAGGCTTTGAAGTGTTCTGCTACATTTTCTAAGTTTATTTCTTTTTTGTTTGTATTTTTTTGCTCTTGTGGAATTACTCTATTTATTCTATGTTTGATCAAGATTAGGATTACAATTAAAATTCCAGATATTAAAAGTATAAGATTAGTAGTGAAATATAACTATTTTCTTTTTTAGCAATTCTATATGTTTGGTACATTTAACGTTAAGATTCTTTAACATTTCTAGAGATAACATTTCTTCTAAATTATATTCATTGTTACTTAATTGTAACATTGCAGGCAATGGCTTAGTGCTACTGACAATTCTTGAGAAGTATTTTTTATTTCAATTGTTTGATTTACATGCTAAATAAGATAACTACCATCTAAATCGATGTTTTCTTCATTTATTTTTATTTTTCCTTTAAATTCATTTAAACGTATAACATCATCAAATCTTTCTTCTATATCTTCAATATTGTCAATGTCTATTTTTGTACAATTTGAAATTTTGCTTTTTAATAATGGCGGAATACATGAACTATTTGTAATATTTGCTATTTTATTTTCTTCGCATATCGCTAAATTATTAAAACTTTTACAATCATTTTTTAATCCGAATATCTCATCAGAGCATACTATTATCATTTTCAGGTCTATTTTATTAATATATTTCCCTTTTTTAATTGGTCTAATTTCTAAGTTTTTGCAATTCTCTGTTTTTGTTGTAGATAGGCTTATCACTACATAGTATAAAACAAAGTCGCTTTCTCTGTCCCTATATCCCTATGTATGCTTAGATCTTTAAAACTACGCAACGGCTTTTGATGCGGTTTTTTTTAATAGATAGAGTGATTGAAGAGGAAGGTTTATATGTATAATAACATCCATTAAATAGTGGAGAAATACTGTTGTTTTTGAGGTTTCTAATGTGATGTCGTAAATAATTACATTTTTTCCGCTTACATTGCAAACGCAGGCTGAACCCTACGAGATTTATCAAAATAATGTACTAAGTATTGTACACATTGAAAAGTTCTACAGAAAACTCCGCGATGGTATATGTCTATCTCTTCTGGATATCCCACAATAACATTTTTTTGTCATTTACTTTTTACGCATCAAGATCCGTTGCGTAGTTTTAAAATCTAAGCATACATAGGGATATAGGGACAGAGAAAGCGACTTTGTTTTATACTATGTAGTGATAGGGACTGAGAAAGCGTACACCCCCACCACGCGATGGTAAGAGGAAGTCGTGAGTCCCAGTGTGCGGGTAGCAAAGCGCCAGGGAGCATCTAGTAATATATATTAAACTATCTTTACTGGCTGCTATCTTAACATCTACGAATTCTAATGCTTCGTCGATATTTACATAAGGAATACCTTCTTTATTAAACATTTCCTCGGCAATATTGATTATTTCTTCCTTTAGTAATTCTAATTTGAATTTGATTTTTAAAACGTAATGGTTTTTGGTTTCAAAATTGTTGGTGCTATTTTCTTCAATTTTTATAATTTTACTAGCTGATTACCCGGCGTTGCCCAGGTATTTATTCATCCCAATCTTCTATTAGGCAGGGGTAGAAAAAAGAATGATATCTATCTATTGCAGTTGCAGTTTTTATTAAGAAAATTTATTTTAAAAAATATATTTTAAATTATAGCTATAGTATTCAAATTATAAAATAAAATTATATAAACATACATAAAATTAATTTAAAACAAAACTTAGTTGTACACAATGTTTTTATTTTCACCTTCAAGAATAAATAAATTTTTAGGTCAACCAAACCCAGAGCAAGCAAAATAAAATTGTCCGTGGGAAAAACATACGATTTCAAATCTATACTCCGCAGTACTTAATAAACTGTCCGACTTATTGATCGTCATCGAAAACGCAAGTTTTACTGGAAATTGCAATCTCTTGAATTTAAAAGTCGAAATGAGTGCTATCCGTAGGATAAAAACTGTTTCACACTGTCCCTTTTCTGTCAAGATAGTCGCTTCAATTATATTTCCGGCATCTCTTTTACGCACAGTCTTGTGCCGTTGCAAAGTTTTGGCGAGTCGAGAATCCGTAGTAAAATAATTGGAGATCAAACTGTAAGACGATGTGGTGGCAATACAGACGAACTATGTGAGTTTAGGAACTCAGTTAGATAATTACCTTTCTCATCAGTATCTACAAAGGTATCGATACACTTATATTCAGTGACTACGCCTATTAACATGGCATGTATTTGATTGTTTATTTCGTGGTTGTCTCCATTTTTAGTAGGAAGAATGGCCCCTTCTCGCAACCGGTTCAAAATGTTATAGTTTTGAGAAACAGCCGGATAAATATAATTTATTAGTTCAGCGGCAGATTTCAAAAATCGATGTCAATTTAACATATCCATAAAACACGGCTACTAATCTACTTTTTCCAATTTGAAGTAGGGGCGACAATGTCCTCACACCAAATTCGTCGCCAAATGGTCACCGAGTACAATTCTATACAACACTATTCATCTCAGCGACTCCGAAAACTACGGGATTGACACTAATATCGGTCACCCTCCCCCATCCGGGGAGACAACTCACCCATAGGAGTGTCCTACCAACATGCTTATTGGGACTTCTGTGGTGGCGATTAAATTATGGGATGAACTTTCGTCTGAATGTGTTGCTATTGAAAGAGAATTTATATGAGATGGTCGAGATAGCGCGTCCGCGACTACATTTGCCTTTCCCGGTTTGTAAATAATTTCATGATCGTATTCCTCTAATATTGATTTCCATCGTTTTAATTTTGTATTATCATTTTTATTACTAAGTGCGTAGATGAGAGGTTGATGATCTGTAAAGATTTTGATTCTTGCGGTACCATATAATTTCGCAAAGTTTTAAGTGCCCATATAATGGCTAAGAATTCGCGCTCATTAGTGGCAATTGATTCTTCGGTTTTATTGAGTGTTCGAGAGATGTAGGTAATTGGTCTTCCTTCTTGTTCTAAGACCGCGCCAATAGCGTATTTCGAGGCATCTGTTGTCAGATGAAATTCCTTGCTGTAGTTTGGACCTCTTTTGAAATTAATGCGTTTTTTATTTGGTCAAATGCCTTTCTTGCGTTTTCATTTAAATTGATAACTTTATTTTTGGAGACATTTTTGGATACTCCTCCGTCTTCCCCGCGTAGTAGTGTGGTTAATGGTTTCGCGATTTTCGCATAATCTATGACGAATCTTCGGTAGTAACCTGAGAGTCCTAAAAACGAACGCAGTTGCTTAAGTGTTTTGGGATACGGAACGTTTGTTATTGCTTGAACTTTGGTTGTGTTGGTGGAAACACCGTGAGAAGATATTACAAAACCTAAATATTCTATTTCTTTCTTAAAAAATTTACATTTGTCTACTTTAACTTTCATGAGAGTCCTAAAAACGAACGCAGTTGCTTAAGTGTTTTGGGATACGGAACGTTTGCTATTGCTTGAACTTTGGTTGTGTTGGTGGAAACACCGTGAGAAGATATTACAAAACCTAAATATTCTATTTCTTTCTTAAAAAATTTACATTTGTCTACTTTAACTCTCATGAGAGTCCTAAAAACGAACGCAGTTGCTTAAGAGTTTTGGGATACGGAACGTTTGCTATTGCTTGAACTTTGGTTGTGTTGGTGGAAACACCGTGAGAAGATATTACAAAACCTAAATATTCTATTTCTTTCTTAAAAAATTTACATTTGTCTACTTTAACTTTCATGTTAGCCTCTGCTAATGTTTCGAAGATTTCGGAGATAAGATTTGCGTGAGATTTTTCATCTGGGCTAAATATGACTATATCGTCTATATAGACGAAGCATATTTTTCATATATGTGTTCTCTGAGAACGTCATCGAGTGCGCGTTGAAAAATCGCAGGTGCATTCTTCAGGCCGAATGGCAACCTGGTAAACTCATCTTTTTCTTGATTTATTGAGAATGCTGTCTTTTCAACATCAGATTCTTTCATGGGAATCTGGTGGAAGCCGCTTTTCAGATCAATCATCGAAAACCATTTGTTCTGACTAAGACAGGGTAAAACGTCATTGAAATCAGGCATGGGGTAACGGTCTGCAACTGTGACTGCATTTAACTTTCTGTAATCAATGACCATCCTGTATTTTTCTATATTCTCTATATTAACTTCACTTGCCCGTGGGTCGTCGGTCGGTCGGTCGTCGGTCGGTCGTCTGTCGTGGATTCTTGCGATCAATTTTTAACCCACTTCCCATTGCCCGATTTTATTGAAATTTTGCACACATGCGTATTTCCGGAGACAACACTTTCTATTAAATTTTGAGGCCCCTCGGGCTGCGGGGTCGGGGGGCTCCCAAACAAAAATTTTAAAAAATTTACCCGATTTTCTTCAAATTTTACACACATGTGTATACCCAATAAACAATACTTTTTCGAAAATTTGGTAGTGATCGGGTCCCGGGTTCGGCCGCAAGGCCCTTATACATTTTTTAAATATCTGTACTGGCATCAGATATTCGTCGCCCTTTATGGACTTTGTGCGGTGTGTGCTGCGCAGTCGGCTGCGCTGCATGGTTTTGTTGGTGGTGGAGAGAGAGAGAGAAATCTTAGCGCACGCACAAATGAACCCAGCAAATAAAACGAGACATACATGTTTTATGCTTACTTCAACTTACATTTTTATTATATACTGAATTGTATTTTTATTGATGTCGTTTTTTTTGTTGTCGATATCAACTTACAGATAGAACAACAAGTTTTCACAATATTCTGTCATTTGGCGTTTTCATAAATTAGTTCAGAGCAGTCAAAGAGTTCTCAAGATAAATGTTCGTGTTTCTTATTTGCTCAGAGTATGAGCGTGCTCTAAGTGCTCAGAATAAAATGATCTGAGCTTTTTCAATTTTAACATCTGATGTCAAATGTTTGTTTCGATGATTTTCTTCTACAATAAAAAAAAATGGCCCAGGATCGAGGGGCTCCCATATCAATTTCTGCGATTAGAGAATTTAGATGAAAAATTTTAATTTTTATGGGTTGTTTTTTTTTTGTTGTCGATATCAACTTACAGATAGAACAACAAGTTTTCACAATATTCTGTCATTTGGCGTTTTCATAAATTAGTTCAGAGCAGTCAAAGAGTTCTCAAGATAAATGTTCGTGTTTCTTATTTGCTCAGAGTATGAGCGTGCTCTAAGTGCTCAGAATAAAATGATCTGAGCTTTTTCAATTTTAACATCTGATGTCAAATGTTTGTTTCGATGATTTTCTTCTACAATAAAAAAAATGGCCCAGGATCGAGGGGCTCCCATATCAATTTCTGCGATTAGAGAATTTAGATGAAAAATTTTATGGGTTGTTTTTTTTCTCTTTTGACGCATCCTGTTTCTTAGGAACTATCCATACTGGAGAGTTGTATGGAGATTTTGAGATTATAATTATGCCATAATTTAAAAGATTTTAATTTCTTTTTCGATTTCTTCTTTTATGGCCATAGGGTTAGGGTAGGTTTTACAGTAAACGGGGGTGTCGGTATTTGTTCTAATTGTTGCTACAACTTTCGTTGTGTAAGTTAATCTCTTGTTTGGTCCAGAAAAGAGTTTCGCGTTGTATTTTATAAGTGTCTGCATTGTTTGTTTTTGATATTCGTTCAAGTGATCATCTGTCATCCTAATAAGGTTTACATTTTGTGAAACTAATTGCTTTAATATTATTATGATTATGATATTATTCTATCTTGAACTACCATAAAATTGTCTTTTGTATGAATAACAACTGACAGTTGTTTTAAGCTGTCATCGACCAATATGGCTTGAAAAGATGTTAGGGATGGGAGCAAGTAAAATTTTAATTGAGTATCATTGATATTAAACAAATTAATGAGGGTGTGGTGCGTAATTTTGATTTTTCCACCTACTGAATTTGAGTAAAAACATCGTCATTATCTATTACTTTTTTGGCTAATTTAGGTTGTACGTAGTTTTTGTTTGATCCTGTGTCGACAAGAATCTTGTAAATTTCCCCACTCTTCGTTTTACACTCGAAATAGGGCAACGAAGAGTTGCTTATTCTAAAAAATGAATGTCTGATACATCTTGATTTTCGAAGTTATCATTATTAATTTGTTCTTCAGCAAATTGTAGGTTCCCTGTTTCTATTCCTTGATCTATTTCCTGTACTGTTTCTATATTGAAGTTTCTCTGCGTTTTATATGGTGGTCTATTTAGCATTGATCCGGGTGGTTTCTTATCTGTTTGTCGATATTGTGGTCTGTTAGCGTAATACACCCTATTAGTTCTTATTGAACTGTCAATTTCCATCGGCACTGGTTTTGGTTGCGGTTTTGGTGCTGTAGGTCTGGGTGGTACGTAGTTTTGTTGGAATAGTCTTTGTGGTTGTTGGTAATGAGTTAATTGTTGGTAAGGGTTTTGTTTGTAAAGATTTTGTTGATAAAGATTTTGTTGGTAAGGAGGGACGATGGGTCTTTCTTGGATCTGTGGTGAGTAAGCTAGTTCGGAATAAAACTGCCTTTGTTGGTAATTATTCCTATTGTATTCTGTTTTGTTCTGCCTAGGTTGCATAAATTGTTGTCTTTGACTATTGTTGTTCCTATCGTAAGCGTATTGTGACCTAAAATTTTGATTTTGGAGTTTTAAGCATAATTGCAGTGCTTGCGGTAAGTCCGTTGGCTCTTTCATTCCGAGGAGCCTAGATAGATCTCCTGATAAACCTCGAATTAATGTGTCGAGTGCTTTATTCCTATAAGTGTCAGTAAGAATTTTTACAGCTTCTGCACTAACATTCATACATGATATATTATTAAGTATTAAAGATAATGCTTGATAAAACTCTTGTACAGTTTTTTGTCCTTGAACCAGGCTAGTCAACTGATATTCCAAAGTTCCTAAATCACGTTTATCAGCATAGTGAGCTGTTAAACATTAAACAATTGCTTCCCAATTAAGGGGTGTGTTGTACGATTCTAGTACAATGTCAGCGTTCCCAGTTATTTTATTTCTAATCGTATTCAGTATCGCGAAATATTTTGGAGTGCCTTTACAGTTTTCGTAAATATTTAAAACCCTTTCTACGCTCTTTTTCCATGAGCTATATTCTTTTTGGTTACCTGAAAATTATCGTAGTGATTTTATGATTTTCTGTAATATTTTACCTAAACTGTGGATAAATTGTTTTGTCTACCAAGTGTTGTTGATCATTTTTAAATTCTCTATATTAACTTCACTTGCCCGTGGCTGGCTGGCTGGCTGGCCAAATCTTGTGATCAATTTTTAACCCACTTCCTACAGCCCGATTTTATTGAAATTTTGCACACATGTATATCTCCCAAGACAACACCGCGGGGTCGGGGGGCTCCCATACAAATATTTTACAAAATTTACCCGATTTTCTTTAAATTTTGTACACATGTGTGTCTTCGATGGAAAACACTTTTTGTAAAAATTTGGAGCGATCGGCCTCTTGGGGACCCCAATATACAATTTTTAAATATCGCTATATCGCATCAGATCACGGCAAAGTCTGAGCTCTGTGCTTTGTGAGCAGCGCTGTTCGCTGCCGCTGCGTAATTTGGTGTGTGTGTGTATGTGTGTATCTCCGATTAGAGAATTTACAAGAAAAATTTAAATTTTTATGGGTTGTTTTTTTATTTGCTATTTCTTCAAACAATTGTCTACCTCGTGTGTTTATTATCTGCGTTACCATATGTATTTGATATTAACACTGTAATATCAGCAGATGCGATTGGCCTATTGCAAGAAGGTGCAGGTTGTTGAGCTGCATCGAGCACTGATGGTCTGATGAGATTATTGGGGTTTGCCATTTTTTTTTGAAGTGAAGTAATTATTAAAAAAAAATATTGTAGGTAATGTATTCCAAACTAAAGTGGGTTTATATATTATTATAATATTATTGTAAATATAATTCCGCTCTGAATCACCGTTTCGGGTTTTTTCTATACTTGGGTTTTTTATTTTTTCTATTCAATCAGTTAATCACTTCTTCTAAACATGTATTTTACTTTTTATTATTAAGCTTTTGTTTCCTTATTTTCTTTTTTGACTACTTTCTATTTTTCTATAAATTTTTTCAATCTGTTCAATTGTGTTATAATAACTTTAAACTATATGTTATATTATTGACTTACAATACTAATAGACGGGTCATCATTTTTATTTTGCTGTCTCCGGTTGGGTTGTCTCCTCCTCGGTCGGCTGTCCACCAGATTGGACGTCCTTTTTGCTTCCTACTAAGGGGCCTTTTTTCGAGAGCTTATTGGGGACTTCCTTTCCTTCGGTTGTGTAGGTCAACGGGTGAACTAGTGCACTGTTTAGTGGCACTTTATTACTTTTTTTGGGTGGCACTTTTGTGTAATTAGTAGCACTTTGTTGGTTTAGTGGCACTTTTATGTAATTAGTGGCACTTTATTTATTTAGTGGTACTTTTAGTGGCACTTTATATATTAGCACTTTGTTGGCTTAGTGGCACCTTTATGTAATTAGTGGCACTTTATTTATTTAGTGGCACTTTATTTATTTAGTAGCACTTTGTTCGTTTAAAATATTTTTATTATCTGGTCTTCGTTGACCACACACACTTTACAGCACTATACTACTGTTCGGGCGCCAGTTAAACTATTTTCAGTTTGATTTATTAAAAAAATATAAATTGCGGATTGAACAACAACCGTTCACTTTATTTGCCAAAAACAGAATGAATAAAAATTAAATCTAAGATCTTAATGTAAACTTAATATACTGCTAAAAATACCTTATCTAAGCTTTTATTTCTACGCGTCGACGTCGTTCACCGTTCTTTTTCGAAATTGGTTCACACGGAAGTGAACCATACGCGTTGTCAGCATTTACCTGTCGTTTGTTGGGTAACTAGAGAATCAAGTTACCCAACTTATAATGTGTTAACTTACACTCAGTTACACTGGTTACGCACTCATAATGCTGTACAGATTAACTCCACTCAAAAGAAAGAATTTAAGTGGTACTTCATACGTCGTTGTGTGTACGTCGCATCAACCGTGCGCTGTGGCTGCTATGTTTTCACCACAAAATTGAGTCTCCGATCAGAGAATTAATAAGAAAAATTTTAATTTTTAAATTCGCTTTCCCGTGGCACGTCTGTCTGTCGGTCGGTCGGTCTGTTTGTCGTGGAATCTTGCGATCAATTTTAAACCCAATTTCCAAAGCCTGATTTTTTTGAAATTTTGCACACATGTGTATTGTCTGAGACAACTTTCTATTAAAATTTGGGGCCCCTCGGGCCTCAGGGCCGAGTGGTGCCCATATAAAATTTTTAAAAAATAACCCGATTTTCTTAAAATTTTGTACACATATGTATCTCCGATGGACAAAACCTTTTTGTAAGAATTTTGGATACACCGGGTCACAGGGTCAAGGGGCCCCAACAAATTTTTAAAAAAAACTTAACCCGATTTTCTTCAAATTTTATATACGTGTGTATCTCCGATGAACAACACTTTTTGTAAAAAATGGGGCCCCAACAAATTTTTAAAAAAAATTAACCCGAGTTTTTTCAAATTTTATACACGATGGACAACACTTTTTCCAAAAAATTTGAATTGGACCCCGGGCCCGGGGTTGTGGACCGCATAAAATTTTTTTAAAGAACTCAACCCGACTTTCTTCATATTTTATACACGTGTGTATCCGATGGACAACACTTTTTGTAAAATTTTTGGAGACCCCTGGTCACAGCACGATTTAATTTAAATTTTTAACATATGTGTATCTCCGATAGACCGAACTTTTTTGAGTTTTTGATTTAAATTTTTTTCCCATACAAATTTTTTTTACACAAGTGTATCACCGATGAGAATAGTTTTTGATAAAATTTTATAGACGCCGAGCACAGGGGTGAAGTGATGGGGGGCTGTAATATTAATTTTTTCCAAATTAACCCTATTCAAACTTTGCACACATATATTTCTCCTATTAGATAATTTACATGAAAAATTTTAATTTTTATGGGTTGTTTTTTTATGTTTTCCAAGAACAAACAAATTACCAGCTTTTACTAAAAAACTAATTACGGAAAATACTCGTAAACAAGGCAACTGAGATACTACTGACCCTTTTTGTCATATGCTGAATAGAGGGAACCCCCCATAAATCCAAATCAGCTGTGTAAAAAATTGTTACGAAAATAGATTTAGTACAATTCACTTCGCTATCTTCAGAAAATCTGACCAGCCAGCCAGCCAGTCAGCCACATGCACGCGAAGTTAATATAGAGAATTTAAAAATGCAAATCTTAATGTTATTTCATTCGGATTCATTTATTTATACAATAATGAGCAGTCCTATTGTAAAAGGTGTTAAGGTGTCACAATATATATATATATTTTCAAAACAATCACGTTTTAATGAATCAACCAGATTTTTTGTATAATATAGGTAGTTTCCATCATTTTTGTATACGGAAAATAGCTTCTAATCCAAGCACGCATTTTGGACAAAAGAGCTTGATGTCGAACTCTGGTAAATGTTTTCATTCTAGTCTAGACTGTAGATCGTGAAATTATGAGTTTTAAAGAGAAATTGACTGACTGAACAAAACAAGTCAACCAAATGTATGTTCCTTTTTAACATAAACAATTAATGGTAAAATGTAAAGCTGGAATTAAATTGAAACGTGTTTGGCAAAATAATTCATTTACCTAACCAATATTTTAATGCAATTTTTAAATAAATGCATGGACTAATTTATGTCTTGTAACGTTGTTCGCTCGGGTGACGCTCGCCGGTCACCCAGGGTTCGTTTTTGCTTGGGTGTTACAAATTAAAGAGTTTTTGGTTTTGTTCGTTTGTGTTTCGTTTTATTATTCCATTTAGTTTTTGTGTTTACAATCTTAATGTATATATATATATATATCTACTTAAATAATTAATACTTAGAATACGTAGTGAGCTACCTATTAGCGCTAATACTGAGCGCGTGGGACGTTCACGAAGAACTGCTCGGCTCGAAGTAGCACAGTCAGTAGATGCAATACCAATCAACATCTACTGCCGCGTACTTGAAAAAGTCCTACTGAGTACACGGAGGGCGTTCGGGGAGAACTGCTCGGCTCGAAGTAGCACAGTCAGCAGATCCAATACCAATCAACATCTACTGCCGCGTACTTGAAAGAAAGTCCTACTGAGCACACGGAGGGCGTTCGAGGAGAACTGCTCGGCTCGAAGTAGTACAGTCAGTAGATGCAATACCAATCAACATCTACTGCCGCGTACTTGAAATATAATGCGGAACTTTATATTGGGCGTTCGGGTTTGAACAGCGCAGTTCCTTGGTATAACTTTTAAACCCGTGTAACAACAATCAACACTGTTTTAGGTTATACCGCTTCAAAAGATCAGGGAGTGCTTTTCTATGGGAGAAAAACTGCTGTCGTGGTCTAGACGACGTACTCTTCTCCACACTTTCCCTCCTGCTAATTGTAGGTTTTCGCGTCCCATGTCATTATTTAAATCTTTCGATTTGTTGGGAATTCTATTTCCTAAAAATATTGTAAAATACATTATTCGTACACGAGTTATATTCGTAAACGAACAATTTCCGCCTTTCGGGTACTTTATTATTGTTATTAATTTTATTGTATTTATTGCATTACGAACAATTTCCGCCTTTTGGGTACTTTATTATTGTTATTAATTTAATTGCTATTATGACATGGGGCGCGACAGGAGTATTTTTATATTTAAAAAAAATGATGTTTTCGGTTGATATCAGGCGACCGTGAGATTTGATCCCCATGTCGCTTGATTTTCACGCACAGGTGCTACTGTGGTGCTATTCGTACCTGTGTCGTCAGGTTGGTTTTTTCCTTACTTGCGTTATGTTCTTACGGCCGCTTGATATGTTTTGTTTTTTCTACTTGTTTTTCGTACTTGCTAATATATGTAGGATCAAGCAATTATGACGACGAACGAAGAGCGAGCGATAGCAGCAACAACGACGAAGAAGAAGGAGCGAGCGACAGCAGCCACGACGATGAAGAAAAGAAGAGCGAACGATAGCACCAACAACGACGAACGAGGAGTGAGCGACAGCAGCAGCAACGACGAAACCAAAAAAAGCAGAGTGACGACGACAAAGAAGACGAGAGGCTGGATTTTGTTTTTCTGCGCATTGTTTGTTAAAATTTTGTTGTATAATTATTATTAAATTGCTTTGAATTAATCGTTCGATTTACTAGTGAAAATAAATAGAATCCCACAAAATTGGGGGCTCAACCGGGATATCTAGGATTTAATTTTCGATTTAGTCAACGGTTAATTGCACATAAGCAATCGGTTTTTTAGTAAGTGTTAGCATGAAGACAGTGGCTCTTAAACCTTGTTCGACTTTACGATTTTGTGAGTGTGTGAATGTCTACTACATTCGGTTGCCAGCATCTGCGTTGTTAATACGCTGCATGAAAACAGTAGCTCTTCAACTACTATTTTGAATAACTCGGTTAAATTGGTAACGAACGTATTATTAATTAGATAATAAAAGGCAGGTTTCTTGCGGTTTGGTTTTCTTCTTTTTTTTGGGGTGTTAAGATTTTGGCTAATAATGGGAAAGGGCCAACCATTGCAAAGGTCTAGTACCATAGGGAATCCTCAAGTAGTTGACGAAGACACAGTTGCTTCGTACGAAAAAATGGTGGATGATTTAAGACAAGAAAGTGTAAAGAAGAATGAAACAATATTTTCTTACGAATCGAAACTTAAGGACGCAGAATTGGAAAGTTTGAGAACTCAGGTAGAAATCTTGCAATCAACAAGTCAGAATGCAACAACACTAACGACTGAAAGTTTTTCTTTTACCGATGTAAAAATTCAAAAATTCTGCAAAAATTTAGCGGACAGCTCGGCGAAATTGATGTCAAATCTCGGATCGAAGATTTTGAGAATGCAGCTGAAATTTTTAATTGGACAGAACTTAGGAAATCGTCTTCGGGAAGAGACTGTTAGTGGGTACTGCTCAAATAGCGATTCGGACAAAAGACGGGCTTAATTCTTGGAACAATTTAAAAGAGTTTTTACTAGAAGAATTTAACGTATCGCGAAACAGTGCGGAATTACATGGGATGTTGCGTTCGAGAAGGAAAAAGCATTCCGAAACGCTTCACGAATATTTTTTGGCCATCAGGGAATTAGCTAGGCTAGCTGCACTAGAGGACGATGCCGTTATAAAATACACTATAGACGGAATTGATGACGATGAGAGGAACAAAGTCGTTCTGTACGGTGCAAAAACATTAAACGATTTTAGAGAAAAGCTAGCAGTGTATTCCAAAGTTTGTGAGAAGACGCAAAGTAGGAATAGGCAAGCGGTCAGAAGTAGCGCAAATGGTAGTCCAAGGTCCCCTGGTATCGGTGGGATAAAAGAAAAGCTTTGTTTTTCTTGTGGAGAGAAAAATCATTTCGCAAGGGATTGTCCACAGAAGGCCTTAGTGTTAAAGTGCTTTCGCTGCAATTCTTTTGGACATAAGAGCGCGGCTTGTCCCAATAGAGGCAGAAACAATGAGGTAGCTTTGACGCGGCGCAATGTAGAAACTGACGGAACCATGACGAAAGCCGTTAAAATTAATGGAGTTGAGGTAATGGCGCTAATAGATACAGGAAGTGATATGAATCTCATCAGACAATATGTCCTTATATCTCTGGAATACCCTCGAATAGGTGACCCAATAGAATTCCGCGGAATAGGATCAGACAAAATCAAAACTCTTGGTTCATTTAATGCAGAAATTGAAGTCGATGGTTTTAAAGTATTTGACAAAGTGCATGTGGTTGATCAACATGTCTTACCGAGAAAAGTAATTTTAGAGAAGACTATGTTGAATCAGGTAGAAATGAGGGTCACTCGTCACGGAATCAATTTTTCACCAATTGAACAAGAACCGTTCTGCATGCCATGCGACGCGGAAAACGAGATTAGCCTTTCACACATCGCTAGCGAAAAACATAAGCATCAGGTACGAGAGCTAGTCACGAATTTTGGCAAAGGAGTAGATAGCGTAGGTACTAGTTTTGAAATGAAAATTCTACTTAAGGACGAAACACCGCTTAGTCAGCCTCCTAGAAGACTTGCTCAAGCCGAACTACAGGTTGTGAGGAATCAGATTGACGATTGGCTAAAAGACGGTATCGTGTCGTACAGTAATTCGGAGTTTGCAAGCCCGATAGTATTGGTAAACAAAAAAGATGGAAGCAAAAGTATATGTGTCGACTATCGACGTTTAAATAAGGTTATCATGCGAGACCATTATCCTCTTCCGCTGATTGAGGACACTGTGGATCAGTTGTGCAAATTGAGAGTTTTTACAACTTTAGATCTAAAGAATGGTTTTTTCCACATGTCGATAGCCAAAGAGTGTCGAAAATATACGTCATTCGTCACCCCCTTCGGCCAGTATGAGTTCACAAGAGCTCCGTTTGCATTGTGCATATCGCCTACGCAGTTCCAACGCTTTGTCAATGGAATCTTCGCTGACCTCATAAGAAAAGAAAAGGTGTTGTTGTATATCGATGATATTATTTTGCCATCTGAGAATGAAGATGAATCAATTGAATTGTTGGGTATCGTACTAGACATGGTCTGCAAATAATTTGGAGCAAATGTCAATTTTTGAAAAAGACGATTACTTACTTAGGATTTGTAATAGAAGCTGGTCGAGTGTCACCTGGAGAAGACAAGATTAAAGCGGTTTTGAGGTTCCCGGAGCCAAGTAGCGCAAAGCAGAGTTTCCTTGGGTTAGCAAGCTACTTTCGAAAGTTCGTGCAAAACTTTGCGGTCATAGCACGCCCGCTGAGCGATTTACTGAGGAAAAATATGAAATTTCAGTTTGGACCTGAACAGCGAAAGAGCTTTGATCTGTAAATAGCATTATGTTGTAAGCCTGTATTGGCGATTTACGATCCAGGAGCATATACGGAAGTACACACAGATGCTAGTAAAGATGGTTATGGGGCGATCCTATTGCAAAAGCCAGACACCGCTAGTGAGCTACACCCGGTATATTTTCTAAGTCGGAAGACGTCTACTGCCGAGCAAAATTACAGTAGTTACGAGTTGGAAGTTTTAGCAGTCGTAACAGCTATTAAAAAGTTTCGTGTTTATTTGTTAGGCATCAAATTCAAGCTTGTAACGGACTGTGCTGCTTTCAAATGCACTATGAACAAGAAAGATATTTCTCCGAAGATAGCCAGATGGGCTTTCATGTTAGCTGAACTGGAATACGAGTTGGAACACCGAGACGGTAGCAAAATGAAGCATGTAGATGCACTCAGTAGAAACCCCGTGGTAATAACGTTAGTAGATAATAATATATTCATAAGATTCATAAGATACAGTCAGCACAACGTAAAGACAATACTTTGAAAGCTATTTTTGAAATACTTAAGCACGAAGAATTTGATGACTATGTTGTTCAGCAAGATGTTTTGTTTAAATACGAAGATGGCGTTAAGCTTCTCGTTGTTCCCAAGCAAATGCAGACCGAAGTTATTCGTTTCGCCCACGAGAAAGGTTACTTTGGTACGAAGAAAGTAGAGCACCTTATAAAACAACAATTTTATGTACCCAAGTTGAGGAAAAAGATTGAAGAGTATGTTAGTTGTTGCATTCCCTGCATCCTGGCATCCAAACGCGATCGTAAAGAGGGAGAGTTGCATCCAATTCCGAAGGATTGCGTCCCATTAGAAACGTACCATGTCGATCATTTAGGCCCCATGACGCAGACGAAAAAGGGTTATCGACATATACTGGCAATAATCGATGGATTCACTAAGTTCGTATGGCTCTACCCAGTCAAGAGTGTTACCGCCGAAGAAACGATACAGAAGTTTAGGAGTTTGCAAAATTATTTGGTAATCCGAGTCGGATAATATCAGACAGGAGATCCGCATTTACGTCGGCAGCCTTTACTGAGTACTGTAACAAAGAACGAATAATCCATGTACAAATAACGACAGGCGTTCCAAGAGGCAATGGGCAGATCGAGAGAATAAACCGTAATATTATAGCCGTACTTACCAGAATGTCTGTAGAATCCGAAGAGAATTGGTACAAGCACGTACCTAAGGTGCAGCTATGGCTGAACGGAACTTTCCAACGAAGTATTGGTACGACTCCCTTCGAACTGCTAATGGGCACCGAGATTAAAATGAAAGAGGATGCCGACCTTAGAGAAGCAATAGATCTGGAGTTCGCAACACTGTTTCAGGAGAACAGACGTGAGCAAAGACAGCTGGCTGCTGATAAGATATTAGCGATGCAGAAAGAAAACCAAAGAAGTTTTAACAAAGGAATAAAGCAATCAACGGCCTACAAAGTTGGAGATTTAGTAGCGATCAAAAGAACTCAATTCGGATCAGGCTTAAAAATCAGCGCTAGATACCTTTGATGACCGTGGCAATGGGCCGATGAAGTCTGAACAGGCCACTTCCCATGGATAGTTGGCTTCTGTCATCTGCATTTCTCCAGCGGGTTTTCTGGCAGGTATTTTGTACTCTAGGCACGTCGGGCACTGGCGGACAAACCGAGCGGTATCGCGGAATAATCCTGGCCAGTAATAACTTCTAGCGATCCTGGCAATAGTCTTGGCAATCCCCAGATGTCCGGCGGTCACGTCAGTACGATTTTCGTGTAGGATCTGGGCCCGTAGTGGCTTAGGGACGCAGACTTTCCAGGCGGTCGGAGCGGTTTCGGTATGACAGGTCGGATTGAAAATATGGCGGTACAGGGTTCCGTCCATAAGTTGGTATTCTGAGTTTTCCTCTGGTTTGCTTTTGACTGCCTGTATCTTAGAGTGGTACCAAGGACAGGTTTCAGTTTTCGGTTATAGTAACTTCATTGGGGTATTCGGTGTCGGATGTCTAGATAGAACATCTGCTACGGTGTTCAGCGTGCCTTTTCGGTAACGGATCTCGTAATCGTACTGCTGTAGCTCAATGGCCCAGCGGGCTAATCGTCCGGAGGGGTTTTCTATACGATGCAGCCATCTCAGCGATTGGTGATCGGTATGTACGACGAATTTGTAGCCTTCTATATAGGGTCGCATTTTCCGAATGCCCCATACTTCCGCTAAACATTCTCGTTCGGTGACCGAGTAGTTTCGCTCGGCATCGGTAAGGGTTCTACTGGCGTAGGCGATCACTCGCTCTTGAGTGGCGATGGATTGTGAGAGGACTGCTCCCAGTCCTTCGGCGCTGGCATCTGTCTGGAGCAGAAACGGTTTCGAAAAGTCTGGACAAGAGAGTACTGGTGCCTCTGTCAGCTTAGTTTTCAATGTTTGAAAAGCTTCTTCTTGGGCATCTTCCCATGACCACTTGATTTTTTTCTTAAGCAGTTTCGTCAGTGGTGCTGTTATGGCTGAGAAATTTGGAACAAAGCGGCGATACCATGAAGCGATCCCGATGATACGGCGTAGTTCTTTAATATTGCGGGGGGCTATTAATGACTTGACGGCCTCAATATTGCTAGGGTCGGTGTGTATTCTGTTCCGGTTTACCATATGCCCGAGATAGCGCATCTCTGCTTTCCCAAATTCGCATTTTTCGGGGTTGATTTTTAGTTTTGCCTGTTTCAGACGCTTTAATACCTCTGTCAGTGCCGTCATATGCTCTGTGAACGTACTCCCAATAACAATTATATCGTCCAGATAAGCGAATGCGTACGGCTCAAGTTCGGGGCTGATGATTCGGTCGAGTAGTCGTTTAAATGTGGCGGGGGCGGAATGTAACCCAAATGGCATTACTCTCCATTGAAATAGTCCTCGCCCTGGGACGATAAAGGCGGTATACGGCCGGCTGGTGGGTTTTAATGGGATTTGCCAATATCCCTGTTTAAGATCAATCGTGGAAATGTACCTCGCGCCTTTCAGTTTATCCAAGATATGGTTTATCTGTGGCAGCGGGTAGGCATCTTTAATAGACAGCTCATTTAGTTGCCGATAGTCGACGCATAGCCTCCTTCCTTGCTTTTTTTTTGACGAGCACTATGGGTGAGCTATATGGGCTATTTGATGGTTCTATTTTCTCTTCGGCCAATAGTTGGTCGATCTCTTCGTTGGTTACTTTTTGCATGGCTGGGTTTCTTGGCATATACCTTTGCTTTAAGGGTCGGTGGTGCTTGGAGCTTGAGACGGATCTCGTGTTGGGTGATGGTTGTCGGCCCTTTGAAGCTTTCGAATATGGGTAGTTCTATAGCCAACAGTCGGTCTAGCTGTTGTTGTCCGTCGCGAGACTTCGGATAATTGGCGGCCTTGGTTCAGGTTGCGCTGCTATAACATTTCCTCCACGGTTAATAGTGAATCCAACCTTTGTCAGGAAATCTGTTCCTATCAAGAATTCATCCAAAAGTTTCGGAATATACACAAATTCTTGTGTGAAGGACTGTTCTCCCCAACTTAGGTCTAACATATATGCTTGCCGAGCGGTGACAGTCGATTTATCGGCCAAGGCAAATGTTATGGAGATCGGTCGGACTGGTACACGGTGCTTTATGCATAGGTTTCGGACGGTTTTCCCAATGCACGATCTTTCTGCGCCGGTTTCGATAACGACGTCGTACAGGCGATTTTGGATTTGATGGGTATGGTGTATGAGGCGTGTGTTGAAACGATAGGGGTGGGCGCGTCTAATGCCTCATGGTGTTGGACGGCCCGGCCCGTTGGTGTTTTTCGGTCTGCAGTTGCAATGTCTGCTCTGTACATCATTTGTACCACAGTATGAGCATGAAGCGATCCCGATGATACGGCGTAGTTCTTTAATATTGCGGGGGGCTATTAATGACTTGACGGCCTCAATATTGCTAGGGTCGGTGTGTATTCTGTTCCGAGATAGCGCATCTCTGCTTTCCCAAATTCGCATTTTTCGGGGTTGATTTTTAGTTTTGCCTGTTTCAGACGCTTTAATACCTCTGTCAGTGCCGTCATATGCTCTGTGAACGTACTCCCAATAACAATTATATCGTCCAGATAAGCGAATGCGTACGGCTCAAGTTCGGGGCTGATGATTCGGTCGAGTAGTCGTTTAAATGTGGCGGGGGCGGAATGTAACCCAAATGGCATTACTCTCCATTGAAATAGTCCTCGCCCTGGGACGGTAAAGGCGGTATACGGCCGGCTGGTGGGTTTTAATGGGATTTGCCAATATCCCTGTTTAAGATCAATCGTGGAAATGTACCTCGCGCCTTTCAGTTTATCCAAGATATGGTTTATCTGTGGCAGCGGGTAGGCATCTTTAATAGACAGCTCATTTAGTTGCCGATAGTCGACGCATAGCCTCCTTCCTTGCTTTTTTTATGACGAGCACTATGGGTGAGCTATATGGGCTATTTGATAGTTCTATTTTCTCTTCGGCCAATAGTTGGTCGATCTCTTCGTTGGTTACTTTTTGCATGGCTGGGTTTCTTGGCATATACCTTTGCTTTAAGGGTCGGTGGTGCTTGGAGCTTGAGACGGATCTCGTGTTGGGTGATGGTTGTCGGCCCTTTGAAGCTTTCGAATATGGGTAGTTCTATAGCCAACAGTCGGTCTAGCTGTTGTTTTTCCGTCGCGAGACTTCGGATAATTGGCGGCCTTGGTTCAGGTTGCGCTGCTATAACATTTCCTCCACGGTTAATAGTGAATCCAACCTTTGTCAGGAAATCTGTTCCTATCAAGAATTCATCCAAAAGTTTCGGAATATACACAAATTCTTGTGTGAAGGAATGTTCTCCCCAACTTAGGTCTAACATATATGCTTGCCGAGCGGTGACAGTCGATTTATCGGCCAAGGCAAATGTTATGGAGATCGGTCGGACTGGTACACGGTGCTTTATGCATAGGTTTCGGACGGTTTTCCCAATGCACGATCTTTCTGCGCCGGTTTCGATAACGACGTCGTACAGGCGATTTTGGATTTGATGGGTATGGTGTATGAGGCGTGGGTTGAAACGATAGGGGTGGGCGCGTCTAATGCCTCATGGTGTTGGACGGCCCGTTGGTGTTTTTCGGTCTGCAGTTGCAATGTCTGCTCTGTACATCATTTGTACCACAGTATGAGCAAAATAGTCGGCGGTTCTGACGACAAGTTCGACAGTTCGTTCAAGTATGTCCAGGCTGGCCGCAAGTCCAGCAGCAGGTTCTTCGGTCGTAGTTACTGGTACATTGCGGGCGGACTGGTGACTGGTGACGTGGATGTGTTACATCGCTGGTAATATGTCTATGATGCGGTATATTGCTGGTATGATGCGGATCGTTGGTAATCGGTATATGATTCGGTGTATTTCTGGTATCTGTAACCTGATGAGGATATGTTACTTCGTTGGTAATCGGTATTACTGGTCGAGCGGTCTGGGTCGGTGGACGGGGTGAGGTCGTCGCCGGTTGATTCGCTGACCTAGTGTGGTATAGTGGTGATGCGGCCTGCCGAAATGGCGGTACGGTGGGTTGAAACGGTGGTGCGGTAGGACGCAATGCGGGCGGTCGTACTGGTGCGGGAGAAGGTCGAGAGGGGGGTTGCTCGTTTAAAAGGCATTCAAAATCCTCAATGAGTGAGGTTAGTTCCGACAGCGTCGTGAACTCCCGTCGTTTGATGTAATGGCGATAATCCGGTCGTAGGTTATATATACGATTTAATTTCTCCCCGGTAGAGAGTGACATCTGCCATCGCATTAACGCTTGTATGGACGTCATATAATCTTTCCCTTTTTCTCGGCTGTTCTGCGTTCGGTTTCGGATGCGGTCTAATAATTGCTCAGAAAATCGTGGCGGTAAGAAGAAGCGACGTAATTCCTCGCTAAACGCTTCCCACGTACTCAGAAACTCCTTATTATTTCGGAACCAAATCAGTCAGTGCGTTCCCTTTGAATAGCTCTGGTAGTGTTCGTACTACCCGGTCGAGCGGCAATTGGTAACATTCGGCGAGTTCCTCCACCCTTTCTAGGAACTCTAATGAATTACTATTTCCCCCTTCGTACCGGAAGTTCCACCTTCTTACCTTATCCATCACTTTCGCATCGCAAGGACGATAAGTCTGTGTCGGTTGTACTTCTGAGTAGGAAGTAAATAGAATGCTCGGTGTCGGTTTCGGTTGTACATGGATTTCCATGCTCGGTGTATTCAGGTTATGAGTCTGTGTTTCCGTTGGCTTTATGTGTACGTGATGTTCGGAATTTTTGGCCGGTGTGTTGTTGTGGTCTGGGATTTCATGCTTGATAATAGTGTGTCGGTGGTGAGCTTCGGTTCGATCGTTGGTAAATCGCTACAAGATTTGTGTTTCTTTAGCTCGGTAGAGAGTAGTTTGCGTAGCTCATCTACACTACCACTTTGGTTAATACCACGACGACACAGTTCGTTTAGTAACTCCTCTTTCCGAAGTGAGTATATTCCGGAAACACTAAGCCCAGTCTCCTCGGTGGACAATATTATAGCTTTTCTCTCGGCAGTATTTGACAATTTGTATATTTCTATGGTCTGGTACTCCCCGGTTGGTGCCAAGACTAATTTAAGTAGTGACCCGTTCACCAATGTAAAACAAGTTGTAATGCCGTTTTTCTGCCGGTAAGTGGTTTCTGGTCGATTATTTTGACACGGAAAGAAAAATATGGTTTTCTTTTCTCGGTCTCGGTCGGTGATACGACTTTAAAAGTCGTCCCTGTTCGGGCGCCAAATTTTTAACGTTGTTCGGGTTCGTTCGTTTTTGTTTGGGTGTTACAAATTAAAGAGTTTTTGGTTTTGTTCGTTTGTGTTTCGTTTTATTATTCCATTTAGTTTTTGTGTTTACAATCTTAATGTATATATGTATATATATATCTACTTAAATAATGAATACTTAGAATACGTAGTGAGCTACCTATTAGCGCTAATACTGAGCGCGTGGGACGTTCAGGAAGAACTGCTCGGCTCGAAGTAGCACAGTTAGTAGATGCAATACCAATCAACATCTACTGCCGCGTACTTGAAAAAGTCCTACTGAGCATACGGAGGGCGTTCGAGGAGAACTGCTCGGCTCGAAGTAGCACAGTCAGCAGATGCAATACCAATTAACATCTACTGCCGCGTACTTGAAAAAGGACTACTGAGCACACAGAGGGCGTTCGAGGAGAACTGCTCGGCTCGAAGTATCACGGTCAGCAGATGCAATACCAATCCACATCTACTGGTACGTACTTGAAATATAATGCGGAACTTTATATTGGGCGTTCGGGTTTGAACAGCGCAGTTCCTTGGTATAACTTTTAAACCCGTGTAACAACAATCAACACTGTTTTAGGTTATACCGCTTCAAAAGATCAGGGAGTGCTTTTCTATGGGAGAAAAACTGCTGTCGTGGTCTAGACGACGTACTCTTCTCCACACTTTCCACCTGCTAATTGTAGTTTTTCGCGTCCCATGTCATTATTTAAATCTCTCGATTTGTTGGGAATTCTATTTCCTAAAAATATTGTAAAATAAATTATTCGTATACGAGTTATATTCGTATACGAACAATTTCCGCCTTTTGGGTACTTTATTATTGTTATTAATTTAATTGCTATTATGACATGGGGCGCGACAGGAGTATTTTTATATTTAAAAAAAAAACAACCAATAAAAATTAAAATTTTTAATCTAAATTCTCTAATCGCAGAAATTGATATGGGAGCCCCTCGATCCTGGGCCATTTTTTTTTATTGTAGGAGAAAATCATCGAAACAAACATTTGACATCAGATGTTAAAATTGAAAAAGCTCAGATCATTTTATTCTGAGCACTTAGAGCACGCTCATACTTTGAGCAAATAAGAAACACGAACATTTATCTTGAGAACTCTTTGACTGCTCTGAACTAATTTATGAAAACGCCAAATGACAGAATATTGTGAAAACTTGTTGTTCTATCTGTAAGTTGATATCGACAACAAAAAAAACGACATCAATAAAAATACAATTCAGTAAATAAAAAAACAACCCATAAAAATTAAAATTTTTCATCTAAATTCTCTAATCGCAGAAATTGATATGGGAGCCCCTCGATCCTGGGCCATTTTTTTTTATTGTAGGAGAAAATCAACATCAACATCATCAACAATGGGGATCTGCATTGCGATTGATCGGGAAACTACTGACTGCTCAAAACTTGGTTTGGGCCAGTAGCGTAACAATCAAGTTCGTGATGTAGTGCTTGCTCTACCTCCTCGTGGTGGTCCCCGGGCAACTATGTGTATAAATCCTTATACATGTAGGCTAAAACTGCAAGTGCGAACGGTCTAGCGTTTCTAGTCTAGGTAACGTGGGCTAGCACCCTGCGGTACCGAAAAATACCCGCTACTGAAACTGACACAACGCCTCGGATAAGTAATGATCGAATAATGACGACTTTTGGCTATTGTACCCGGACTAAGATTGGTTTCTGGAATGTGAGGACGCTCCTTGACTCTGGAAGTGAAGGACCTCATAATGCCAGATTTCTTCAACTGGAACGTGAGTTTCTTCGATATAATTTGGACATACTGGGAGTGAGTGAAGTAAGATGGTTCGACGCGGGAGAGTACCAATCCCCAACGTGTAACACTGTGCTACTCTACTCTGGCAAACCCTCCGGCAGTACTCGTGAATCTGGAGTGGGTCTGCTGCTAACGCCAACAGCACGTAGAGGCCTAATTTCCTGGCACCCGCATAGTGATAGGATCATATCGGCCAGATTTCGGACTAGAGTACGGCGCGTCACGATCATACAGTGCTACGCCCCAACGAATCCCTCGACTGAGGATGAAAAGGACAACTTCTACAATCAACTAAACGCAGTATTCAACGCAACGCCGAACGGAGATATCGTCATCGTGATGGGGGATTTGAATGCCAAGGTTGGCAACGACAATGAAGGACTCAAGCATGTGATTGGGAAGCACGGCCTCGGCGAACGAAATGACAATGGTGAAAGATTTGTTGATTTCTGCAACACCAACAACCTTGTTATAGGAGGCACCATGTTTGAGCATAAGACTTGCCACAAGGTCAGCTGGGTGTCAACTGACAGGCAATCATCATCCAACCAAATCGACCATGTGGCGATCAGTAGACGTTTTAGGAGCTGTCTGTTAGACGTCCGAAACAGACGAGGAGCCGACATGGGTATGGTACGAGATCATCACCTTATGGTAGCTACTGTCCAGTTACGTACTGCATCAGTTCATAGAATCCGCAATATCATCCGAATGCCTAGGTATAACATCGACCGGCTAAAGATCCCCTCAGTACGCCAACAATTAAGGGATCATTTATCGCAAGGAGTGGAAGCAATCAGCAGCTCACTGCCGACAACCATCCAGGAACATTGGAAGGCTGTGAAAAATGTTTTCACATCTGGAGCGGAAAGTATTGTTGGTAGAAGCCAGGCAAGGCACAGCACGTGGCTTACCGAAGATACCTGGAGGCGGATTGAAGAACGTAAACTACTTAAAGCTCGTATTGTAGATATCCCAGCAGTAGCGAGGAGCGAGCTAGAGTCCATGTATCGAAGAAAAATGAGAGAAGTGCAGCGTAGTGTAAGACGTGACAAGCGTAACTATATTAACAACCTGGCCTCAGAAGCAGAGGAAGCAGCGAGCCGGTGCGATAGCAGAACCGTTTACAGAATCACCAAAGAGCTGACAGGTGGTCACCGCTCTAGCCAACATCCGGTGAAAGGCCTAGATGGTACCGTACTCGTTTCAGATGAGGATCAGCTCAAGCGATGGAAGGAGCATTTCTCTACGGTCCTTAACCGTGTATTTGCTAACGATATGCACCTAAATCAAGCGGAAATGCCGGAAGTAACAATTTCCCGAATTCGCACCTCAACTCCCAGTAAAGACGAGATCGCTACCGCGATTAACGCACTAAAGAACAACAAGACGGTAGGACTAGATGGTATACCCGCAGAGCTTCTGCGTGCAGCTCCAACGACATCAGCAGAGCTTTTATATCCTCTTGTAGAGAGAGCTTGGGAGGTAGAAAGTTTCCCCGAAGAGTGGAAGAAGGGAATGATTGTCAAGCTCCCTAAAAAAGGTAGTCTTATGGAGTGCGAAAACTGGAGAGGCATTTGCGTTCTCCCTGCAGTTGCAAAAGTAATAGCCAAAGTAGTACTTGAACGTATTAAGGAACATCTGGAAGATACACTCGATGCCGAACAAGCAGGTTTCCGCACTGGATCCTCCTGTGTAGACCACATAAACACCCTGCGGATCATTATTGAACAGTGCGTTGAATTCCGGTCACCACTGCACCTGCTGTTCATCGATTTTGAGAAGGCGTTTGACAGTGTCAACAGACAGTTTATCTGGCTTGCCTTGCGCAGGAGAGGTATACCCGATAAACTAATAGCTATTATTAAAGCAACCTATGATGGCTCTAAATGTCATGTGCTGCATAGAGGAAAGCTGTCAGAGGAATTCGAGATCCTAAGTGGGGTACGACAAGGTTGCATTCTATCGCCGATACTTTTTTTGTTGGTGATTAGCGATGTACTTCGCGCAGCTTTATCTACTGGAAACGGAGGAATTCGTTGGACTTTTACATCTCAACTCAAACATCTGGATTACGCTGACGACGTTTGTTTACTCTCACATAGAATTATGGAGCTGCACCAAATGACAACAAATGTGGAGAGGGAGGCAAATGTTGCGGGTTTGAAGATTAATACTGCCAAAACCAAAATCATCAACCTCGGCACTAACTCAGTTACTCATGTTAACATTGCTGGACAGCCGGTAGAGAGAGTAGAGAGTTTCCAATATCTTGGGAGTATTGTCTCGACCGAAGGTGGAACCGAACAGGACATTGCCAACCGAATCGGCAAAGCAAAATCGGTGTTTGGAATGATGTCCATGATATGGCGAAGCAATGCGATCAGCTTAAACACCAAGCTGCGACTGTTCCGCTCAAATGTTGAATCTGTGCTGTTGTATGGGTGCAGCACTTGGAAGGTGACCGCTACTATCACAAAAAGATTACAAACATTTGTAAATAGGTGCCTACGGAACATCATAAGGGTTTTCTGGCCTAACCGTATCTCTAACGAACATCTTTACCAGAGAACGGGTCAGGAACCAATAGGCACAACCATCCAACGACGGAAGTGGCAGTGGATTGGTCATACACTCCGAAAAGGCGACAGTTCCATAGCAAACCACGCAATGCAATGGAACCCGTTATCTCAGGATGGTAGAAGAACGGGTCGTCCGAGAAATACATGGCGCAGAACAGTTGAGGAGGAGGCACGGCAATTGGGGAAGAGTTGGAGAGAGCTGAAGCTCATTGCCAGGAACCGCACGCGATGGCGCGTAGGCGTAGTAGAGGCCCTAGGACCCATAAGGGGATACAGGACATAAAGAAACATCAACAATCAAACATTTGACATCAGATGTTAAAATTGAAAAAGCTCAGATCATTTTATTCTGAGCACTTAGAGCACGCTCATACTCTGAGCAAATAAGAAACACGAACATTTATCTTGAGAACTCTTTGACTGCTCTGAACTAATTTATGAAAACGCCAAATGACAGAATATTGTGAAAACTTGTTGTTCTATCTGTAAGTTGATATCGACAACAAAAAAAACGACATCAATAAAAATACAATTCAGTATATAATAAAAATGTAAGTTGAAGTAAGCATAAAACATGTATGTCTCGTTTCATTTGCTGGGTTCATTTGTGCGTGCGCTAAGATTTCTCTCTCTCTCTCCACCACCCTCAAAACCATGCAGCGCAACCGACTGCGCAGAACACACCGCACACAGTCCATAAAGGGCGACGAATATCTGATGCCAGTACAGATATTTAAAAAATGTATAAGGGCCTTGCGGCCGAACCCGGGACCCGATCACTACCAAATTTTCGAAAAAGTATTGTTTATTGGGTATACACATGTGTGTAAAATTTGAAGAAAATCGGGTAAATTTTTTAAAATTTTTGTTTGGGAGCCCCCCGACCCCGCAGCCCGAGGGGCCTCAAAATTTAATAGAAAGTGTTGTCTCCGGAAATACACATGTGTGCAAAATTTCAATAAAATCGGGCCATGGGAAGTGGGTTAAAAATTGATCGCAAGAATCCACGACAGACGACCGACGACCGACGACCCACGGGCTAGTGAAGTTAATATAGAGAATTTAAAAATGATGTTTTTGGTTGATATCAGGCGACCGTGGGATTTGATCCCCATGTCGCTTGATTTTCAAGCAGTGCTATTCGTACCTTTGTAGTTGGTTTTTTCCTTACTTGCGTTATGCTCGTACGGCCGCTTGATATGTTTTGTTTTTTCTACTTGTTTTTCGTACTTGCTAATATATATATGTATGTATATATCGGGTGTTTCAACAGGAGCGCTTCAACTTTTCTCCAATAGGGACGGCGAACGACGCCATATTTTTTATTGTTTTTTTGTCATTTGGAAACTTCGTTAGTATACATTTCATCATGGAACGCTACACATGTGAACAGCGATTGCAAATCGCGCAAATTTTTTATCAAAATAATCGTTCTGTTGCCGCTACTTTAAGAGCATTACGGCCATTTTACGGTCCATTTAACGATGAGGCTCACTTTTGGCTAGAAGGATTTGTCAACAAGCAAAATATGCGTTACTGGGCAGAAAGCAACCCACACGTAATTCATGAGGCACCGTTGCATCCCGAAAAAGTCACTGTTTGGTGCGGATTACATGCCGGCGGCGTCATTGGGCCATATTTTTGGTTCAAAGATTGGACTTCGTAAAACGTGCACGCGGTGGTCATGCAAAAGAAATCGAGTTTCATACTTAAATGTATCA
This sequence comes from Nephrocerus scutellatus, assembly GCA_947095585.1. NCBI lineage: Eukaryota > Metazoa > Arthropoda > Insecta > Diptera > Pipunculidae > Nephrocerus > Nephrocerus scutellatus. Next base: position 82,117,522 of record OX352762.1, read on the forward strand.
TATGTTTATGTTCACATTCGTTAATAAAAAAAAAGTTAGTTCAAAAGGCGAACAGTTTGTGTTTTATTAAAAAAAAAAGTTGAAGTGCTCTTATTGAAAAACCCTATACTTGTGTCGTTTTGGTTTACAATTTCTGTTTATACGTACTTATTGATAAGGTTTGCTATGTACATATATTTGTGCTATACTTTGTATGTTCTTATTTGTTTGTTTGTACTTATTTATAATATTTGCTATTTTACATAAATTAGCCGTGTGTACTTATTGATAGTATTATATATGTTTATATGCTATTTATATATGTTAGCCGTATGGTTTGTAACGTCGTTAATTTGATGTCAAATTAACTTCGTTACAGTCTAAATAGGAAATGGGTTAAATCGATGTATTGTGATGTACTGTAATTAATTTTAAATAAATCGTTTTCCTTTTATTATGCACGTGTTTATTTTTCTCTATTATCATAATGATTGTATTAGGTTAACACAACTTTTTTAAGCTTGCAAACTTAAGAGTGCAAACTTTTATGTATACAACGACAAACGGCACGCGTCAGTCGCGTAAAAAATTTCAGATCTATAGTACGTACGTGCGAAAGTTGCTTAAAAAGGATCTCGAAAATGTCGAAAAAACCAATTTTCCTCGCATCACACGTTTCAAACATGAGCTGCACACAAAATTTTAGCTCTCTAGGTCGTCAACGTCAGGTTAAATAAAAGTTTTTCATTACAAGCTGACCCCACTGATACTCCCCCGACTGAACCCATTCCCCCAATGACGCACACCACAGAGTCCATCCACCCACCTTCTCACCCCTAACCATAAAACTGTAGCCTATAACTTCCGGAGCGAAAAATCCTGTACTTGGTGAAAACCTGAACAAAAATCGGCTCAGTAGTTTTCAAGATTTGCGTATTTAATAAGTGCAAACAAACTTACCTCTTTATATAATAGTATAGATATCTATACACATCGTGTTTGTGTTCGACATATACTAGGTTTTCCAAAAGAACGGGGATAACTGTATTGTCCGTCTTTTTCCTTAAATAATTATTTTTAATAGTATATCTTAATTATCTTGACGTCTGACAATTATGATATACTATAGCGAGTAGAATTTAACGCTTTCATAACCCAATGCTGGCTCCTGTCGTCTAAGCGAATCATAAATCCCATGCCATTATCCATGAATGGCACTTGCATCGAGGAAACTGAAAATCTCGCAATTTTCGGTATGTGCGTTAATGACAAGTTTCGTTGGAACGACGACATATTTACCGTCGCCAAAAATGCTGCGAAATGTTTAGGTTTTCTAGACCCGGTGCAAGAATTATTTCACTCCATCTGATCTGGCTACTATCTACAAGGCCTTTATTCCCCCTAAACTTGAGTACAATTGCCATATCTGGTCTGTTGCGCCTAAAACTACCTTGCATCAGTTAGATAGAATACAAAACCGTGCATAAAACTTTTCGGTGACGAGAACATTGCGAAATCAATAGATTCGCTTGAACACCACAGGAACGTTTCCTGCTTGTCAGTGTTTTATCGTTTCTTCTACCAGCGGTGCTCAAAAGAAAAAGCCAGTTGCATGCGACCTCTCCTTGAATTCAACCGCAATGCTCATCAGTTTACCCTCAAGCCTATCTTTGGACGTACAGTTAAGTTCAGGGATTCATTATTCAGCCGTACAATACGTATGTGGAATGCTTTTCCAAGCTCTGTCTTTCCACATCACTATGATCCACAGGGATTCAAAACACAAGCTCATAGACATCTTCTTTTTATCCCTTTAACGCCCACGCTGTGCCAAGCATATAGCCGAGCATTATAACGGTGCGAACCACTTTACGCGTGCGCGAATTATTAAAAAAAAAAACCGACAACAGGAATTTTTGGTTACGAGTCGTCACTGAAGAAAAAGTAGTTATACCACCGATATGCGAGAAAGCCATCTATTGCAAAATAAACTGTGATCTTGGGGGCAGGTAGCAATTTATGACAACGGCAAGGAAAAGACAGCATTTACGGGAAACAGCTTTTCTCAATTTGCTGTAATGCCGTTTGGTTTTGCGAGGCATTAGTTAGAAGACATGTCTGGTCTACTTGGATGACATCGTCGCATTTGGACGCACATTCCACGAACATGTGAACAATCTTCGGCAAGTTCTAGAAACCATTAAAGTTTCAGGATTAAAGTTGAGTCCTTGAAATGTATAGCCTCTTCCAGAATGAAGCGCATTATTTGGGTCACATTGTATCCAGCCAAGGAGTTCGCACCGATCCGAAGAAGTTAGCAGCTGTTCAGGAATGGCCAGTACCGAGTTTTCTGGGACTATGCTACTACCTTCTACTACTACTATCGACGGTTGCTCGGAACCTGCACCGTCTCTCTTTAAAAAAAGATCCGAAATTTAAATGGACGATCGAGCAGCAAAAATCATGTGATCTGCTGAAGTTATCTTCAGATATGTAGTTACCCAGTTTTGGCGTATCCACGAGGAGGAGACCTATTCATTCAGGACATTGACGCAAGCAACACGGGAATAGGAGCAATGTTATCACAGAATCAAGAATGGAGTTAGCGTGTAATTGCGTACTACAGCCGTTCGCTTTCCAAGCGCGAGAGGAACTACTGAGTAACCCGTCGATAATTGCTAGCTGTTGTCAAACACCTCCATAAGTACCTATATGGACAAGAGTTTCTTTTTCAAACTGACCACGCAACTCTCAAGTGGCTAATGCAGTTTAAGAAACCAGAGAGTCAAGTGGCCAGTTGGATCGAACGACTCCAGGCATACTCATTTAGGACAGAGTATCGAAAAGGCCATGCTGCATAATAAAGCTGATGGGTAATGCAGAAGACCTTGGTCACCTCAATGCAAATACTGTAAAAAGCAAGAAAACGACAAGTAGTCTGAAGTTCTTGAACAAATAAGACTACAGGGTGAATATCGTTGGACAAAAGAACAACTAAACGAAAAAAAAACACGTGATTTCAATTGCTCCAATATTTCAATGGATGGAGTAATGAGAAAGACCGCAGTGGGACGAGATTTCAACGCCAAGTCCAACAGTAAAAAGTTACTGGGCTCAATGTGAATCACAAAATTGAAAGTTTGACTACTGATAAGGCAATGGGAATCTGCCAACGGTCAAAGCACCACATTGCGTTACCAACAAACAGAGTTAAAGAACTCCTTCACGAAATATAAAGTGGTACATCAGGAGCACATTTGGGCATAAACAAGAAACTGGATAAAGTAAGAATTAAGAACACGCGATTTGACCTGCGAGCGAACTGTGGAGGATTTCAGGAAGGAGATTTGGTCTGACCTTACAATCCCAAGAGAAGAAAAGGTAAATTTCCGAAATTCAGCAGAGTTGGGAAGGCCCTTACAAGATCATCAAGAGTATCAACGATGTCGTATATCGGATTCAACACAGCCCAGATGTAAAATAGTTGTCCACATCGACAGATTTACACGGAGGAGTACTCAGTCTGTTCAGGACGAACAGAATTAAGGCTGGGGTTATGTTATTAAAATAAATTTAGTCAAATTTACAGCGCTATTTGTACATCAGTATAAGTATGTAATATGCTTATAAATTAAGTGGAATTTATTCATAGAAGTTATATGTACTTTTCCACTTAAATGTAGTTTTAAGTAGTTAATGTGGTAGTTGTATGTGCTAATTGCGGTGTTTTTGCAATTGTAGTTGTATTGTACTAATAAATGTAGTTGCACTTATACGTGATGTTCATCTACTTTTATATACTTTCATTTGAAAGAATTTACCAGTAGGTTCTTGTACTTGCTGGATTGTGTTATTTTGTAATATTTGTGTAAAATAATTTCCAGTGTGATTTTGTGAACTGTTGAACTGAAGTTTTTGTTTAAATTTTTGAGTTTGTGGTCCTCGATGGTCGTAAATAGGCCAGGTTCCTGAACGGAACTACGATTAATTGTTGTGGCTCAATTATGATTGACCACCGGCAATCACATTACAACTGCATTTCTTTGTACGGCAGTTGTTCAATATTTGTTCTGTGATTCCATGCACCATTAAATACTCAACTTAAGACAATTAAACACGTTATTGCTGTACAACTTTATATTTATTTTATTGTGAAAAGCAAATACAATTTTCTTAAACAAAGACTACTTTTTTAACCAACAGAAAACGAAAACGACTGGAAGGTAGTATATGATCGACTGAATCCGTCTGTTGCACAAACGGTTTTTTTCTTCTACTCTTTTTGTTTCTTTCTTACACTCGTTTACACGAGTGGAAATTCAACTCAATTCAACTTCTTAACACTGTGTTTACACGAGTGGAAATTCAACTCATGGATAAATAAAACGTCGCTGTCGGTGTGAACGCCACATCACCCCCCCCCCACACTAGTGAACCACTAGATTCACGATGTTGCGAAACGAGAGGGCAGTTTAGTTTGTCACCCGACCCTAGTGGTCGTTGGTGCCGGCAGACCGCCGGCCGATTCAGATGTTTGAACGATTGAAGCGGGGTTAGTACCGAAGTGGACCCTACGAGTCCCTTCGTCTGGCGTTGGGCTGGTTAATGATGTGAACAATTGAGGTGTTGAGCTTGATTCGGGCCTTTGATGGACCGTTTATGGACTTAAAATTTCGCCTTCATGTTCGACGAAGCACGGTTTGAGTCGGTCTATCGACACGTTGCATTGTTTGCCCTTGACTAGTAGTGCGAAAGCTTTTTCGTTCCTTGATATGACCAGAAAAGGACCCTTATATGGGGGCTGGAGCGATTTTCTAACGAAGTCTGATCTAATGAAAACGTGGGAACATGTGTTGAGTCTTCTTCTGAATCTTCTGAGCGCAATGACGTAAAGGTGGAGATGGCCGAATAGTTTCGAAATGGTCGCGCAATTCTTTCACGAACTCGCATTGGGGCAAAGGCGCCTTGTTGTCAGTTAATACTTGGCTGGGCAGCCGGATCTGCTCTCCAAAAACCAACTCCGCTGATATCGTCTTAAAATCCTCGCGATATGTAGTGCGAAGCCCATGCAAAATGGACGGCAAAACCCTCGTCCAGCTTGTGTGGTCGTAGCACATTATGGCCGCTTTCAAAGTGCGATGGAGTCGCTCTATAAAACCATTACTCTTCGGATTGTACGCCGTGGTACGCCTGTGTTGGAATCCTAATAATTTTGAAAACTTCGCGAACAACTCGGATTCAAATTGTGAGCCCTGATCGGTTACTAAAATTGCAGGAACTCCATAGCGTGATATCCATTGCGCGTAAATGGCTACGGCGACTGTTTCGGCCTTGATGTCCGGGATCGGAATCACTTCGATCCATCTGGTATAGCGATCAATAAGTGTGGCACAATAACGCTGACCTTCTGAAGCGGTCCGACGAGATCCAAGTGGATTTTCGTAAAACGTTCAATGACTGGTGCGTAGTTTCCCAGTGGGCTAACTGTGTGTCGGCTAACCTTAGCACGCTACACAACACTGAACCATTGGTTTTACGTCTTTTTTGAGATCTCGCCACACGAACTGGTCAGTGATTGCCTTGATTTTCGCCTGAACACCGGGATGCGCGAGGTTGTGGATCGCTTCGAATACCATCCTTCGACAACTAGCGGGAACAAACGGACGTTTCTTCCCGGTGGACACATCGCATGATATTGAAACTGAGGATCTCATGGCTATCGGTGTATCTTCGAATTTAAGGCTCGAGTCGGATTCACGTAACTTAATGAATTCGTCGCCGGCGCGCTGAGCTTCAGCGATTGCGTCATCATTGATGGACGACGTCATCTCGATTGCCTCGACACGAGATAAGGCGTCAGCGACCACATTATTGCGGCCCGATATATGCCTGATATCGGTGATAAAATCCAAGTAACGGAATTGTCGAGGGGACGCTTTCGCTGAATTCTGTAAAAACGCAAAGGTCAAAGGCTTGTGATCGGTAAACAATATAAATCTTCGATCTTCCACCAAATGCCGAAATCGTTTGACGGCGGATTATGCGGCCAGCAACTCGCGGTCGTAGGCACTATAACGTTGCTGCGTTAGCGTGAGCTTAACCGAAAAAAATTGCAACGGTTCCCAGATGATGCTGTTGTTGAGTTCGCCACTCTGTTGCTGAATTACGGCGCCCATAGCTGTGTCAGATGCGTCGACCATTATCGCGAGCTGCGCGAGTGACGAAGGATGGCTTAACATCACGGCCTCGCATAATTGCCGCTTGGACAAATCGAAGGCATCACGTGCCTGGTCCGACCATTCGATTACACGATTGTCGTTTTTCTTCCTACCTTTTAAATATTCGCTCAACATCGACTGTGTTCCTGCTGCGTGCGGAATAAACGTGCGGTAGAAGTTAAGCATGCCAAGAAATCGTCGGAGTTGCTTAACAGTCGTCGGCAAGGCGTACTTGGCTATATCGTTGACGCGCTCAGGAAGCGGTTTTAATCCTGCCGCAGATACTTCGTGGCCCAAAAACTTGACCTTGGTTTTAGACGTGTACCGGTACCGTGACGTTATTTAAAGCGCGATAATCGCCGCATGGTCGCCAATCGCCGTTTTTCTTTTGTACAAGATGTAAAGGGCTCGCCCAAGGACTGTCCGACCGTCTACAAATACCCTGTTCAATCATGAATGCGAATTATTTCTTCGCAATTTCTAATTTCTCGGTATTTAGACGTCGTGGCTTTGCGAACGTGGGTGGACCGCGTGTTATAATATGATGCGTAACGCGATGCTGCACCGGCCGGTGGATCTGCGTATCAACCTCAATATCCTTAAATTAGTTCAATAATGGCATCATAATAGTCTCGGTATCAATGACGCGAATAGTCGGAATCGGAACGTCTATACTTACGATGGTTGCTATGGCACTCAATTGAGTCAATGGATCGATCAATCTGAATATCCACCAATAGACCAGTGTAGTTTAGAAAATCTGACCCTATTAGAGGCATGGTCACGTCAGCGATGACGAAGGTCCATGTAAATTTCCTTCTAAGGCCGAGATCGAGGCTGGTCAGACGTTTGCCTAACGTTTTGATGTACGAACCATTGGCGGCGTGCAGGGTGAAATTGGTATCCTGTTTGTAGCGATCGCTAGGCAAAGGTGGTACCACTGAAATGTCTGTTCCCGTGTCGATTAGGTATTGTCGGTTCGTTAAAATGTCGTAAACTTTAAGGCGACTATTCGATGAAGGTCCGGAGCATGTCGCCGATTGCCCCAGACTATTTAGTTTTTTGATTTGAATTCGGACCACTGTGGGCATGCCGGATTACAATTACGGGCCTTATGACGGAACCGGCGATGATAATAACAAATGCGCGGAGCGCTAGCACTAGACGATACATTGAGTGGACTCTCTGGTTCAGGCGTCTGAGTAAGCCCTCGTGAGTTCTTCGGGGAGCGATATCTGTTAGCGCTGCGATTGCGGTTAAACGAAAGATCGATAGCGTCCAAGTAAGACTTCGTTTAGTTGTGTCGAAACCGTCTCTTCGGTTGATGTAGGGGCAACCGTGGTCCGTGAAGGATTTGAATCAATGGCAAATGCCTGCGATTATATAGTGGTTTCCATTACGCGATGGGCTAACTCCGCAAATCTATCGGTATCCACATCATCGGCCATTGGGGACAACACCTCCTGCATTCGTAGCGGAAGTCGTTTGGACCAAATCGTTTTAATGAAATCGTCGGGTATTTCAGTGCCGGCATGTGACTTGAGCTTGCGTAGTAGCTGTGACGGCTTCATGTCACCTAATGCCCTGTAAAAACCGGTGAATTCGTGTGTTTTTCGACTCACTAAAACGCCTTGGTAACCGATTCTGTGAATTTGTCATCCTTTGGACATGTGACGGACGTGTTCGTTTTTGCATTGTATAAGCGAGCAGATAACGGGTTCAATGGTAACTGAAAATGGTTTTGAGTGTTGAGATGTAAATCTTACGCAAAAAATAAAAGAAAATGAGGTGAACTGCGGTATATTAAGTTATACACACAAAAATAATTTCACGGTGTATATAAAAAACAAAAAACTAAATAGGATGTTTACCAGAATTGAATTGAGCGGAACCTGCACGCGAGTTTACAATATACGAGTAAAAAAAGAACAATGAGTAGCTTACCAAATCGCTGATACAGCTTGATGATTCTTCAAATGCGTGGATGACGTCGCAGTACCCAATGGCAAACGATGTTGAATGATGTTGTTGTATACCCGTTGTTTTGGTGTTGAGCACCCCAAATTATTGAAAAAATTATTCTGGATGGCACTCGGGCAGTTAATCCGGCAGCTGAATTTTTCTCAAAATATCTAATTTGTAGCTCCAAATGCTCGATGGCTCCTGATTAATATTTAATATAAGGTGGTTGGTTATGTTAACCGCGTGGTCGATCGATTTTTATATTTCCAGCGTGTATTTTGTAATCGGTACAGATTTTTTTGCACGGATCACGTCGGGGTCACCAATATGTGGTCCTAGATGGTCGTAAATAGGCCAGGTTCCTGAACGGAACTACGATTAATTGTTGTGGCTCAATTATGATTGACCACCGGCAATCACATTACAACTGCATTTCTTTGTACGGCAGTTGTTCAATATTTGCTCTGTGATTCCATGCACCATTAAATACTCAACTGAAGACAATTAAACACGCTATCAATTTATAGTCGTGGATTTATCGAGTGGAAATTCAACTCATGGATAAATAAAACGTCGCTGTCGGTGTGAACGCCACAAGTTTTTGATTTGAACTTTTTTCCCATATAAATTTTTTTTACACATGTGTATCTCCGGTGAGAACAGTTTTTGAAGTGAAGGGGGCTCTAATATGTATGTCTAAATTAGCCCGGTTCAAACTTTGCACACATGTGTATCTCCTATTATAGAATTTACATGGAAAATTTTAATTTCTATGGGTTGTTTTTTTGTATGTCCCTCGATTTGATGACAACCTTTGGCTGGAAAGAGAGTATTGAAATATTGACATTTTCCTACATTCTCTAATACTTCATCAATATAAGGAACTGAATATTTATCATCAATAGTTACCTCATTTAATTTTCGGTAATGTAGGACAACTCTCCATATTATTTTCCTATAATTTGCTGCTATTGGGTCACGATCAATCGTCTGAATTTCATGTTTAATAACGTTTGTGAAAGTTAGATCGCCATTTGGTTCGTTATTTTATAATTTTATAATTTTTTTAAAATAGTTCACTCCGGTATTTTACAGATAGCGCCATTATTAGCTTCCATTTCATTAAGTATACACAACTGCACACAAATACGCAAGACTTTTCATCTTGAATTATGTGTCGTGATCCATGTGATAATGATATTTTTCGAAAATAAATTTAGTACAATTTACAGCATCTGTATCTCAATATAAGTAATATGTTTATAAAATTATGTGGAACTTATTCAAAGAAGTTATATGTGGTTCCATTCCATTATGTAGTTTACTCGTATTTTTATATGCGGTTCTGTTCCAATAGGTAGTAGTTGTACTGGTATGTACTCATATATGTAGTTGCACTTGATGTTTATTCCATTTAAACTATATGAGAGAATTTACCTGTATGTTCTGGTACTTGCTAGATACGACACTTGCTAGATATTCACAAAAAGCAAGAGTTTAAAATTAACACTGGTATTTACTTTTATTTACACAAATAACACCAATTTTCACAATAACACATTTAATACTGCTCTGTACTTTGGTACAAATCCAATCGATAACTAAATAACTGCACAGTGCGGGCTATTTATATCCAATTCTGTTCCATTAAAACTATCTAGCAAGCACTAGAACATACAGGTAAACTCTTTCATATGGCTCACCAACTAACAAGTACATACGAGTTCAACACACATATAAGTACAACTACTGTATGGAACAGCACCACATGCAAGTAAAAATACATATATGGAATGGTACCACATATAACTTCTACGAATAAGCTACACGTATTCTAACAACCAATATTACTTATACTGAGATAGCGCTGTAAATTGTACTTAATCTATGTTCGTAACATTATTCCTCTTGAACAGACTCAGTACTCCTTATAACGTTGTATCGTGTTAATGTGTCGATGTGAACAACTTTCATTTTACATCTGGGGCTTTGTTGAATCCGATATACTACATAGTTGATGACCTTGTAATGACCTTCCGAACTTTGTTGTAATTTCGGAGATTTTCCTTTTCTTCTCTTGGGATTGTAAAGCAAGACAAATCTCCTTCCTGAAATCCTCCACAGTTCGCACTCAGGTCATATCGTCATAGCATGAACATTGATCTTCCTTCGTGTTCGATCAGCTACCTTTGGAATTTACACAATGGCGCTGCAACCCTGTTTATTTCTATTTTCATTTAGTTGTTCCTCTCCTCCTCTCCTTTTATAGTAGCATATTTCTCACACGTTCGGTACCAGTTTTCAACATCTCTGCGGCAATTGACCCAAAAGGATCGATTTCTTACTTTATCTAGTGTCTTGTTAATGTCCAAATGTTCTCCTTTTTTCCTTTTTGCAATAAGTTCCATATTGGAATCTCCTGCAAGTGAAATGAAGTGAGCAATTAAATCAACACGTGCTTATTCTTCTTCTCTGAGTTGCTCTTTTGTCCAATGATCTTTCATCTGGACCGTAATTCGTGAAAAAACTGAGCACTGCTGGTTTTTCGGTTTTTTTCTGAGTTTGTACTGGGAGTCACAACACTTTCTGAATGACCAATCATTATTATTGTCGGCATTTTTGATCGTTACTTTCACATTACGCCATCTTAACACATGTCAAGTGACATCTTGTCTGCAATCATAAAATCTAGGCACAATATGCATTCATCCTTCACACGAGCAACAGTGAACCGATGTCTAAACCTTAGTCCTCCAATAACGACTGTAAGTAAACGTTCTCCCATAACCACTGCAGCGTCTCCTGTAGCTGTTCTCAGCTTATAGTGATTTACTTTCTTTACTTGCACTCCAGCCACTTTTTCAGGACACAAGATTGATATGTAAGCTCCTGTATCTAGAATAAAAGCTCAAGGTCTTCTCTCCAATACGCCATTAACTACCAGACTGTTGCAATCCTTACCAAGATTTGTACTGTTTACTGTGACCCTGAAATATTTTATTGTCATCAGCCTTTGTCTTGCAAAGCTGATCTATTGCTCCGCCTTATTCAACTGTAATGAATCTATCCGCCGTAATCTTTTCAGATTCTTACCACAATTGTTCAGCTGCCTCGTCGTGTTTCCAGTGTTTGGTTTCTCTCAATACCGAATAAAATGACCAGACTTTTGACATTTAATGCATTCCTGTTCATTTGAAAGCATCAATTTATTGAGTTTGCAACTTCTCATCAATGAAGGCTTCTATTTGTGCGATATCCTCCGTTTCCATTTTGCACAGGGTTACAAAATCCAAAGACAAACTTGGTTTAGCTGCTTCGTACTTCAATGCCGATGCCAATACTTCATTCATCGTTTTTCTGTGAAAGTTGTCCTTAAATGAAATTTTAATTCGTCGTCTCTAACAGCATTAATGGCTCGCCGCGCCAACTTCGTTATTTCTCGTTCTTATTTTTTGCTGTTGTCTCTTATTGAGCAGCTGTATTTTGCATAACTCTTGGGTGTGAGAGTGTTCAAACCGTAAATCCAACGTTTTTAAGATTCTTTCGGAACTCATCTCTGCTTCTGGAATCATCTGTAGCACATCTGCTGCCTTGCCTCGCAGCACTAGTATCAGAGCATTAAGTTGTTCCTCAGCAGCCAATCCGTTAAAACAAATGGCAGCTGGAAACAGAATTTTCAAACTTTCAAATTCAGTATCACCATCAAAAATGAGATTTCAAAATGTCTTTCTGGATAATAATAATAATAATATTCGGCGCAACAGACCATTGCGTTCCAAGGCCTAGATTCTCGCGACCATGTGTTGTTCATGTATATTTTTGCACTCAAATGAAAGGGAGTAGCAGATCGAACAAATGCTGCAGCAGAATCAGGAAATAAAACAAATGAATAACAAGTCTGACCAGCAAAGTGAAGGAATCAACAAATGAATTCGAAGTTAAGCGAAAAGTTGGATCAGCAGAAGCAAGAATCGTAGCAACAGAGTCAAGAGATAAAGAAAGAGCTGGACCAGCAAAGCCAAGAACTGAACCCTAAATTGAGGTCCAAACTAAATGATAAGTTCGATGAACAGAATAAACAGATGATTTCCAAATTTGAATAACACAAAAAAAGGAATTTTATCAGCAAAATCAGGAGCTTAGTTCTAAATTTGATCAGCAAAATCAGAAGTTGGAAACGCTGAAAGGAGAAATGAGTGGAATTCAAACATCGCTTAATAGTGAGATAATGATAAATAAATTCAAATGATGATAAATAAAATCAAGAAAAATTGAAAGGAGAAGTGAAATCTCTCGAGACAAACATGACAGGAAAAGTGAGTGATCTGGAAGGCAAAATTAAAGAATAAGAGACCGTGTCAAAGTTGAAAAGGCAGCAACAGCTTGGTTGTTAGTGGTATGTTAGAGGGAAACCCGTACACATTTACAATGGATACAGGCGAACCAGAAACACGTCTTAAAATGGCGTAATGTAAAGCTTCCCATTCAAATAAACGGTAACCGGAACGGTGGGTTACGATTCATCACTGAAGAAAAAGTAGTTAAACTACCGATGTGCAAGAAAATCATCTATGGCAAAATAAACGGGACTATAATTAATAGAGCCAACCAACATAAAAAAACGGACTGTTATGCGGAAGAACATTTGTAGAGCTCCAGCCCAGGATACCAGTGCGATTAATGAATGTTAGCCTATCACTTGCTGTAATAAAAGAAGGAGCATTCATTGGGAAAACGCAGGGAGTAAGCTGCATCTCAAACTGCCAACCTCTGAAAGCAAAGGACACTGCACTGCATTTAGAAAAAAAAAGTGCAGCATCGAATCAACACAGGAAATGCTACTCCAATTGGGCAAGCGCCAAGACAATTACCGCTAAGGAAACAACAAGAGTCCAAAAGCCTGGTTAAGAACAAGGAACGTGATGGAATTATAGAGAAGTCAAAAAGCACCTGTGGTACTTGTCCAAAAGAAAGATGGTTCAACGAGATTTTGTGTGGACTACCGGAAATTTAACGATGTCACCAAAAAGGATAGTTATCCGTTGCCACGTTGGATACCTTATCGGGAGCCGGAATATTCAGTACATTGGATCTGTAAAGCGTGTATTGGCTGGTAGCAATTAATGACGACGACAAGGAGAAGACAGCATTTACTGCGAAAAACGGCTTGTAACAATTTTCTGTAATGCCGTTTGGTTTATGCAACGCTCCTGCTACGTTCGAGCGGTTGATGGAACATGATTTGCGACGCCTTAGTTGGAAGACATGTCTGGTCTAATTGGAAGACATCATCGTTTTTGGTGGATGCACATTCAATGAACACGTGAGCAATCTTCGACAAGTTCTGGAAAACATTAAAGCTGCAGGATTAAAGTTGAGTCCACCGAAATGTAGCCCCTTCCAGAATGAAATGCATTATTTGGGTCATATTATATCCAGCCAAGGAGTACGCACTGATCCGAAGAAGTTAGCAGCTGTTGAGGAGTTGAGGAACGGCCCGTACCAAGAAATCTCATACTGCCAACCTGTGAAAGCAAAGTATACTGCACGGCATTTGGAAAGAAAAAAAACAACCCATAAAAATTAAAATTTTTCTTGTAAATTCTCTAATCGGGGATACACACACACACACACACACACTGCGTGCTCGTTTTGTGGCAAAATCATTCACAAATGACGCAGCGGCAGCGAACAGCGCTGCTCACAAAGCACAGAGCTCAGACTTTGCCGTGATCTGATGCGATATAGCGATATTTAAAAATTGTATATTGGGGTCCCCAAGGGGCCGATCGCTCCAAATTTTTACAAAAAGTGTTTTCCATCGAAGACACACATGTGTACAAAATTTAAAGAAAATCGGGTAAATTTTGTAAAATATTTGTATGAGAGCCCCCCGACCCCGCGGCCCGAAGGGCCTCAAATTTTAATAGAAAGTGTTGTCTTGTTGTCTTTCAATAAAATCGGGCTGTAGGAAGTGGGTTAAAAATTAATCACAAGATTTGGCCAGCCAGCCAGCCAGTTTGTTTGTTGTTTTAACTTCCTCTTTCTTTTTTTGAAGTTTACTCCGTAAATTGGAGAAAACTTCACAACCCCTCCAGGAAGCTGGGTGCGCAACCTTTCCACACAAAACACAGAACAAGGAGTCCTTCGGAGACTCCTTATTTGTGACGCACTTTCCAGGCTCATGACCTTCCCGGCACTTAACGCACCTGTACTGCATGCTGCAGTTAGACGCGGCATGGCCGAAGCGTTGGCAGTTTTTGCATTGGAGCACATCACTCCTCTTGATTTTTTCCTATCTTATGATGTGGGACCCAATTGCACGTATTTCTCTAAGTTTTTGTGCATCACTGTCTGTCGATAGCTGTACAGCTATAACGGGCAGTATTCTATTTTCTCTTTTCGAACGAGCAGTGGCGTATCGGAAGGAACTAACAAATTGAACTTCTTCAATGATCGAGTGCTTTATTCGGCTCAAATGTTTTATAAAATAATTATTTTTTCCATTTGTATTATCTAAAATTTTTGTTAAATCCTTAGCATCTTGATTGAAGAAATTTATTGGGGGCATACTCCTGCGTTCGTCTGGTGCCCCCATATTTGTTTTTACTCCGCCGCTTCTGGTACTTTTATTTGGCTCCGCCTCTTTTCGTTCTCTCTATTTCCAGCTTTTTTTCGCTTGCTCGTTCTTTCGTCTTCGTCATAGTTGTGTCCATCAAGTAAAAGTTTCTTTAACTTCTCGTTCTCTTTCATAACTTCCGTCAATCGTCGATTTAAGTTTTCGATCAACGAACGATTCACTAAATTCGGCGTTGTTGATCTCGTTGATGGTGCTGCTCTTGCTGTTGTCATCGTTTGTTTGTGTTGTAATTTATTTGGTTCTATGCAGTTTTATGCAGCTGTGCTCTCTGTACGACAGATCGCTGCTTGCGATTCGCAGCTTGCACTTTAATGCTCTTATTTTTTGATTGTTTTTAATATTGACTGTCACAAATAAAAAAACTTTTACAGGGAAAAAAAAGTTAAGGACGACATGAGTGTTGCCTGAGGCAATCTCGTAAATTAAAAAACTATTCAAAGACTACTATAAACACTCACGCTAAATTCAACACAACAAAAAAACTCGTCTGGTCGTGAGAGAGCACAAACGATCACTGACGAGTACCGATGCGTTCAGCGTGGTATGGTCGTTGACTAAATCTTATTGGCAAAAACATTACTTCAAATGCAATGTTAATGCATATATCACCAGCGTCTCGGTAACGGTGTCGCGAGTGCAGAGATTTTATCTCATCTAAAATATGCGTGCCGCGCTAAAAGAAGTTTTCACTTCAAAAAAAAAAAACTTTTGAGAACGACTGGACCGATTTGGCTAACTTTTATTTTATAAATTCGCCAAAGACATTTAGATATACATATAGCTTTTCACAAGTTCACAAAACGATCACAAACAAATTTATTCAAAGTGGGAAAGGACAACGTCTGTCGGGTCAGCTAGTTGTATATAAATTATGTGGAACTTATCCATAGAAGTTATGTGTACTATTCCATTATCCATTATGTAGTACATGTACATGTGATAGTTGTATGTGCTTATATGTGGTGCTCTTCTAATAGGTGTTGTTCTACATACTCATACATGTAGTTGCCCTTGTATGTACTTATACGTGTTGTTGATTCCATTTAAACTATCTCCTTGTTATTTGTTGAGTTATTTAAAATAATTTACCAGTTTGTTCTTGTCCTTTCTAGATTGTTCAACTGGAACAGAATTGGGTATATATGGCCCGCACAGCGTGGCAGTGAGTTTAGTTATCGATAGTTATCAACTGGAACTGAACCAGAGTACACGTACATGCAATTAGATAGTTCTGTATTATTTGTGAATATAAGTGTTATTTGTATAAATTAAAATCAAGCACTATTGTGAATTTGTGAACTTGTGTTGTGTTTTTAAATTCCTATTAACTTCGCGTGCCCGTGGCTGGCGGACTGGATGGCTGGCTAGCTGGCTGGCTGGTCAGATCTTCTGATCAATTTCTAACCCACTTCCCAAAGCCCGATTTTATTGAAATTGATTAGGCCTCGGGGTCGGGGGGCTCCCATACAAATTGTTTTCCCATATAGCGGCATCAGATCATTTCATAATTTTGTAAAAATTGTTGGGGCCCCGGTGTCGTGGGGCCCCATAAAAATGTTTCAAAAAAATTAACCCGATTTTCTTCAAATTTTATACACATGTGTATCTCCGATGGACAAAATTGTTTGTAAAGTTTTTGGAGTGAACGGGCCCTGAGGCCCGAGGGGTGCCCATATAAATTTTTTAAGTGAAAACTTCTTTTAGCGCGGCACGCATATTTTAGATGAGATAAAATCTCTGAACTCGCGACACCGTTACCGAGACGCTGGTGATATATGCATTAACATTGCATTTGAAGTAATGTTTTTGCCAATAAGATTTAGTCAACGACCATACCACGCTGAACGCATCGGTACTCGTCAGTGATCGTTTGTGCTCTCTCACGACCAGACGAGTTTTTTTGTTGTGTTGAATTTAGCGTGAGTTTTTATAGTATTCTTTGAATAGTTTTTTAATTTACGAGATTGCCTCAGGCAACACTCATGTCGTCCTTAAAATTTTTTTTCCTGTAAAAGTTTATTTATTTGTGACAGTCAATATTAAAAACAATCAAAAAATAAGAACATTAAAGTGCAAGCTGCGAATCGCAAGCAGCGATCTGTCGCACAGAGAGCAGAGATGCATAAAACTGCATAAAACCAAATAAATTACAACACAAACAAACGATGACAACAGCAAGAGCAGCACCATCAACGAGATCAACAACGCCGAATTTAGTGACGCGTTCGTTGATCGACGATTGACAGAAGTTATGAAAGAGAACGAGAAGTTAAAGAAACTTTTACTTGATGGAAACAACTCTGACGAAGACGAAGGAACGAGCAAGCGAAAAAAAGCTGAAAATAGAGCAACAGCAACACCAACACCACCTAACGCAGCGGAAGCTAAGAAGGATGACAACAGGTTCTCCGTATTAGATGAAGAGAACCCAGCGAAAAATACACCGGAACAACAAACTGACAATGCCGATGCAGCAGCATTAAACATAGTAAGTCTAAGTGATAAAATACCACCAACACCACCAGCAACATCGAAATCTACCGACACCAATTCTCTCATAAATGAATTAAAGAAGAAAAATAATCAAAAGAAGAGAACTATTATTAATCGGAATATAATTAACCGATAACGAAAAGAGGCGGAGCCAAATAAAAGTACCAGTAGCAGCGGAGTAAAAACAAATATGGGGGCACCAGACGAACGCAGGAGTATGCCCCCAATAAATTTCTTCAATCAAGATGCTAAGGATTTAGCAAAAATTTTATATAATACAATTGGAAAAAATAATTATTTTATAAAACAGTTGAGCCGAATAAAGCACTCGATTAAAGTTTTTAATAAAATAAATTATGACAAAATTAAAGACATATTGACAGAAACAGACACTGAATACTTTACATACACGGACAAAAAAGAAAAAAAAACAGACATATCTAATTAAAGGACTTAATGTGGATTTTACCCCAGAAGAATTTCTTCAGGAATTGAAGGAACTGCAAATTGAAGAAGTTCAATTTGTTAGTTCCTTTTTTTAAGATTAAGATATTTTTATTAAACATTAAAGTAATATACAATTTTGATTTACAACTAAACTTATAACTAATATTAATATGTGTCGGCTCAACAATAGGGGCCCGACGTATTTACATTGTCTTTTTTTGGTATTGTTTATTTTTAAACAATATTTTTTACTACTTAATCTACTACATGTTTATTTTTAAGGTAATTAAATTTTAGACAATAATTTTAAAATAAAATAAAAATGAAATATTAAGCGGCGTATAAACAGGGCGAACTTCAGCCTCTGTAATATTGGTTGCCCGCCTTCTCGTAGAAGGAGACGTCTTGATTGTTAAAGATGTCATCGAATCTAGCATCAGTGAATCCTCTTATGTGTATGTACCGGTGAGTTGGCTCGATTTCCTCGATTCGCAGTCCTTGCATCTCAGGACTTGGATGTGTTTCCAATGCGTCGACGAATTTCCTCGCCATTTGGAACAAGTGGTCAGTTATTGGCAGCAGACCTGCTGCTTCGTATAGTTTTGTAGTCGACACAAGCTTATAGCTGTTTGTCACCCTCCAGAGTCCTGTACAGATCCTTAGTACCTTCCTTTCAAATAGGGAGATCTTCTTCATCGTTGTTGGTGAGACGGTGAACCATATGGGGTAGCCATAGGTTATCACTGGCCTGATGAGTTGCTTGTAGATAAGCAGCCTGGTGTTGTTAGACAGACCGTTTCGTCTTTTAAGTAGCGGGTGCACCAAATGAAGAGCATAGTTCGCTTTTTTCATTGTTTTGTCGATGTGAGAGTTAAACTTGAGCCTCTCAGTAAAGTTGATTCCCAGGTACTTAGTCTCTGACTTGGTGTTTATAATTGTGTTATCCGGAAGGGTGATTTTTAAGGCTCTGCACCGGCTTGCGATTTTTCTTATCCTTGTTTCGGTTGCTGGTACTCGGAAGCAGATGAGTTCCGTTTTATTGGCGTTGATCTTTAGTCCCCACTTCAGGTAGTAGTCCCAAAGTTTTCTGAGGTGTTCCTCCACTCTTTGGGCAGCTATCTCGGGAGAGCGGGAAACTGCATACGTTATGGAGTCATCCGCGAAGAGCATAGTCCTTGTTCCGGCTGTATTTGTAGGTTGATCCGCCGTGAAGATGCTATACAGGACTGGTCCAAGTCTGGAACCTTGAGGAACTCCGGCTTTGATCCTTTTCCTTGTCGATGGGCGGTCGTACACCTGTACAAAGAAGACCCTGTTAAAAAGAAAATTTTTAATTATTTTTACAATATAATTGGGGAAATTGTTAGTTCCTTCCGATACGCCACTGCTCGATCGAAAAGAGAAAATAGAATACTGCCCATTATAGCTGTGCAGCTATCGACAGACAGTGAAGCACAAAAACTTAGACAAATACGTGCCATCGGGTCCCACATCATAAGATGGGAAAAAATCAAGAGGAGTGATGTGCTTCAATGCAAAAACTGCCAACGCTTCGGTCATGCCGCGTCTAACTGCAGCATGCAGTACAGGTGCGTTAAGTGCAGGGAAAGTCATGAGCCTGGTAAGTGCGTCACAAATAAGGAGTCTCCGAAGGACTCCTTGTTCTGTGTTTTCTGCGGAAAGGTTGGGCACCCAGCTTCCTGGAGGGGTTGTGAAGTTTACTCCAATTTACGGAGTAAACTTCAGAAAAAGAAAGAGGAAGTTAAAACAAAAAACATCGAAAAACAAAAAATGTTTGAAAATTACGTTGAGAAGAGCGTCAGCTTTGCTGACAGGGCTAGGGGAGCTCAACAGAGACCCCAAAAGCCAACTATTTCTGACAATGCAGTCAGCAAGCTGCAAGAGCAAATAAGCTCGCTTGTCAGAGTAGTTGAGAGCCAGGCAGCAAAAATAGACGCTCTTTTCAGCGTGATTAATTCGGTGTCCAACCATGCAGACCATTCACCTGACGTGCTCCTTCTGAGCGAAACAAAACTTAACCCTAGACATAGGTTAGAGTTTAGGGACTATGAAGTGTTTAGGTCGGATAGGAGATGTGCAATACAGGGCGGGGGGACGGCAATATTAGTTAAGAAACCATTAAACTGTGATATAGTAGACTTAGGAGAAATTAGAAACTTTAGCTGTCTTGAAACTTGTATTGTCTCCTTTAAATTAACTAATAACTTCAGATACTTTGTGATATCTGCATATGCCGCAAAAGTGCCAAATAGTAACTTCGACTTCGAATTCCAAAGATTGTTCGCGGTACTAGGATTAGATAGTTTATCAAACTATTTCATTCTAGCGGAAGACCTCAATGCAAAACACACCAACTGCCTCAATAGTGTGAATAACACAAGAGGCACTTTTTTAAATAATTTTATTGAAGAGAGCCAGATTAATTACAAATTTAAATTCTATAGCCCAGTTACAGCAAGCTTCCCAAGAGGGAATTCTTTTCTTGACGTTTGTTTTGCAGACGCTAGATTAAATATTGACACCGCGAGTAGTGAATACGCGAACAAACTACCGCTATTGCCTTATGACAGCGACCATAACGCCATAGTTATGGTCATGTCTTTTGAATTACAGTCCGTTTTTAGCTTGGCGATCCACGAAGAAGATCGTAAATTAAATTACAATAAAACTGATTGGAGCAAATTCGGGCGATACGCAAACAGAAAATATAGGGATTCATGCTCGTATTGGGAAATTCCTAGCGATAGAAATCTGTCCAATTCGGAATTGGATACCTATATCGGGAAATTAGATTGCGCGATTTTAGAAGCTGTAAAGTCCACGGTACCGAAGATAAAGATGCTAAGGATTTAGCAAAAATTTTATATAATACAATTGGAAAAAATAATTATTTTATAAAACAGTTGAGCCGAATAAAGCACTCGATTAAAGTTTTTAATAAAATAAATTATGACAAAATTAAAGACATATTGACAGAAACAGACACTGAATACTTTACATACACGGACAAAAAAGAAAAAAAAAACAGACATATCTAATTAAAGGACTTAATGTGGATTTTACCCCAGAAGAAGTTCTTCAGGAATTGAAGGAACTGCAAATTGAAGAAGTTCAATTTGTTAGTTCCTTCCGATACGCCACTGCTCGATCGAAAAGAGAAAATAGAATACTGCCCATTATAGCTGTGCAGCTATCGACAGACAGTGAAGCACAAAAACTTAGACAAATACGTGCCATCGGGTCCCACATCATAAGATGGGAAAAAATCAAGAGGAGTGATGTGCTTCAATGCAAAAACTGCCAACGCTTCGGTCATGCCGCGTCTAACTGCAGCATGCAGTACAGGTGCGTTAAGTGCAGGGAAAGTCATGAGCCTGGTAAGTGCGTCACAAATAAGGAGTCTCCGAAGGACTCCTTGTTCTGTGTTTTGTGCGGAAAGGTTGGGCACCCAGCTTCCTGGAGGGGTTGTGAAGTTTACTCCAATTTACGGAGTAAACTTCAGAAAAAGAAAGAGGAAGTTAAAACAAAAAACATCGAAAAACAAAAAATGTTTGAAAATTACGTTGAGAAGAGCGTCAGCTTTGCTGACAGGGCTAGGGGAGCTCAACAGAGACCCCAAAAGCCAACTATTTCTGACAATGCAGTCAGCAAGCTGCAAGAGCAAATAAGCTCGCTTGTCAGAGTAGTTGAGAGCCAGGCAGCAAAAATAGACGCTCTTTTCAGCGTGATTAATTCGGTGTCCAACCATGCAGACCATTCACCTGACGTGCTCCTTCTGAGCGAAACAAAACTTAACCCTAGACATAGGTTAGAGTTTAGGGACTATGAAGTGTTTAGGTCGGATAGGAGATGTGCAATACAGGGCAGGGGGACGGCAATATTAGTTAAGAAACCATTAAACTGTGATACAGTAGACTTAGGAGAAATTAGAAACTTTAGCTGTCTTGAAACTTGTATTGTCTCCTTTAAATTAACTAATAACTTCAGATACTTTGTGATATCTGCATATGCCGCAAAAGTGCCAAATAGTAACTTCGACTTCGAATTCCAAAGATTGTTCGCGGTACTAGGATTAGATAGTTTATCAAACTATTTCATTCTAGCGGGAGACCTCAATGCAAAACACACCAACTGGCTCAATAGTGTGAATAACACAAGAGGCACTTTTTTAAATAATTTTATTGAAGAGAGCCAGATTAATTACAAATTTAAATTCTATAGCCCAGTTACAGCAAGCTTCCCAAGAGGGAATTCTTTTCTTGACGTTTGTTTTGCAGACGCTAGATTAAATATTGACACCGCGAGTAGTGAATACGCGAACAAACTACCGCTATTGCCTTATGACAGCGACCATAACGCCATAGTTATGGTCATGTCTTTTGAATTACAGTCCGTTTTTAGCTTGGCGATCCACGAAGAAGATCGTAAATTAAATTACAATAAAACTGATTGGAGCAAATTCGGGCGATGCGCAAACAGAAAATATAGGGATTCATGCCCGTATTGGGAAATTCCTAGCGATAGAAATCTGTCCAATTCGGAATTGGATACCTATATCGGGAAATTAGATTGCGCGATTTTAGAAGCTGTAAAGTCCACGGTACCGAAGATAAAGAGTCGGAATTCTATGGAATGTTATCTGAACCGTGACATAAAAGTCCTACAGAGATATAAAAGTTATCTCCTCACGCGGATCAACGGTATCTATCGTCGCTTTGAGGATAGAGAAAGACAGGATGAACTGATAAGGCTGAAGGCTTTGCTAAAAAATTGTAAGGCGCTCCTGAGCAACAGTTTCGGAATAGCATCAGTGACTTTTGGCGGCAAAAAATCAAAAACATTCAAAGATCCGATTCTAGGAACAGATTAATCGGATCTTTAGGCCGCGAGCCAGGGTTGCTGTTCCGGAACTGAAGGTTCCAGTTTTAAGAGAGTCATTCTTACAACAGGCCGGGATTTCATTAAGTGCAATACGTAGAGTCGGTGATGATTTTGTCATCGACTCCAACATTGACAAACTCAGCCTTATCGGTAGCCATTTTGAGGCTATTCATTCTGGTGTTGACGAATCAGGCGGCAACATCGATCTGGTGAGAGATGAGGTATTCCGATTTATATATCGGAGTGCCTCACTAAGAACACTAGTAACGTTCTCCGAAGGGCTTAGATCAGACGCATTGACACCAGACACAACGCAGAGATACTTTACAACACTTGACGACCTGACGTTTATCTTTAGGAGACTGAATAACAAAAAATCATCCGGTTTAGATAACATTCCCAACATCGTTTTAAAACACTTACCAGACAGCTTCATCAGGCAATACTGCGTCTTGTTTAACAATTTATTGAACAACTTCTACTTTCCGAGCTGTTGGAAAGTCTCGAAGGTATTTCCAATAGCAAAGAAGCAGAAGGATCCTTCTGATCCTTTGAGCTACAGGCCAATCAGCCTGTTGCCTAACATCGGAAAGGTTTTTGAAGTTGTCATCAACAAAGCGATTTGGTCCGTTTGCGAAGAAAAAGACGTCATACCGCGGAACCAGTTCGGGTTCAGAAAAAATCACTCGACAGTGCATGCGGTTACTAAACTCATCTCAGATGTCAATTGGCATCTGAATGACAAGAGGTGCACTGCAGCCTGTCTAGTTGATATCGAGAAAGCCTTCGACACGGTGTGGACATATGGACTGATTTGTAAATTAATAAGACTAGGATTCCCCACAAGCATTATTAAAATAATAATGCAAATGATATATGATAAGAAGTTTGTTGTAACTGATAACCGTGACACGACAGCTAAAGTTTTTAATATCGCGAATGGTCTGCAGCAGGGGACTGTGAATTCGCCACTCCTTTTCTTCATCTACATCAGCGAGGTGCTCAGGGATAGCAACACGACACTAGCGTTTGCTGACGATATCATATTGTACACACACGGTGATAGGGTGGGGGCAATATGGAGCGAACTCCAAGAAAAATTCAATCAGTTACAGTCGTTCTGTACTGATTGGAGACTTAAGATCAGCGTTACCAAGTGTGAGACAATATTGTTTAGACCGCCCTTGGCGCTCTGTAATAGGGATATTAGACACAATTATAAAAGCTTACGGCTTTATGACGACGACGGAGTGCCAATCCGAAACGAGACGTGCGTCAAATATCTTGGGATTGGCCTGGACAACTTCTTATACTATGATCGCCACGTGAATGCACAACTGAAAAAGGCGATAGCTGCTTTCATGGCATTGAAACGCTTGTTCTTTTCAAGACACTTGCGTTCCGATATCAAAGTGTTGTGTTATTTGGCGTTGGTCAGACCGATCATAGTATATGGTTGTCCAATCTGGTTCAATCTAAGCCCTTCCTACATGGAACGCATCCGAGTGTTTGAACGCAAATGTCTCAGGGCGTGTCTAGGCAGATATCGTACCGCACAGTCCGATTATCTGCACATGGTCTCGAACAAAGACTTACTGGACGCATTAGGAATATCCCGAATAGATAATGAGATAATTAGGCAGGTAGGGAATCACTTCGCGAGGTCAGCAAACGCTATAGAAAATGAACTAATATCAGGGCTATTCTATCCTAACCCTGAGTACTTCAGGAGGACGTTGGAGACTGGCTACATACCGCCCGAGGCATTCCTATACCTCGACGCTCATGGCTACGTCTCTGACGCGCATAATGTGCTTGTACTGTATCACGCATATAGTTAGATGCGCAACAAATAAAAAGATAACACATGAAGCACATTTAGATTCGAGTGTTCCAAATCCTGTCTGGCGATACTGCATGGCTATACCCGAACGGGATAAAAAAGATCACAGCAGAGATAAGAGAGATCTTTATTGGTGGCTTGACTGGGGTGACTAAAGACGGACACACACTGACTTAACGATCATTAAAAATCATATTGTTGAATTGTTAAAATAGTTACAAAATGTACTTTGTTTATAGCTGTTTAAAAATTATTTATATTATTTATTTGTCTGTTTAGTTTTAATTGTAGACAAAATGTTATTCATATACTTATATTATTTTTTATTAATTTATTTACTGACTTATTTATATTATTTATTTATTTATATATATTATAGTTGACATGTTTTATGAATTTATATTCATTATTTTTATTTTTTTATTTTATTATTTATTTATTTATATTTTATATATTTATATATTTTATTATTTATTTTCTATTATTTATTTAAAACCTAATATTTGACTTATTTATATATTATAAATATTGTATTAGTTTGTAAGTTTAAATCTGTGATATTAGCTTTAGGATAAAAATGTATGAGATGGTAGAAGTATTTTATATTTTGACTTCAACAAAAATGAATGTAAAATTTATAAAATTTAGTCCTAAATATTGTCCAATTATTGTAAAAATTAAATGTAAATATGTCAATTTTTTGTATCGAGTGCTTTATGAGGCCATTTTACTAGAAAAAAAAATTATTGTCTTGTAGTTGTTTATTATACACATTGTAAAATTATTGATTAATTGAATAAATAAACATTTAAAAATGCAAAAAAAAAAAAAAAAAAAAAAAACCGGTTCTCATCCGATCACCGAAATTAAGCGGCGTCGGGCGCGGTTAGTGCTTAGACGGGGGACCGCTTGGGAAAAAGGTGTGCGTGTGTGTGTTGGCGAAACCGCACTGTTGTGTTGTTGTTGTGTGTCAGATTTTTTACCTTTTTTTCATCTCTCCAGCTCACCAAACCAACTAACTCACTCAAATGAAAAATAAGAAGATGGCAGTATAGTGCTATTTTCTGGTAGTAAGGACACAATCTCCAGTTTACACATGAAATCAAAAACAATAGTAGTTGGTAGCACATAGTTATTTGTAGTTAACGCACAAACCAACTTGATGGAAGCATTTCCCGTAAAAAAATTTGATTGTACTATGTCCAATCAACGCAATATTAGCACAACGAGATATAAAAGTACAATTGATGCGATATTCACGAGATATTTAAATAACTTCGAATCAAAATTGTTTATTTCCTATTTTAGTTACCATGAACCTATAGTTTTTTTTTAGATTGTAATAATTTTAATGATAATGATGATGATACAAGAGTGGTCGAAATTGTTAACGATGATTCATAAAAGAATATTAAATGTATTTTAAAGTTTCTAATAATTAATAAAATACAATTCATAAATAAAATACAATTCATAACCCAATAACCCTAGTACCCATCTAAAAAATGTCTAACGCGCCAAAATACTTCTGTCGGCACTCCCGGAGTGCTTTACTTAACTTTTTTTAAAATTAGCTCGATTTTCTTCAACTTTTAAACACATGTGTATCACTGATGGACAAAACTTTTTGTAAGTTTGTTGGAGAGATCGGGCCCTGAGACCCGTGTGGTGTCCATGTAAATTTTTAAAAAATTAGCCCGATTTTCTTCAAATTTTAACACTCTCCTATTAGAGAATTTACATGAAAAATTTTATGGGTTTTTTTTATTTTTTTAAATTAATCCACAACGTTAAAGAAAAATTTTATAGGTTGTTTTTTTTATTTTTTTAAATTAATCCACAACGTTAAAGAAAGATCGTGTAAAGGTTACACGAACTATTTTTTTTTTCTTTTTTTTTGTGAATCGACTGAAATTACTACCATTGTATTGAGATTGACTGATTGTTCCGATACTTCATACACTGCTACTACTATTTTTTCAGTACCGTCTCTGACGATTTTTGGGTACGTACACAAAACCAGTTTCTTGTTCAAATGGAATATATATTTCATAATCATCATCATCATATTTAGCTCTACAACCGGGGTCCGCTGCCCTGGCCTCTCGCAAAAAATCTCTTCATCGGTTCCGATTTCGAGCAAATATCATCCAGTTTGGCATGCCTAAAATCTGGACATCCTGGTCTACGACATCCCTAATGTGTTTGCTTGGTCGGCCTCGCTGTCGTGTCCCATAAATCCTACCGCAAATAGCTTTTCAAACAGGATCCTCTTCGCTTGGATGTGGTGGGTAAATTCCTGATTCCGCTTTGTCGGCATTTCTTGTTCCATGCTCTTATCGGCTGCTACAGTTGATCTGAGATAGGAAAAGATTGCACTTATTTTTTGCTCTTATTTATGTGCAGCTCCAGATTTTGTGCCAATGATATCAGTGTCGTCGGTGTAGACCAGTATCTAAATGGACTTATAGAGGATTGTTTCTCTCGTCGTTACAAGTCTCGTATCACTTTCTCTAACGCCAAGTTGAATAGGATCCAGACGAGTCCATCCTCTTGTCGGCGCCCATTGTAAATGTTGAATATGCTTAATAGTGATCCAGATAACTCCACCTTGTTACGAGAAAAGAATGCCCGCCACAAGCCCGGTAAAGTAGGAGGGTTTTAGGCAACGGATTAGTCCTATCCTCTATTAAAGCTATTCCTAATCCAAGGTGGAACAGCGTACGACCATGGATGAATGGCTAAGAGGGATGTTAGTGACTAGTATGAGGACTTTGAATACGACCTTAGTTTTTCGTTTTAAACTTGCTTCTCTTGGCATACCGGGTTCTGTCAAGGGCGACCTCTTTTCCTGGTTTCTTGTGGGATTTAAAATAGAGAATTTAAATAAAATTCATGAGACCGATGCATCTCAAACCGCGTCAACCTTGGCTTTTGCTGTTGACCAACCCATTGTATCCCGAGAAGCTGTTGAACTCTCGACGGGCAACCTCATTCTGACGTAAGCTTCATCACCTATGCCAATGAGCATGCTGATCACAGCGGGTCCGGAACCAAATCAAATAAGCATGTGCTACGATCAGGTTCTTCGACTAGCAGCGCCACTGGGCATACTGGTCCGAGTGGGTCTGGCAGCAGAACTGCAGTAGCTAGAGCTGCGGGCTCCCATACGACAAGTGGCACGGCACTGGGCACGCTTGCCGTATGGGAAAGAGCCCTAAGAAGACAAATTACTCCGGGAAGCTAAAAACTCCAGTGAGGACTGATGACCAAGGAAAATATAACCCTTGATCTCATCCACGAGCCATGGGTTATTAGCGGTCAGATTAAAGGTCTCCGGAATAAGGCAAGTAAGTTAATCTTTAAATTCGGGGAGTCAGTGCCAAGGGCTGCTTGATCAGCACAAATATTAATTTTCTTCCCAATCCAGAATCCATAACGAAGGACCTGGTGGCCCTGCTATTAGAAGGTCCGACCGAGAGGGGAGCCCAGAACATCAGCATACTTTCCTGGCGGCAAAGACAACATTCCGCCAACAGAAGTCCAGGAGCTGATAAAACACTGCCGAAACAAAAGACCTTCAGTACCTTTTAAGATGCGATACCAATGTACATCATGAGATCTGGGGCAGCAGTGGCATCAATAGAAGCGGTGAGAGTCTTTTATAATATCTTATTAGTAGGGACTTAACCTAACACTCGTCATTCCATTTATCACTTACATTGTTGAAAACTGGCATGTGTACGACACAGCTTAACTGTCAGAACATCAGCACATTAGGTTTGAAGTTCCCGTCAAACTGGCACATGCTTCTTCTAGATATGATCCAAAGTGTACGGACTGGAATCTGTATCGGTGACATGTACTCTCTAAATTGAACATGCTTGTCACAGCTATAGAGTCCACAGGGGGCCTTGATAAAGCAGCATACCAAATTAATGTGTTGCTTACATCTTATCATAACAGTTATGTCGTCAAGTTGGTTACTACACACGTACCCGAACGCATTAAACCAAAGGGTCTGCATTGCTAGTAGAATAAGCAGGTGATGGTATCTTTCCTGCGTTTCTACAGAAGACAATTGATCTCATTCCTCCGGGTATGATTGCTTTATTTAGAGAAAGCTACAACTGGGGGTACATCCTAACTACCTGGAAACAGGTAAATGTAGTCGCCAAACCAGGCAATACGCCCAGTGAGCTGCCTAAATCTTATAGACCTATAAGTCTAACATCATATGTCCTCAAAACCATGGAAAGACTCATTGATGTGCACATTACAAGCTTTGCATATATGACTGGTAAAAGCGCAGAAGGTGCCCTTCACTATTCAAACTTGCAGGCGGTTACATTTCAAATTTCAAATAATCTAATCTTTGACTATAGAATTAAATGGACCGCCAATCAAATGACAGTTACTTATATTTTTCAAATAAAAAGCGTATCCACATTTCCGTGGCAATAATGTAAACTAAAATACTGTCAAACTAACAATACAACAAATATTTATATTTACACGCTGTGTTTAGATTTTTTCGTGTTTTGCTGTTTTTAATTTAAATTTAGTTTTATTTTTATTAATAAAATTATATATTTCGGTGGTTATATAACAAATTTCGTAATATACTAATTGAAATGGGAAGAATAGGAAGGTAATGTATTGTGGAAGGCTGTGCTACAACGTCTTCTGCACTTTCACATGTTACTTTCCCCAAGTGAATGCAAACAATATAATTTTTATATTAAACTAGCTGTTCCCAGGCGCTTTGCTACCCGCCCACTGACGCCACGCCCACTTACACCCACGTTTCCCGGCTGCCCCATCCCACTGACCCCCGCCCACTGACTTCCCGCCCACTGACTACCCACCCATTGACCTCATACACATTGACCCACCACCCACTGACCTCACACCCACTGACCTCCCGCCCACTGACCTCCCGCCCACTGACCACCCACCCATTGACCTCATACACACTGACCCAACGCCCATTGAACTCACACCCACTGACCTCACAACCACTGACCTCCCACCCACTGACCTCATACACACTGACCCACCGCACACTGAACTCACACCCAATGACCTCACACCCACTGACCACCCACCCATTGACCTCATACACACTGACCCACCGCCCACTTAACTCACACCCACTGACCTCCCGCCCACTGACCACCCACCCATTGACCTCATACGCACTGACTCACCGCCCACTGAACTCACACCCACTCACCTCACAACCACTGACCTCCCACCCACTGACCACCCACCCATTAACCGCATACACACTGATCAACCACCAACTGAACTCACACCCACTGACCTCACACCCACTGACGCCACGCCCACTTACACCCACGTTTCCCGGCTGCCCCATCCCACTGACTCCCGCCCACTGACACCCGCCCACTGACCTCCCGCCCACTGGCTTCTCTTGAGCATGCATATTTTCGCACATAAATGGAGGGACCTACAATTTAATGCCGGATCCGAACGGCGAATTGGGAAGATTTCCGTGACAAGTTATTACTCTCGGACGTTTGTCAATCTTTCGCGAGAGGTGGGACACCGTAAAAAATACTTTTGGTGTTACTGGGATTCGAACCACGAACCCCCTGCTCAGAAGTCCATGCTCTTATCCACTGAGCCACGGCGCCCACGGAAATGTTATTGGGTCAATTAAACAAAAGTGCGGAGTTGCACGGAAATTGTTAAATTGACACAAAGAATTGCAGAATGTGCGAACTTTAGAATTTTAAAAAGGTGACAGAGAAGTTACTTGGTGACAAACAATTTGATTACGAGTATGCGTGTCACTTACCATTTTCAACTTATATTATATGCATGGGTTGTGATACTATAACATATAAGCTCGGAGAGTTTCAGCCTTTGTACAACGAGCTGCGAAGTTAAGAAAATTTATATTTATGCATAGCACTACCTACGTATATCTTATAAATTTCGGTTTAAACTTTATTGAAACTCATATCCTTCCTTCGATAGCGTGATCAAAAACAATAAAAAAAATAACCCATAAAAATTAAAATTTTTCATCTAAATTCTTTAATCGCAGAAATTGATATGGGAGCCCCTCGATCCTGGCCCATTTTTTTTTATTGTAGGAGAAAATCATCGAAACAGACATTTGACATCAGATGTTAAAATTGAAAAAGCTCAGATCATTCTATTCTGAGCACTTAGAGCACGCTCATACTCTGAGCAAATAAGAAACACGAACATTTATCTTGAGAACTCTTTGACTGCTCTGAACTAATTTATGAAAACGCCAAACGACAGAATATTGTGAAAACTTGTTGTTCTATCTGTAAGTTGATATCGACAACAAAAAAAACGACATCAATAAAAATACAATTCAGTAAATAAAAATGTAAGTTGAAGTAAGCATAAAACATGTATGTCTCGTTTCATTTGCTGGGTTCATTTGTGCGTGCGCTAAGATTTCTCTCTCTCTCTCCACCACCACCAAAACCATGCAGCGCAGCCGACTGCGCAGCACACACCGCACACAGTCCATAAAGGGCGACGAATATCTGATGCCAGTACAGATATTTAAAAAATGTATAAGGGCCTTGCGGCCGAACCCGGGACCCGATCACTACCAAATTTTCGAAAAAGTATTGTTTATTGGGTATACACATGTGTGTAAAATTTGAAGAAAATCGGGTAAATTTTTTAAAATTTTTGTTTGGGAGCCCCCCGACCCCGCAGCCCGAGGGGCCTTAATAGAAAGTGTTGTCTCCGGAAATACACATGTGTGTAAAATTTCAATAAAATCGGGCCATGGGAAGTGGGTTAAAAATTGATCGCAAGAATCCACGACAGACGACCCACGGGCAAGTGAAGTTAATATAGAGAATTTAAAAAGAGGCGCGATCCCTCTCATTTATGTGCTACATGTAAAAAAATCCGTTATCACTGTTAAATCGCTTAAGTAAACAATAATTATGTTTAAAAGAAATTATTATTAATATACTAATTGCCAGTGTGACCATCCGTACTCTTTTTAGAGGACATGTTCTCTTTTAGAACCTCGCTCTTTTTGTCCTCTATCTTTTTTAATCGATTAACTTTTTTGTACTCTATTTTAGGTTTAACCTCTATTTTATTCTTTTCTTGAATCAAAAATAAAAATCAATATGAAATTTTTATTTCAAAAATTATTTTTGTGCTGACATTGGAATTGTCCATAGGGAAAAATCCCCATTTTAATGTTTATCGGGTAAAATTTGACATTTGTCAACGTTAATTTTCACCGCCGCCACAGTATGCATTTATTTTTTTAGAAAATAAGGTTAGTTTTGGTTTTATGTCAAAAAAGTTAAAGTGGATTATATATTTCATAGTGATTGTATGCTTAATTGTAAATACCAATCGAATATAAAGCCGATATGGCCAGTGCAAACCGTAACCAAAGAAGAAAATGCCAATTTACTGAAAAATTGCAAAGTGAATATAAAATGTTTCAAAAAACGCAATCACCATATGAAGTACTTTGCACTACGTGTAATTCAAATATATCAATTGCCAATAAAGGCAAACTAGATTTGGAACAACACCTTTTATCAAAAAAACATAAGGAAAATGTCGGCTCAGTAAAGATTTCCCAGTCGTTAACCCAATTTTTCGTAGTACCGAAAGAAGAGGATTTGGTATCAACTTGTGAAGCAACATTAGCTTACCATACCATACAACATCATTTCAACTTTCGGTCAACGGACTGTTCAACAAAGCTTTACACAATTCTTTTTAAAGATTCTAAAACAGCGTCAAAACTTTCTAGTGCCAGGACAAAAACTCAAGCGATAGTGCGCAATGTCTTATTTCCGTTGGCGATAAAAAATGTTAAAACCGAAATTGAAAACGGTAATATAAAACTCGTAGGAGTCTGTACCGATGGTAGCAATCACGGAGCGACAAAATTATTTCCTGTATTAATCCAATATTTTACTAGGACATCTGGGTTGACATTCAAGCTCATTGAACTTCACTCTGTAACAAATGAAAAGGCTGAAACAATTAAAAACCTAGTAGTGGATTCATTAACAAAGTTTAATCTACAAAGCAAGTGTGTTGCTTTCGGCGGTGACAACTGCAATACAAATGTTGGTGGAACTAAACGTGCGGGCGGAAATAATGTATTTAAACTATTAAAAGAAGACGTAAATTTTACTGATATAGTTGGTATCGGTTGCCCAGCCCACATTCTCAACAATTGTATTAAACATGCTACGGATTTATGGCCAGTTGATGTTGAGCTAATTATTGGAAAATTGTATGATCACTTTTCATATTTCACAGTTCGTGTTGAAAAACTTAAGGAGTTTTGTGAGTTTCTCGAAGTGGATTATAAAACTATTCTTAGTTCGTCTAAGACTCGGTGGTTGTCACTGTTTCCTGCTATCGAACGAGTATTGAAATTATATGAACCTCAAAGATCATATATTTTGTCTATTCCGAAACCACCAGTTACACTGAAACTTTTTTTTGAAAATCCTTTAAATGAGGCATATTTGTTTTTCTTACATTCATTGGCACACGTTTTCCACCTTAACATAAACAAAATGCAAAAAGAGCATAGTTCATTGCTTGAAATAATGGGTATTTTGGAAGCAGTTCAAGCAGCGCTAGAAGACAGGATAGTTAATAAATTTATGCCAGTATTAACTTTAAACGTTTTAAGAAAAAATGAAGAATTAGTTAATGAATGCACGGCTTTTAAAAAGAATGTCATTGAAATTTACAAAAATTGTTTAGATTATTTAAAACAATGGACAACACATTTCAAAGATTTTTCTATTTTTAAATGGATGGCTTTAACGAAAGAAACTGAGTGGACTGAAATATCAAAAACAGTTGAATTTTTAATAGAGAAACATATTAATATAAACGATTCGATTCTTATAAGCCAATTTAATAATTTGAAAAGTTTTTTGAAGGTCGCGACTAAAGAAAAACAATTTAATGAAAAACTTTCACATGAAAAGTGGGTGGAATTTTTTGCTGCAGGTCCAAACGACGAACAAAATTCAGAATTCCTTAAAATTTGTGAATATTTCTTTGCCATTCCCGGGCATAATGCGAATGTGGAGCGAGTTTTCAGTTTAATGAATAGTCAATGGACTGACGAGCGCAATAGATTTCTTGTAGAAACCATTGAGAGTATTTTATGTATAAAGTTTAATTTTAAAAATGTTTCATGCGCAGAGTTTTTTTATTTAATTCAGAGCGACAAAAACGCTCTAAGAGCCATACGATCGAATGAAAAATATTTAAATTCATGAATTTCTATATGCAATAATTTATTTTTTGTAATTAATAAATAGATAGTATTTATTTTTATTTTTACTCTTAGCAACTGAAGTCTGCTAGTCATTTTTTTAAAATTTTAATTAATTAACTTTAAGAGACAAGAAGTCTTGATGTGTTACTGGGTAATAAAATAAAAAAAAATCATTTATTTAAAATTGTCCTCTTTTTTTCTAGTTTTTCCTCTTTTTTTTAATCGGTTGTTCTCTTTTTGCTGTCAGTACTTCTGGACACCCTGCTAATTGCTCCCTCGCTCGCTCTGGCATGCACGCCTATTTCAGTGATTCACAATCTTTGAAATATAATCAGTATACATACTAATTATTTTATAGTGTTTGTCAAACTATGAATGATAACGGAGACAAATAACACCGGCAGCAACTCTTTCATTTATTCTCAAAATTTTGAATGTCAATATAGGAATATTTTCGTTCCAAGACAATTGACATCGTCCTTAATACAATTTGTGTAACGGGCGGTTTTGACTTGGTATGTAATTATTCACCTACAAGAAATATTTACTTGTATGTAAATCTGTGCACTACAGCACAATTACCCATCTGATAAATCTTCATCCAAGAATAAACCCCTTTTTTTTATTCATTCAACATTTTGATGTTGCTTGCAATGAAAAGACCAATACATACATTACGAAGAAAATGGAAAGCTTAAGATTGTAAAAGTGGTTTTTTAAATTCTCTATATTAACTTCGCTTGCCCGTGGCACGTCTGAAATTTGCACACATGCGTACATATTTCCGGAGATAAAACTTTCTATAAAAATTTGGGGCATCTCGGGCCTCAGGGCCCATATAAAATTTTTAAAAATTAACCCGATTTTCTTTAAATTCTATACACATGTGTATCTCTGATTGACAACACTTTTTGTAAAAATTTTGGAGACATTTTTTTAAAAAAATTAACCCGATTTTTTTCAAATCTTATACAAGTGTATCTCCGATGGACAAAACTTTTTGTAAATTTTTTGGAGTGATCGGCGCCTGTGGCCCCAGGGGTGCCCATGTAATTTTTTTAACTTCTCTATATTAACTTCACTTGCCCGTGGGTCGTCGGTCGGTCGTCGGTCGGTCGTCGGTCGGTCGTCGGTCGGTCGTCGGTTGGTCGTCTGTCGTGGATTCTTGCGATCAATTTTTAACCCACTTCCCATGGGCCGATTTTATTGAAATTTTGCACACTTGCGTATTTCCGGAGACAACACTTTCTATTAAATTTTGAGGCCCTTCGGGCTGCGGGGTCGGGGGGCTCCCAAACAAAAATTTTAAAAAATGTACCCGATTTTCTTCAAATTTTACACACATGTGTATACCCAATAAACAATACTTTTTCGAAAATTTGGTAGTGATCGGGTCCCGGGTTCGGCCGCAAGGCCCTTATACATTTTTTAAATATCTGTACTGGCATCAGATATTCGTCGCCCTTTATGGACTGTGTGCGGTGTGTGCTGCGCAGTCGGCTGCGCTGCATGGTTTTGGTGGTGGTGGAGAGAGAGAGAGAAATCTTAGCGCACGCACAAATGAACCCAGCAAATGAAACGAGACATACATGTTTTATGCTTACTTTAACTTACATTTTTATTTACTGAATTGTATTTTTATTGATGTCGTTTTTTAAATTCTCTATATTAACTTAACTTGCCCGTGGGTCGTCGGTCGGTCGTCGGTCGGTCGTCGGTTGGTCGTCTGTCGTGGATTCTTGCGATCAATTTTTAACCCACTTCCCTTGGGCCGATTTTATTGAAATTTTGCACACTTGCGTATTTCCGGAGGCAACACTTTCTATTAAATTTTGAGGCCCCTCGGGCTGCGGGGTCGGGGGGCTCCCAAACAAAAATTTTAAAAAATTTACCCGATTTTCTTCAAATTTTACACACATGTGTATACCCAATAAACAATACTTTTTCGAAAATTTGGTAGTGATCGGGTCCCGGGTTCGGCCGCAAGGCCCTTATACATTTTTTAAATATCTGTACTGGCATCAGATATTCGTCGCCCTTTATGGACTGTGTGCGGTGTGTGCTGCGCAGTCGGCTGCGCTGCATGGTTTTGGCGGTGGTGGAGAGAGAGAGAAATCTTATTTTGAGGCCCTTCGGGCTGCGGGGTCGGGGGGCTCCCAAACAAAAATTTTAAAAAATGTACCCGATTTTCTTCAAATTTTACACACATGTGTATACCCAATAAACAATACTTTTTCGAAAATTTGGTAGTGATCGGGTCCCGGGTTCGGCCGCAAGGCCCTTATACATTTTTTAAATATCTGTACTGGCATCAGATATTCGTCGCCCTTTATGGACTGTGTGCGGTGTGTGCTGCGCAGTCGGCTGCGCTGCATGGTTTTGGTGGTGGTGGAGAGAGAGAGAGAAATCTTAGCGCACGCACAAATGAACCCAGCAAATGAAACGAGACATACATGTTTAATGCTTACTTCAACTTACATTTTTATTTACTGAATTGTATTTTTATTGATGTCGTTTTTTAAATTCTCTATATTAACTTAACTTGCCCGTGGGTCGTCGGTCGGTCGTCGGTTGGTCGTCTGTCGTGGATTCTTGCGATCAATTTTTAACCCACTTCCCATGGGCCGATTTTATTGAAATTTTGCACACTTGCGTATTTCCGGAGACAACACTTTCTATTAAATTTTGAGGCCCCTCGGGCTGCGGGGTCGGGGGGCTCCCAAACAAAAATTTTAAAAAATTTTAATTAATTAACTTTAAGAGACAAGAAGTCTTGATGTGTTACTGGGTAATAAAATAAAAAAAAATCATTTATTTAAAATTGTCCTCTTTTTTTCTAGTTTTTCCTCTTTTTTTTAATCGGTTGTTCTCTTTTTGCTGTCAGTACTTCTGGACACCCTGCTAATTGCTCCCTCGCTCGCTCTGGCATGCACGCCTATTTCAGTGATTCACAATCTTTGAAATGTAATCAGTATACATACTAATTATTTTATAGTGTTTGTCAAACTATGAATGATAACAGAGACAAATAACACCGGCAGCAACTCTTTCATTTATTCTCAAAATTTTGAATGTCAATATAGGAATATTTTCGTTCCAAGACAATTGACATCGTCCTTAATACAATTTGTGTAACGGGCGGTTTTGACTTGGTATGTAATTATTCACCTACAAGAAATATTTACTTGTATGTAAATCTGTGCACTACAGCACAATTACCCATCTGATAAATCTTCATCCAAGAATAAACCCCTTTTTTTTATTCATTCAACATTTTGATGTTGCTTGCAATGAAAAGACCAATACATACATTACGAAGAAAATGGAAAGCTTAAGATTGTAAAAGTGGTTTTTTAAATTCTCTATATTAACTTCGCTTGCCCGTGGCACGTCTGAAATTTTGCACACATGCGTACATATTTCCGGAGATAAAACTTTCTATAAAAATTTGGGGCATCTCGGGCCTCATTTTTATTGATGTCGTTTTTTAAATTCTTTATATTAACTTAACTTGCCCGTGGGTCGTCGGTCGGTCGTCGGTCGGTCGTCGGTCGGTCGTCGGTCGGTCGTCGGTTGGTCGTCTGTCGTGGATTCTTGCGATCAATTTTTAACCCACTTCCCATGGGCCGATTTTATTGAAATTTTGCACACTTGCGTATTTCCGGAGGCAACACTTTCTATTAAATTTTGAGGCCCCTCGGGCTGCGGGGTCGGGGGGCTCCCAAACAAAAATTTTAAAAAATTTACCCGATTTTCTTCAAATTTTACACACATGTGTATACCCAATAAACAATACTTTTTCGAAAATTTGGTAGTGATCGGGTCCCGGGTTCGGCCGCAAGGCCCTTATACATTTTTTAAATATCTGTACTGGCATCAGATATTCGTCGCCCTTTATGGACTGTGTGCGGTGTGTGCTGCGCAGTCGGCTGCGCTGCAAGGTTTTGGCGGTGGTGGAGAGAGAGAGAAATCTTATTTTGAGGCCCTTCGGGCTGCGGGGTCGGGGAGCTCCCAAACAAAAATTTTAAAAAATGTACCCGATTTTCTTCAAATTTTACACACATGTGTATACCCAATAAACAATACTTTTTCGAAAATTTGGTAGTGATCGGGTCCCGGGTTCGGCCGCAAGGCCCTTATACATTTTTTAAATATCTGTACTGGCATCAGATATTCGTCGCCCTTTATGGACTGTGTGCGGTGTGTGCTGCGCAGTCGGCTGCGCTGCATGGTTTTGGTGGTGGTGGAGAGAGAGAGAGAAATCTTAGCGCACGCACAAATGAACCCAGCAAATGAAACGAGACATACATGTTTTATGCT
Organism: Nephrocerus scutellatus; assembly: GCA_947095585.1. Lineage (NCBI taxonomy): Eukaryota > Metazoa > Arthropoda > Insecta > Diptera > Pipunculidae > Nephrocerus > Nephrocerus scutellatus. Next base: position 82,155,630 of record OX352762.1, read on the forward strand.
TACTTCAACTTACATTTTTATTTACTGAATTGTATTTTTATTGATGTCGTTTTTTAAATTCTCTATATTAACTTAACTTGCCCGTGGGTCGTCGGTCGGTCGTCGGTCGGTCGTCGGTCGGTCGTCGGTCGGTCGTCGGTCGGTCGTCGGTTGGTCGTCTGTCGTGGATTCTTGCGATCAATTTTTAACCCACTTCCCATGGGCCGATTTTATTGAAATTTTGCACACTTGCGTATTTCCGGAGACAACACTTTCTATTAAATTTTGAGGCCCCTCGGGCTGCGGGGTCGGGGACTCTTTAGTTATACTAAAGATAAAGATTTCAGTGATATTGATGACGATCATGATGTTTTGTTCGCAACAAAAACTTGTTATAGTTTTAAATACATAATTGAAAAAATTGCGTGCTTTTTTAAGATAGAAAACGCACAAATTGGGATTTATAACTTAAAATAAAAATCAGACCACACTTGCCAATGGGAGGGGCAAAAACGGATTTTTGATGCAAAATGCAGGTCAACTGCATTATTGAGGGTCCAGACCACCCTAAACTGTTTTCCAAACGATCCCAAAAAGCCCAGGTGATGTGGAAACAGCTTAACTAAACAGAAAAATTACTCCAAGAGATTTGGAGAGGTAATGCTTCTGTAGGTGGGGAGACCTTACCACTCAAAATCACTGGGCGTTATTTCTTTATAGCAAACTCGCTGTTAACCCCGGTGTTACCTTGAAACCCCCACCATCAAGATATCAAGAAATGTAAAAAAAAAGTCGGAGCCAAAAACCGAGTACAGTGGTGAAAACCTGGTTAAAATCGGTCCAGTAGTTTCGAAGATTACCTCCTACATACAAACAAACTTTACATCTTTAAGAAAGGAAATTTTTTTTTAAAAAAAAATTTTTAAACCTTTTTTTTTAAAAATTTTTTTTTTAACTTTCTTTTATTTTTTACACACGCCACGCGCCACACACGTCACAATTGTTTTAATGCGAGTCCCGTTAAATTCTGACTGGTAGAAGCGAGATATACGAGTTCCTACCAAAAACTTTCCACTACTATAGACACACGAGCTAATGTATTCTGCTATGCGAGTGACAGCCGTGTATGCATATTTAGTTGTAAATCAGACTAAAGACTAATTTATCTTAAAAGCCTAATAGTATGCAACGTTAAATGTAGGTCTTTCATTCATAAGCGATAGGTCTTTCTGTCATAAGCGATTTCTGAAATAAACTGAAAAAACCACATTTAACTTTGCAAATCGATAGCGATGCGTAGATTTAGCATTTTTTTCAGTTTCCTCAAGGGTAGTAACTCCTATCAACGAACAAATTACGCCATCGCAAGCGGAGCGCTAAGCAATTGTTTTAAAACAAGTCCCATCAAATTTGGACTGGTAGAAGCAGAGATATACGACACGGCAAACAAACGTAGAAAAGGATACAAGCTTCGTCGTTCGGGAATGCAATAATATTCTAGTTTTTCCCGGACGCTCCGTCAACCGCACGCATGAATCCCCGCCTTGCCATCACTATCACGAGGGGGGGGTGTACTATTCCCTAAACCTAAACGAAGCGTCACCTCGGTCGTATTCACACTATGTGGTTTACAAAGATTCTCTTCAGACGCATATTCTGTGAACGTTTCAGATCAATCGGCTGTCAAGTTTTGTTGTCGTATTACAAACCAACAGACATTTATTTTTATATATACAGGGTGTCCCCTAATTCGTGCACAATAATTTTGGAAATGACTTTGGTATATTATAAAAAAATCGTAAGGGTCTTTCTCCAATGTTGACATCATTTTCGGGGATTTAAGAAAAAGCTTACTTTGGTGTAATCTGACTCATAACGGAAATTGCTCTGTTAATACTAATGGTAGAAACTTCGTTTGGAATTTATTTTTAGAAATACTAGCCTTTGTATCTGCGTTTAAATAAAGTTAATATCTTATTTGATATCCAACTTTAATGCCTGTTCCAGTTTTCTTGCCCATGCTAATTTTTTACTTTGACGTAAATTTTCTCCAAAAAAGTGTAATATTACTTTTTTCTTATGAACGTAACAATAATAAAAATAAAAATCAACAAGTTTGCGGAAAAACCTATGGAATTTACGATACTTGGGAAAACCTGCAGCAGGTAAAATTTAAAAAAAGGGTTTTTTTTGCCTTAAGCTCCACAGGCTATGAATAAAAAATGATTTTGTGTGGTTTTAGCAATTGGGTCCATCTAAATCTCTCTGAAATACGCTCTTTTTTGGACAAATATCAAAATTTTGAAACCCAACCTACGAGGGGATGGAGTTTTTTTGGGGAACATAGCATTGGATAAAAAAAGTATCTTTTCGACCGACTTATAGATGTTTAGAGCATATTTTACTAAAGTAAAATTGTACTTAGTTTGTGGGTAATGTGTAAAGCATGATTTAGAGGTGACCGAAAAGCCATTTCGTTAATATGTATGTTGTGTCAATTTTAATTTGCGAATTAGACCGACTGTCTTAGTAGTTAAGAGTGATATGCTATGCATATATGCATATAATTTTTTATATATGAAGGAAGCTCAATTTAAACATCTTATTGTATTAAAGATAGAAAATACATTTTATTCGAAAACTTCTTAATATGACACGCTATTGTGAACCACTCATTATAGCTTTTATATCTTCAGCGTCTAGTGTTTCGTATTTAAGTAAGGCTTCAGCTAAGGCTTTATGTTCTTTTGCATGCTTTTTTAAGATAGCTTTTGCTCTCTCGTAACTATCGTTAAGTATTTTTTTAATTTCAGCATCAACAACTTCAACTGTGTTTGGACCAAGAGCTTCTGTTGCCATTATACCTTTTGGACTCTCGATTGTACGTAAACCCACCTTCTCTGACATACCCCAATCTTTTACCATATGAGAAGCAATGGAAGTAGCCTGCTTTAAATCACTACTTGCCCCTGAAGTAATTTTATCGATTCCGAAAATAATTTCCTCAGCAGCTCGGCCACCCATCATAGTATCCATCATTGCTAAAAGTTGTGCTTTTGTCACATGGTAACGTTCTTTCTCTGGAATATAAGCCGTGTGACCAAGTGACGGTCCTCTAGGCATTATAGTAACCTTGTGCAGGGGGTGTGATTCCTAAAGTGTGATTAAATGTGATCAAAAACCTTGACAGAATAAATTGCCTACCTTAGTGTAGTAAGCGACTATAGCATGCCCACCCTCATGATACGCTGTAATTATATTAGCTTCTTCGTCCGGTAGTCGGGATTTGCGCTCCGGTCCCATTAAAACTTTATCTCTAGCTGATTCCAAATGTTTCATTGTCACTGTTTCAGCTCCGTCAATTGCAGCTCTAAAGAATATTTTTAAAAAAAATTAAGAATTTTTTTATATGTACCGTACCTCAAGGCCGCCTGGTTGATCATATTTTCCAAGTCAGCACCAGTAAATCCAGAAGTACCCCGAGCTAAAATATCAATATCTATTTCATCGTGTAAAACTTTTGTCAAATATAATGAAAGAATTTCCCTTCTGCCTGTAAAATCAGGAGTTGACACGACAACCTTGAATGTTAAAAAAATCCGTCACTCATAAAAGGTTTTAATCAACCATTAATAAAAAAAAAAAGGGTTTACAAACTTCAACATCGAAACGACCAGGTCTGAGGAGTGCCTGATCTAGATCATCACGCCTATTAGTAGCTCCAAGAACAATAACACCTGTATTCTGATGAAATCCGTCCATTTCCGAAAGTAGTTGATTTATAGTTTGATTCGCATAAGGATGCAAAACTGAGTTGGTGCGCTTTGCTCCAACTGAATCTATTTCGTCTATAAAGATCACACAAGGTGCTCTTTGTTTTGCTGCCTCTGAAACGCAAAAATTAATAAATCTATGCCGGTAAGCATTAATAAAAAATTAATACTCACTAAACAAATCGCGAACTCTGCGAGCTCCCTGACCAACTAAGACCTCATCAAACTCCGGACCAGCAGCATGGAAAAATGGAACATTCGCCTCACCAGCAACTGCACGTGCTAACAGAGTTTTACCTGTACCAGGTGGTCCCACCAATAATACACCCTTTGGCAGCTTGCCACCAAGATTAGAAAACTTTTCAGGGCTTTTTAGAAACTCGACTACTTCTTTCAACTCTTGTTTTGCTTCGTCGCATCCCTTCACGTCGTCAAAAGTAACATGAATCTCTTCAGGATCAACCTCTACTTGGTTTCCCAGTTGTATTCTGATAGGAAGCAACGAGAGTTCCGAATAGAATAATAAATTTCAATAACCACTAATTTCAAATTACCTAAAAACAGATCCATTCGAGGACGAGAATAAACTAACGAATATTCCTAAAAAGACTATAATAACAAGTAGTTGTTGAAACACCTAAAACACCATTATTATTTAACATTAATTAACTTTTTCACTATGTTTGATCGTTTGTACTTTTAAATATTTCATTGTCTTTCCTGACTTGTTAGTATCTTCAGAATTAACAGCGGCCAGATAACCTTCAGCAAAAGCGATTTTGATTGTGTTATCCTTAAGATAAGCAGAATTACAAATATAGCAAGATTTAAAATCTTGTTAATGCTAATACTAACGGTGTCATTTGAAACTCCACTTTTAGCGTTTTTTTGCAAAAGTTTTGTTAATGTTTCATTCTGGCCTGACAGAGCAGGTTCAAACCTTTGAGACGTGCCTCCGAAAAGAGTCTTTATTCTTGTGGTCAAAGTAGGATTTCTCTTCAGTTCTGCGACTACTGACCGATCCGTTTTAAAGTGACGAATTACCTTTCTGCACATTAACATTAAATAAAGAATTCAATTTTAAAATTAGATGTTTTTACCAACATTTGTCTATTGGAAAGAAAGGGACTTAAGAGTCCACCTCTATGTGGATTTGTTCCAGCGTTGAATATTATTCCAATCATACGATCTTTATTTATTTTATTGTTGGCAGCAAAGTCTGTAATCATACGTCTTATTTCTTGCATTCCCACTGAAGGGAACACTGCATTCACTCGATTTTGATTAAAGAAGTTCCTCTGGCAAGCATTATACGTTGATACCTTTTTTATACTTCTTTGCGACTTTGATAGAATAGTAGCCAAGTCTTGAATTTCATCATATTTTATTAGATGCAGACCAGAAGATGAAGCACCCAATGAATTCAAATTGTAAGCATTATTTTTTGGCCTTCCTACTGAGTAGTAACATGGCTTACGACTGAGATTATTGAGGTATGTAGAAGACTGCAAAGTCAAAAAAATAAGTAAATAAAAAATATGTTAAATTTTTTGAAATAATTACCACGGTATGGAAATAAGCACAAAGCATTTTCTAATATATTTCTAATTATGCAAAATACCAACGAGCTATAAACTGAATGAAATTTTGGCTAACACAACTGCACAACATCTAGACGCAGAAGCAGAAAGCATACTTGAAACTTGACATTCATTTTGACAATACGATGAATTGCTTACTTCAATTTACTTTGACAGAACCTGTTTGTATTTGACGAAATTATTTAATATTCCCCTATATTCGATTGTCAAAACCAGCAAAACAACAGGTTTTCTTATTCCAAAGAAGGAATAAGATAGTGCAATTTTGTTGTAAGCCGTATTATATTTGCCGAGGAACAACAACAATTGCACTGTCGAATTCCTTCTTTGGAATTGTGAAAACCTGCTGTTCGGCTGGTTTTGACATTCGAATTAAGAATTCGTTCGGCAAATAAAAGCCGTATTTAATTGCCGAGGAACAACAACAATTGCACTGTCGAATTCCTTCTTTCGAATTGTGAAAACCTGCTGTTTAGCTGGTTTTGACATTCGAACTCCGAACTCACTCGGCAATAAAATGCATCTAAAATGCAGCTGTGATTCCTTATTCCACGACAATTAAAATACAGCTAAGATGACAATATTGCGGCAACAAAATTGAAGATGCAAAATTGTAAATTGTCTTTATTAATGAGCTGTGTTTTTTGACCGTTTATAACAACAATGCCATGTATCGTATTCTTCCTGAGTATTCACGAATTCCTGCAAATTCAATTTCAAAATGAATTCTTTTATAATTGCAATCTTCGAAAATCAAGGCTTAAAGATTGTTTTAACGTTTAATTGTCAGACGAGGTCAAAAGAGTTGAAAAATAATCCGGTGAAGTAAAAAGCTAGAGAATATGTTTTATTCGAAAATATATAAATTGAAAATTGAATGTACACATCTTAGTTATAATTGTGGTAGTTGCACGTTTGGTAGATTCTGATCAAGTGACAAATGCCGTTTTTTCGTGAGTTTGTACTAAAATTTCAACTGCTACAAAATGACAACTTGTGGTGAGTTCTAAAATTCGATTCTGATGATGTGACAATTTCAAATTGTCACAAAAAATGACAAATCGAACAAAATTGTAGCAGTAGCGATTGCTCGCGTTCGCTCGTGTTTTTATACGCCCCCATTTTTTTCACTTAAACTGTTGAATTTGTTATTCAGAATTAAATGTCTTTAATCTGTATTAATTGTGCTAAATCGGCCAGCGCAGATTAGTTGTGATGATTCATATTCGTTATGGAAACATTTCCGAAATAGAATTTGGTTGCATAAGTTCAAAACCAAATTTCTTATGAAAATGCGATTTGTGTTTGAATTTATACATGCCTAGATTTCTTCATGAAATCGAAACTAGCATCATAAACTTAATGAAAATCAAAGACAAAGTCTTAAAATTTTGTTAAAACAAGTCGTCTGTCCAAAGTTCAATTAAGAAAAATTAGGTAGATGAAATCATAATGGATGCAAAAAAAAGGAGTTTGGCACAGTTGCTCTGGTAATTCGCGCGCAGTTAAAACTAAAGATCAATGACCCTGTCCGTAGGTCTTCTTCTCTATCAAAGAGTAACGATAACGAGAGTGTTCGCTCCCATTCTGTTGGAGTTTTGTCGCCGGCTACCCCTCGGAGGAAAGTATTAGTGCAAAAGAAGACTTCGGTACAAACCACTAGTCATGGAATCAATTCTAATTCTGCCAATATAGAAACTCAACAACTAATTCTTCTGTATATGTTTGTTCTTTTGCAGCTATTTCTGCTACGTCTGTAAGTGGTAATTCATCTCTTTCTGTCACTCCTACCATCTATGCTTCTGGGTCCGTTAATACTGGATTTTTACCGAGTGTTAATAACTCGTTGGATGATAACTGCAAAAATATTCAAAAGCATAAGTCTGCAAACAAGACCGGCTCTCGAGTTATCGTAGGGAGCTGTACAGAATGTTTACCAGAAAATTTGAATTTATTAAAAAGACACAAGTGGTTCCACCTATCTGGATTCCTACCTTCTACAACATGTGAAGCATTTATTTTTATACATATCTGCTAAATGCAATATTCCTGGTTCGACTCTTATTTATAAAAAACTTAACAAATCTGGAGTTGCAGAAAGTTCTCTTAAATGGATCAATTTTAAGCTTGGTACACCTGCTGATTGTGCAGAGATTGCATATGATTTTGAATCTTGGCCTGCTAGTGTTCGTGTGCGTCAATTTAAATTTAATCTCTCAAAAAACGATGCCGAACCCAAACCTCTCACAACCACCAAAATACAATAAATTCATGATGCCATGAAGCAGCAAAACTATGTCCAAAAAATGTTTTCTTCTCGAATGTTCTAATTGTTTCTACGCGATACACAATTGAAAAAAAGGTGCGTGTCAGCTCCGACGAGCGACTGAAGTTTACTTCTTAAGATTCGATTTTCATACACAACACGCGCCACAAATTACGTCGTCGCCAGTAGTAGCCGATAAATATCAGTTCCACTATTCCATGCATTACTTATGCCACACACGACGCGTGAAACGCGTCACACACAGAATATCAAGCTGTGTAAGATCTAAGATGTAGCTGCTCACAAAATTTCAGCTCTCAAGGTCGTGTGAAAGGTCAAAAAGCAACGACTTCACATTTTGTTAACGCTTTTGTTAACGAGTAACATGTTAATGTCGTGTTTTTTTTTTAAAAAAAATCTGTCGTAGATTGATTTTTTGGCTGTCAAGTTGAATCTACGATCGACCGCAGATTGCTAAAATAAAAAAAAACACGACACAAGACTCGATTTCAATCACCATAAAATGTTTTGTGTAATTTTTTTCTAGCCATGAAAATCGATTCTTAAGGAGTAAACTCCAAAAATTAATTAGTTCGACTATTTACCTAACCGGCTGCGATAAATTTATGTTTGTTCGCGATCGAAAAACAATGAAATGCACAACTTTATATAAAAGAAACAAATCAAATTAAGCTTAAACTGTGATATAGCTCCTACTCCTATCTAAAAACATTATTTGACGATTATAACTAAAAAATACCATGTAAAAATAAAAGTATTGCTATTATTCTTATTTATTTATTATTTATTTCCCAGTTAATGAACTTTTTATTCATGATTTTCTTTTTAAAAATCGTGTTACACAAAAGTGAAATGAACAAAAAATAGAAAAACCATAACGTTAACTGGATAACAAAAGTAGTTATAGTATTTTTACATCATATTATTTACTAATAATAAATATAAATATTTTACTTTGTTGAGCTTAATTTCATTTCGGATAAAGTTTACATACAAAAACTACAGCGAAAAATAAGACAGGCTAATTCATGACGAACGACTGCAATGCTGTCCATGTTCAGACAAGAAGTAACAAAAAAAGGGCAGGGTAGGCTTTCGTAGTCGTTTACACGTCCGCGAGGATTTTGAGCAAACATTTACTGGCAATGCACTGTTTATTTCAAAAAATTCATTCATTTAATTTAATTCATTCCAAAAAATTTTTGAGCGGCTAAAGAAGGAATCTTTGAATTGATCGGTACGTCCAAGGATATGTCTAAAACTCTTGGTGTTATATAAATAATATGACAATGCTACGACTTGCACCGTAGCTCATCACATACATCATCATCACATCACATTATATATAAATTATTTATAAGCGAATTTTAATGTTCATAACCACTAACTGTGAAGTGGCGGCATATTGGATTTTACATAACACAGCCCAAACAGAGCAATGCAGCTTTTGGTTTCAACTCATAAAAAATTTGAGTAGTTTAAAAATAAATTAAAGAGAAAGGAAATTTATAGAGAAGATTGTCGCTTTGAAACATGCAGGCCAATTATTCATCATTAAATTTCTTTTGCATGGTTCTCTCCCTTATGTAATTGATCGAAGAGTTATTCAATTTATAAAAAAAATTGAGTAATTTTAAAATAAATTTGAAGAGAGAAGAATGTCGCTTTGATACATTCAGGCCAATTATTCATCATTAAATTTCTTTAGCATGGTTCTCTCCATTCTGTAATTGATCGAAGAGTTATTTACTCTAGTTACTGTCAACATGAGTAAGGATAAGATAAGCGAAAAGAAAAGGAAATAGTTGCAAGGAAGCTTACAGTACAGGTTTTCATTGTTATATGCCTCTTTTTTGTAACTTATAGTAATATTTGTTTTTCTGTAAGACGACCAACACGAGAGAACTGTATCACTTTATGCAATGGTGATAGAACGAGCAGAGCAGAGCACCGACAGAAAATGAACAGAGACTATACTATCACTACGGCTGCGGTAAAGAATTTTGTGCTGCACAAAAAAATGTCAGGCAGTCGGTATACACGAAATTGCGGCTACATTTTAAACCGACTTACAGTTTGCTTGTAGGGCGAGAATTTGACATTTACATTTTGCTATTTGCATCCAATTTAAAGTGGCTGCGTAATCTGCGCAGTCGATTTTTCTTTACTGCATTGGCTGGAAAAGTGAATTTTTGACCAACATGCAGCGGCTGAATTCTTGACCGCAGCCTACTACTGCATATCTTTGTTTCGTTCGGCTCAAGCTATGAGTTTGATTGTATGTTATTGAAATCACATACATCATCCTTAATTACATCAAATACAACAGAATAAATAATTTATAAGCTGATCTAAATGTTCATAACAATTTATTGTGAGGTGGGTGAATATTGCATATTGGATATTGCATATCACTGCCGAAACACAGTAATGCAGTTGCGTCGATAGTAGTAGGCGAAGTAAGATCTGTTAAAAAAATGAGTGCGTGTAATCTTAACGCGCGGTTGGAGTGAAATTCTTTGCCGTTGTGGCCAATATTACTGTTATTGTTAAGAAATATTTAACCAAATTTTTATTTAAAATTCTACCAACCAGAGTCGACTTTTAAAAATTATATATTACTTATTAATTACATATACAAGTTGGCAACCACATGAAACAAAAAATTTACCAAAATTTGGTTAGTTTTTGCTGTTGCTTTAATCAGCCGTTAACCACAAAAAATACCTAACTCATTTTGTTGAAAGCAATATAGCAAATTAATAATGATGTTTGAAATGATGTGAATACAGATTTTCTTAGTTCGTTCAACATTTGCTATATTGCTTTCAACAAAAAAATAAAAATTACAACAACACATTGGATAGACCAGAAAATGTTTAGCGTTTAACAAAAAAAATTTTTTGGTTAAGAAATATTTAACCAAATTTTTATTTATAATTCTCACCAATAGAGTCGACTTTTAAAAATTATATATGGATAAGTTGGCAAACACATGAAAGAAAAAATTTACCAAAATTTGGTTAGTTTTTGCTGTTGCTTTAATCAGCCGTTAACCACAAAAAATACCTAACTCATTTTGTTAAAAGCAATATAGCAATTGTGCGTTTATTACATATTATGCTTATAAATATTCACGTGTGCTCGCTCCCATGACACAGTTTTCTTTATAAATATTGCGTGTGTTAACACCAAGTGCTAACACATCTTGCCCCATGTATTAAGATGGGGCAGACAGTCAAACTTTATTCCGGATTCGTTGAGGAAACCCTTGAATGATGTATTGCAATATTCACCTCCATTGTCAGTCCGGATGGTTTTTATTTTGTAAAACGACATTTGGTTAAGAGCAGTTCTGCATAAACAGTTCATTGTCAAGATGAATAGTGGCAATCACTTCACATAGCTTGCACCCACTTTTATCAAACACGATTCTCTTGTTTTTTTCCACCTTTCCACCGTCTTGCTGACAGTAAATTCGTGCTGAATTCCGGAACAAACAACACATTTTCGGCAAATCTGGGATGAATTTTGTCATTTAATTTTACATCAAGAGTCACTTTCCTCGTCCCTTCTATTTTCATAACCGTCTTGTAAGCTGTCATCACTGTTTTATCATGAGTGTTGGATATACTTACAAATAACTCATTCTGATTCACAATGTGCGCGGATGCACTGGAATCAGCGTACCAAGAAGTTGGCTTTGTAGTACAAACTGCTGCTAATCTGATTAATAATCCTGCAATAACTTCGTCTTAACTGCAACTGCTGTTATTTAAGTGCCCAAACTTTCCATTCCCAGAATCATGGGCTTACACATATCACGCAGTCCCGCAAGCAGCAATGCACCAAGCCATTCGACATTTACATTTAACTTGATCTCCCTGAGTCGATGTACGATGAACTATTACAATTATTACTAAAGTTTTAAATTAATTTGGCACACCTAGGGGTAGATTCTGATGAAATGACAATTTTTCGTGACATTTTGTTATTAGTACAAAATAATGTCACTGAAAAATTGCGATTCTGATGAAATTAATTATGACACTTGCAGCAGCTTACAGTAGGTACATTTATAGTTTACCGCGGTAATATTTAATGGTTATTTTTAATGACATTTCTCATTTTGTATCAAGCGCTTGTGTTTTGTCTTGTTTATGTCTTCCCAATATTTTCGCTAGTAGCTTCCCAAGCCGATTGGCTTCTAACGCCGACTTTTCCTAGTTATTTTTTTAATTTTTGTTTTCATCAATGGACTGAATCTGTGAAATAACAGTAACAGTAAGGTCCGAATTTATAATCGTAAGTATAGCAAAAAGCAATGCTTGGTGGTGTGGTGGATTTTGATCCCTACTAGCATTGTTACTACGTTCCATTCAACTGTATTCCATTGCTATAGCATGAGTTTTAGTTGCAGTACCGACTATAAATTCAGGCCTTATATTTTAAAATAATTACTGATTTCTGGCAGTTTCTAGATGACGCTCTAGAAACGCTACAACAAATTCTTTTTGGGCAGTTGTCGCGTATTTAGGCCCGATGCACACTCAATTTCAGAAGCTATATAAAAAACTGACAAATATTTTTTTATTTAATTTAACATAAAAACAACTTAACAAAATTAATATTTAACAAAATAATTATTAAAAATTAAAAAAGTATACTATGTGTGAGTATATAAAAATTACAACTACAAAAGTCACCGAATACTAAGACAAAGACAATTCTGTTCAATTTGTAATTTTTTTGGTGACATTTTGAAAAAGTCACATCAGCAGAATCCCATTTTAAAACCCACAACAGATTGTCATTTTATTGCAGTTGAAATTTTTGTACGAAGTCAGGAAAATTGTAATTTCTCACTTGATCAGAATCCAGGCCCTGGGCCTAGTTTGTGAGTGCCCGGGTGCGAACTCAACTCCACCCATCACTACACTTTCCTACTTCCATCCAAAATATTTTCAAACCCACGCTGTGCCTAGGCATTATAAGGGTCAAATCACTTGAAGCTTGCATTATTTATATAAATAGATGGGTGCTATATTGCATATAAATCACCGGCAGTTGAAATGGCGAGAGATATATCGCAATCTGAAAGCGACCGGCCAACTATCTATAATAATTCCGCCCTAAGTACCTCCTGTATATTGTTTTTATGCTAGCTATTGTTTTCTGAGGTTTTTTTCACCTTCCATTACTCTGTGGGATTGTTTTATTTTCAGAAATGCTTTATGCATTATACTCCCCAGTTATCCTCTCCAGTGTTAATTTTTATTACGATTGGATATAGCATTTTCGACTCCTTTTTTAAATGTGATTATTGACAGCATTGGCAATAACAATTCTGACGCTGGGAGCAGAAGTCGACAGGAAAAGGAAACTGATAGCCCGAAAGTAAACGACCGTCAAGTTCCAAGAACCAATAGAAACTCACCTTCTATTTAAAAAAAATCCATCGGTCGTTCGGGTCGCCATTTCTCTGTCGACTTGCGGCATGAAGTGCAGTCGACAATAAATAATGGTAGAGTGCGGTCGGTTTTATTATTGTATCAATTTGAATCGAATTGTAAGAAGTTGTTAGAAATTTATTGTTTTAAGGACTTACTTAACTTGACGCGTAGAAAGAAAAACTAAATTTAAAGTTCTTTCAATTTGTCGTCATTTATATTCTTCTTGGATTGTTTAATTGCGTGTTTATTGTGACAGACCTCCAGCCCGGTGACCAGTCAATTTGTAATTTGTTCAATAAAATTAATTGGTAAATAAATTTCACTGAGAACGAGGTTGATTGTTTTTAATTTATATTGACAAAGGCTACTGTAAAATTCGGAATTTCGTTAAGGAAGAGGAGGAGAAAAGAGGAGATGTATATGCATTTGTGTTTTGAACGCCTGTGGATCATAGTGATGTGGGAAGACAGAGCTTGGCAGAGCATTCCACATACGTGTTGTACGGCAGAAGAACGAATCCCTGAATTTAACTGTACTTTCGAAGATGGGCTTAAGGGTTTAGAGCGCCACGAGTATTGCGGTTGAATTCAGGGGAGATGGCATGCAGCTGGCTATTTCTCTTGAGCACCGCTGGTAGAACAAGCGATAAAACAGTGACAAGTACGAAACGTTCCTGCGGTGTTCAAGCGAATCCATCGATTTCGCTATATTTTCGTCACCGATAAGTTTTATCGCGCGGTTTTGTATTCTATCTAGCTGATGCAAAGTAGTCTTAGGCGCACCAGACCAGATATGGCAATTGTACTCAAGTTTTGGGCGAATAAAAGCCTTGTAAATCGTATCCAGATCAGAGGGAGTGAAATATTTCTTGCACCTGGCTAGAAATCCTAAACATTTCGCAGCATTTTTAGCGACGGAAATTATGTGGTCATTCCAACGAATCTTGTCGTTAACGCACATACCGAGAATTGCGAGATTTTCTGTTTCCTCGATGCAAGTGCCATTAATGGATAATGGCATGGGGTTTAGGATTCGCTTAGACGACAGGAGAGAGCATTGGGATTTGGAAGCGTTAAATTCTACTCGATTGATATCTCCCCATTGTATTATGCTGTCAAGGTCAGAATTTAACGTGCTTAACATACGAAGTTGTTTGAGTTCCACATCAGAGGTGGAGGGACGTTCCTCAAACGGAAAGCGATACAAAACAAAAACGAAGTTGTGCCAAATTTTATGGGCAACATGCTTAAGATGCCGGATTCAGCAGTCTTGTTTCACATTATACCAGTAACTCTATATGGGAAAACCAAGCGCCTTAATACGTTTGCCATGTTATACGATGGTCATCAATTACGCTAATGGAAGAGAGCGTCGCAAAACAAAACAGATCTGACAGGACAAACTGAACCATTTATTTTAAAATGGACCGCGAACACTCATCGAACTGAATCCATTTCGTAGGTAGTTTCGGTAGTGATAAGAAGTATGGTTTCTGAAAAATACACACTGTACACTCGTTGGCGCTCCCCTTCCAAACTATTTCCGCCAGTGAACTTGTGGCGAAACAGCGAAACCTCCAAGGTCTACCCATGGCATCGTATCGTACCGCAACACCACAAATACTAATCGGACTCGATAATTGGAAGCTCGGACTTCCGCTAAAATGTAAGGAATTCGCAGCGAATCAGCATGTTGCAGCCAAGACCAGACTTGGATGGTCAGTCTACGGAGGCTGCCCAGCAGAAGGTAGCAGCGCCAAAAAACCACACTATAGTTTCCATGTTTGTGCGTAATGACTTCAACCGATTTGAAACCGGACTGCTCTAGAGATACGACGAAATAAATATGCCTGCCAGCTGTTTAATGGCTTAACGACGTCTTGATAGTTTACGAAAAAAAATTTTCACGTGATGTCACGCTTGTTACGGACTAAACAATTTAATTGATGGCTACGGTTCGAAAAATACGTTCGTAAGTTAACGACCGCCGAAATTCAAAAGGTCGATTTTTGAACATGGTAATTGCCCGTATTTCCAATTATAAATCCGAATAAGCCCGGAAAGATACGACTGGTTTGGGACCCTGCTGCCAAAGTAAAAGGTATTCCCATTAACTCAATTCTTATCTCAGGTCCGGATCAGTTGTCACCGCTAATCGGGGTATTATATCGATTTAAAAAACGTAAATTTGCAATGTAGACCGACATAAAATAAATATTCCTTCAGGTGGCCATTCGGAAACAGGATCAGGGTTCCCAGCGATTCCTATGGTATAACGACGACACCGGAAAAGTGGATACATGTGCCATGACAGTCATGACCTTTGGCACCACATGATCCCCTAGTTGTGCCCCGAAATACATGCATTCCTTTGGGAAGTGTCCCATAGGAAAAAACATGTGACGGAACCGTCGCAAAAAGTTGACTAACTTTCAACTTTTCTCTCCGGCAAATGCTTTGACAGTTCTCTCGCACACCAGTTTGAAGTTTATTTTGGCATTTGTTGTTGTTTCCCTGTACGATGACAACGTGTTCATTGGGTCACCTCTTTGCGTCACATACGGCAACGTCACAGAATACGTCGACGAAACTGACGCAACGAATTCTTTGGGCTGGGCCCTTATCAATTTAGTCGTTAATGTCGCTGTTCTGTTTATACATTAATTATGTTCAATGAGGCTGTTCCGAACATTTCATAGAAGAAAAATATTAGTTTTTCGTGTTCAATGAGAAAATTTTTTGTCTGACTTTTCTGTTCTACTTTTTGTTCAATGACTCTGTTCTGAACAGTTTTCTGCACCTACTCTTGAGGAAAAACAGATTTGTGAGAAATGTCAAAATCAGCTGTCATTGCTTAATTTTTTACTCGTGATTTGTGCAGTAAAAGTTATTACAAATTGGATAAAAATTGTATCAGAAAAGGGGCAATCTGTGGTTGTGCAAACGGTTTTCCGGGTCTCTAATTTGGTGTAATCCTCAGTTGCGGAAAATGTATTCACCGATGCAAGCAATTTATCCGAAAATGTGTTATAAACTTTTTTTCAGTGTAGGAAGGAACTACTTCTTCCAAAAATTTTTCAATGCAGTTCCTTTTGTCTTTCGCTACAGAAAAAGGTATAACTTTCAAATCGGCGTCGCTGGAACTTGTGTCACTTGAAAACTATTTTCACTTTCCGAATCACAATCAATCGCTTCTAATACCAATTTTTCAAGAAAATCGTGCTCGATTATTTTTTAATTTATATTTCACTTCTGTTAAAACTAAAATAACTCCGTTATTCAAAAATTAAGTTTTGTCATTTTTAACACATGGTTGTAATTTTCTGCTCTAACTTGTTCTGACAGTCTTCACAAATTTGTGTTGTTCTGTTCTGCTTTTTTCTCATTGAACGATATTATTCTCCCATGACGATATCAGTAGGTAGATTCTGGTTCAACGGAATTGTTTTGTGAAAAGAGTTTTTGTACTAAACGAGATTTTTACATTCCGTTTCATTGGAACGGGAAAATAAATTCCAATTTTGTGGAATGAAATGTCAAATTTTCTCGTAGTGGAATTTTAATGTGAAACGCAACCCGGGATTATAATAGCGGTTAAATATTTTTCATAATGGAGAAAAATATAAATAAAAAGTTCCGAATAACCAAAAAGAGCTCAGGGTTACATTCCTAGAGCAAAAATGGGATCTTGCACAGCATTTCTTTTATATAATTTTTTTATTGTCCCTCTCAGGTTTTCAGGTGTTGATGGCAATCGAGGTATGAAAAATAAGTGGGATGAGGTGGCAGAATTGCTAAATTCTGCCGGTGGAGCGCACAAGGATGGTGAAAAATGGAAAAGGTTATGGTCCGATCTGAGGTAAGTAAACCAATGTTATAAGAATTGCTAAATTTTTATAACAATTTCCGTTTTATATTTAGACTTAATGTAAAATATATAGCTGCTGAAATGAAAAATGTAGCCAACACGAGTGGAGTTAATGTCTTTAGTCGCCAAAAAAAAACATTGAATGACATTGAAGAGCGCATAACGTTTATGAGTTGGAATTCCACAGTGGGAGACCAAATTATAGCACCAGAATCTGTGTTGCCAAAAGTAATTTTTACCCATTTACATTAATTTCATTATCATGATTTCAATATTGATAAACTATTTTCATAATTAGAACTTATCTTATTTAAATAAGTATCCTCGCCCATCAACGTCAACAGCCAATGCTACTGAAATAATGATTGAACCAACCGAATCTAAATAATTCCTGAAATCTACCTACATATATTAAATGGACTGCTGTAATCCCTCAAGTAATAAACTCTATATGAATATACATACACACTTATTTTGATAATATTTATTTATTTTAAATACATATATGTAGTATTGTATACTAATATTTTAATTTATTTTAAAAATCAATCGATTTAAATTTACTCTTGAAACAAATCAAACAAAACGACAGAAAAATTCCTTTATTGTGGGGTTTCTCGGTTTAGAACTTGCACTTTAAAATTTATCTCGGAAAGTGAACAAGAATACCAATTTATGGAACGGAATTATTCAGCGAGAAAACGAAATGTGAGAAAAATAAAAATTCCTTTCCAATCAAAATAATTCTGTCGAACAGGAAACTACCTACTGTACCACACAAGTCGTCCAGCCGTTTTATCATGTATACTTTTGTTGTCTTTTAAAATTCCTATAGATAAGTGACTGGCACAGGGTTTATACCGTATATTTTTCATGATACCATGATTCATATATGATAAATTGATCACATTTGATTTCGATTTGGATTGATATAGTCTGGTTTTCCGCATTTTGTTTATAAGCACAAAACAATTACGTATAAATTGGTAGTATATTTATAAATTTATAAAGCCGGAAAACATAAGTTGTAAAAATTGTTACATGTTATTTCGACGTGAATTGGTTTCAATTGGAAAACGTGAAAAATAATTTCGTCCCAAGAAAGGTGTAAGTTTTTCAAATAGAATAAAATGCTAATTTTTTAATTTGTCTAAAACTATTGAACTAGAGCACGACTAACGGCATTCTAAGCTTTTCGACATAAACACAGTTTTTAGTTTTTTTCTTGAATTTTTTTGCTGAAATATTAAATATATCAGCTGTCTATGTCTACTATTTTTAATACAAATACATTTTACATATTACATTTTATTGATTCGCATATTGAAATCATTTTCAATTATCACAAATAAGTTTTGTAGTGTCACGGCCATCTGTTTCAACTTATGTGATATTAACTGTTATTATTAATTATATTATCTAGGTAACTATTTTATTTTTATACCACGACACCTAAAAATTTAGTTTTTGTGTTTTGTTGTCTAGTTTTTGGTTTTTTCACTTGATTGCCCATTTAATGTTGCACAATAGCTTGTATTGTATATATTTCTGTGCCTCTTTAAGTTTATAGCTTGTTTTTGATTCAAGTTTCAGGACTTAAGTTCTAGTTTTATTTTAAAAATTTAATTAAAAATTTCAAATTGGAAATTTGACAGAGCGGCTAGATAAAATGGATAAAAGTGTGGATTCAATCGGGAGTTGTTCGCTTGACGTAGATGCCGACTTCTCGGATGTTTCAGGTATTTATAGTGCAATTATTTTTGTACACTTTGTCGGCAAAGTAGAACTCCCAACCACCTAAACAACGTGCACTTTTTTTTGTTAAAGATATTTTTAAGCTAGAATTATGTTGCGGAGGCGCTGTGGTATTAATATGTATTATATACCTAATTTAGTTTTATGAAATGGTATCCTTTCCCCTAAATTTTCAAACTTTTAAAATAAAACACAAATAGAACAATTATGTAAATTTCATTTAAACACTTTTTCTCTTTAAGATACCAGTGGGAGTTTGAACTTTCCGACACCGTTGTCATCCAAAGATATCACACGAGAGTTTACTTCTAAAATACGAGAACGCTGTCAAGTATCACAAAATACAACAGCACTTTTAGATCCAGTACCTGTGTTGTCACCAAACGATGTAGTACCTGGAAAGAAACCAAGCTACTTGAATTTGGCATGTTGCGTTAACGGTTACTCTAATCTGACTACCTATGATTCTAAAATACGGCAAGATCTAAATAAATCACGAGAGGTATCCCCGATTCGACCGTCAGCCACAAGTATTCAGTTTTGTAAGAGAAATAATTTGTTAGCTCCTCCAATACTTGTGACGTCTAATAACTTTGCCCCCAAAGTCAAACCTACGATGGCTGCGTCTCCTCAATCTGCAGCTAATGTGACTTCATATAAGTATGCAAGCAATGAAAATGGAAATGGATCAGTCTCTTATAGCAAAGATTTAGCTAACGAACACTTCTCTAACGCTTCTTCAGTTAGCAATGAACAGTTTGAAGAAATAAAAACACAAAGTTTTATACAGCAACGTGTTGAACGGTTATACGGTCCAGGTGCTCTTGCTCAAGGATTCTACAGCCCTAAAAAAATGAAATCGAGATATTCTGGCAATTTAAATTTAAGCGAAAGATCTGAAAATGGCCTTAGTGAGTATTCTCGAAAATTTCAACAGCTTTCACCAAGCAAAGATTACAACGAATTCAGTAAAAGAGTGAACGCAACTAACTTGGGAGGCACAGCTGGTACTAGACAGCTATCAAATGATATCTCATTCAATAATTCAATAGATCTTCCAGTACTTCGACATTTAAGTCAAGAATTTCGGGCACAGTTACCTTCAATTTCGCCTAAAAGAAACTATACTAAGAATTCTCCTGGTAGCGATGCAGCTCATTTTATTTCTAACAATGGGTCTGTCACCGATATCGATAAAAAAGATTTGGAGTCTCAAATTACCACTGAAACTATCAAAGATGAAGTAGACCATAAAGTCAATGTCAGTAATACTGTAAATATTGATCCGTCGGACAGAATTTTAACGACTGAAAACATTATTACCAAATTGTTGGAAAACTCTGATCACGATCGCCTGACGTTATCGAACACTATTGATACAGTGCCCCAAATTGGGAATCCTCAATTATTAGAACAAGATGGAAACTACTTTTTAGGGATTTTAAAATACGAACAAAGTCGACTGTTGTCTTTGGCATCAGAAGCGGAAAAATATATTAACTCATTGTCGGTAATTCAAATTTTACTAATTTTTCCTGTGGTTGGTAATTAATTTAATCAATTTGTAGAATAACAAAGAGATATCAGAGGAGATTTTGGGAATTTTAAGGTCGGCATCAGGCAAAGCCCGTCTGTTAGTTTCACAGAAAATGAAGCAGTTTGAAGGTTGTCCTATACTATTTAAAATATTTATTTAATTAAACTTTATTTAAATCTTTTAAGGATTATGTCACAATAACCTGAATAGATCGCCGGAAGATAAGTTTCCAACAACAATAGGGGACTTGCAAGGCTTTTGGGATATGGTGCATTTGCAGGTGGATCAAATTGATTTAATATTTCAAGAAATTGAAATAATGAAGGAAAATGATTGGAAGGTAAGAAGGAAAAATTAAGATATTTTGGTCTTATAAAAAGTTAAATGGATCTAATAACAAAATATTTATGGTTGCAGAAATCTAATAAAATAACAACAGTTGCTAATGTAGGTAAACAGTCAAAACCCTTGAAAGCAGGAAATACCAAAAGTAAAGCGTTACCAACAAATACAAATAATATCAGTTCCAAATCAGTCCCTATGTCAGCTGCGGCGTTAAGACGAGAAGCGCAACGCAAAGTATTGATGGAGCTAAAGCGCAAAAACAAAATGGCAATCTCAACCGTTGAACAACCCCAATCAGGTAGCACAAATGCTATAGAAATATTCATTAATCACAACATAAGTTGATTTTAAATAAAAGTTAATACTTGATCCGTTTTTTATTAAGCCTTAACTAGTCTATTATATACGATTTATTCATTTTTTATTTCGGCAATCTAATAAGTCTAAGACTTGCAAAACAGTACTGATTGTTCTAGGATGGATGATATTGTTATAGGAGTTAATTATTTGAATTGCTTTAAATGGTATCCTTTCCCTATTTTTAGCTAATGCAAATCGAAAAAAGACACGTACTTTTTTATAACATTTTTTAAAACTAAAATATTTAGTACCAATTAAGTTTAATACAGTTAAGATCCGAATTTTTTAGTAATTAAGCAAATATTTTGAAATTATATTGCATTAATATTTTTAATAATTTATTTTACACATTTTTTTTGCTGTCATATTTTAAAACTACTTCTCTATAATATTATAATGTTCTATTGAAAAATATTGTTTGTATCGTTCGTATCAATATCTGTTAAAAATAGTTATTTTAATATTTGTTGATGATAAAAATTGGAAAAAAAAAACTAAAAAACTAATTCAATAAAGCACCATATTTGCCAAAAATAATTTTGTTTTCTCGTTATTGTTAGAGTTTAATGCAAAAGTGAATCAAAAAGTGAATAGCACAAATTTAGCGAAACGATAAAATATTAGCTGTTAGTTATGTTGAGATACGGATATGCATTTAACAGCGTACGGATAGACATTATTAATAGCCTGAGCATTAATATATATGTGCAATATATCTGCACAGAAACAGGTTTGTGTCTAATTAATAATCCAGATAAAGGTATGAAGTTGTACGGATAATATATTTTATCTTAAAAAATGCCTCTAGCGCTTTATCAATTGATATTGAACATATACTATAAAGCGAGAGGAATCGCTCTCTGTTGCTCTATAGGTGATATATCTATATATTAATACGTGAAGAGAAAACTTTGTGCCCCTTTTAAGCATATTGCGCGCACGGAGGGGTATGAGATTTTCTATATAGTTAAAGTTTATATAGAGGAGTGCATAAAGCTTAAATTTATATGTAACTAGCTGAAATATTCAGCGTTGCCTGGCTGCCCACACCACACCTATCGTTATAGAGCAAGGCTCTATCTTTAATGTTGACATCATTTATCAGGGAGTTAAAAAAAGCTCACTTTGGTGTACTTTGACCCACGTTAACGAAAATTGTTCTATTAATACTAATGGTAGAAACTTCGTTTAGAACTTTATTTTTAGAAGAAATACTAGCCATTGTAACTGCATTTAAATAAAGTTGATATCTTATTTGAGTCTTCAAATATTCCAGTTCTATGCCTGTTCCAGTTTTCTTGCCCATGCTAATTTTTGACTTTGAGGTCAATTTTCTCCAGAAAATATGTAATAAATATAACGTTTTATTACTTTTTTCTTATGAACGTAACAATAAAAAAAATCACCAACAAGTTTGCGTAAAAACCCATAGATTTAATGATACTTTAGGAAATCTGCTGCAGGTAAAACTTTAAAAATGGGTATTTTTTTTGCTTCAACCCTCAAAGGCTATGAATAAAAAATGATTTTGTGTAGTTTTAGATAATTTTTATTTTATGTGTGTACTTAAACAGTTATAACAGGTGCCAATAGTGTCCTCCTTGGTTTGTATGAATGCTAGAGATTTCACTGCGAATACTAATTGATGCAAAACTGCTGCCTAACTTTTTATTACGCTTTTAAAATTCAACCGAAATAGCAACTCTTAGTGAATTAGAAGAGCGTTCTAATTCACTAAGAGTTGCTATTTCGGTTGAATAACGAGTTCTTTCATTCTTCCTCACACAAAAAACCCAATACGGTAAGGTCAGGAGATCTTGCAGGTCAATGAACTGGTCCATTTCTTTCTATCCAACGATTACCGTAATCTTCATCTATCATCTATCTTCATTCTTAACCTCTCGACCATAGTGGGCTGGGGCACCATCATGTTGTACTATGATCAGTGGAATGTTCTTCAATAGTTCTGGTAAATAACTTCACCAAAACTCCAGATAGTTTTTGGAATTAAGCCTGTGTGGTAGTTTGAAGGGGCCGACTAACTTGTTTCCAATTACATCTGCCCACATATTGACGCTGAATTTGCGTTGGAATGATGACTGTCTACTTTTGTGTGGATTCTCCGGAGACCATGTATAAGATGAAAGATGAAAATTTGTAATCCCATCTCTTGTTAATTGAGATTCTTCCGTCCAAAGAATTTTGCTAATAAACTCGTTGTCATCCAAACTCCACCCCAACAACCAGTTAGAAACCCTCTCTTTTTCAAATCATTCGGATGCAGTTCTTGCACACACGTTCTTGCCGCTACGCCACACCTCCAACTGCCTAACAATGTTAACGGGACTTGGGGCGGCGACCCCTTTAGGAGGGAGGGGCTTCCAAAGTTTTGTTATTTTTTGAAAAATTCATTTTTCTCAGTGGTTTTATGGATGCTATGGGGTTAATTGGTATCATATAGAACAGGGGTGGCCAAGCTCCTTGATAGTCCGAGCCATTAAATACGTATTTAAAAGGTATGCAAAAAAGGTATTAAAAAATTTTTTTCACAGAAATTATTTTTATTGAAAACATATAAATAAAAGTACAAAACATGTGTATTGAATTTAAATATTAAAAAAACAACCCATAAAAATTAAAATATTTCGTGTAAATGCTCTAATCGCACATATACATGTGTGCAAAATGTTTATTTGAATTTGAACCAAATCGGTCCATAAATATGAAAAAAGGGACCCCAGCGCCACCTATCGGATCCAAATTTTGCCAAAGACTTTATTTTGATTTAAATATTATATGGTGTGAATTTGAGCCAAATCGGTCCACAAATAAGAAAAAAGCGACCCCAGCGCCACCTATCCGGTCCAAATTTTGCTAAAGACTTTATTTTGATTTAAATATTATATGGTGTGAATTTGAGCCAAATCGGTCCATAAATAAGAAAAAAAAAATGACCCCAGCGCCACCTGTTGATCAGGTCGCTACTAAATTAACTCGCTGGGTTAATCTGAAGATTGCCTTAAAATTTCATCGAAATCGGTATAACCGTTTTGGAGTCTATACGGAATATACATACATACACACATCGAGTTTTATATATTATTCAATATACTCCAATAACTAAAAGCATACTGAATTCCACTATAAATGCTGAAAATCAGAAACAAATGCGAAGCACTGCAACCCAACAACAAAATAACCACAATCGTAAAGCAAGCAACGCTGCTTACAGCACATCAGCTCATCAGCGCAAACGGAACACAGTCATTATACGTAGTATGATATGATCTGATGCCGGAAAAAATTTGTATGGGTGCCCTCCGACCCAGGGGCCCGATCACTTCCAAATTTTTACAGAAAGTGTTGTCCATTGAAAATACACATGCGCATCAAAAAATTTGTATGGGAGCCCCCTGACCCTGAGGCCAAAATTTTAATAGAAAGTATTGTCATGGGAAATACACATGTGTGCCAAATTTGAATAAAATCGGACTTTAGGAAGTGTGTTAAGAATTGATCACAAGATTCTGCCCACCAGCCAGCCAGCCAGCCACGGGCATGCGAAGTTAATATAGAGAATTTAAAAATTAACATTTTTCGTGTAATTTCTCTAATCGGGAATACACAATGTGCAGTTTGAATAAATTCGGGTAAATTTTTAAAATTTTTTGTTAGAGAACCCCCCAACCCCCATTTCCATTTCACTTCCAAATTTTTACAAAAAGTGTTTTCTATCGGAGATAAAAAATTTGAAGAAAGTAATGAAAAAATTAGAGTTCTGCCACAGTTCTCTGCTTTGAACTGTCAGGCAAAGCAAATGTGTAGCACTTTTGAACTAGAGCTTCCGTTTGTAGCTTCGTTACGTAACATTACGTTTTTTCTTTACGATTGCCAAACGAAACGTTGAAGCCGAAGCGACATTGTGTTAGGAAGCATTGAAATCTCAAAGCCCAATAAGTCCGATTTTTTACCCAGCTAGAGCTCCATCAGTTGCAATGCTTACAAGTTTATTAAGAGGCACATAAAAAGTTTTCATTATGGAATCTAATGCATTTTTAATATCGACACCGCGGGTTGACTCTTCAAGTGCTACTAAATCTAATAATTCTTCTTTACCAACGAAGTCAGGTGAAACAAAGCGAATGAAAACTGCCAATTGCGGAAGATCTGTGATATCTGTCGATTCGTCAAGGGCTAACCTGAATGCAATACAGTTCTTCAAATTATTTTTTTAATTATATTTAAGAGATTTATTTATTGCAATTATGTGTCGTTCCGTTGTGTGTCTCAAGATGGGAATTTGCGAAACAACTTTGTGCAATTCTGCATTATTTGGATCTAAAACTTTAAGTACATTTCCAAGTTTTTTTTAAACTCTCCGTTTTGCACGAGAAATATTCCAGGCAATAACAAACTGGCTTCAGCATCATTATTAGCTTGATTGCTAAAGGTCATCTAACTTTACTGTTGTCTATTTAAATTTGATTTTAAAGAAGCAAGTTTATCTGATCTGAATTTTGAGTTTGGTGGATACTGATTAGAAAACTGAGGATGATTGGTTTCATAATGTCGACGTAAATTGCTAGCTTTATAATTTTTGACTTAAGAATTACAAATAACACATAATGCTTTTCCGTATATGTCAACTGTCCGTTGCAATGAAAGCTTACAAAATCAAAATCGATCTGGAGTTGGTCGATTACTGACGAAAATGAAATTTTTTACAACGGTGCACTTAGTCTTTCATATTTGTTGTCAGTAATTTAAAAGACATTTTAAAACAAATACGGAACGATAATGATTTTTTAAAATATAATAGCACAAAAATGAAAAGGGAACTCGGGTACATTTATCGAGAGCCACAAATAATCCTTCAAAGAGCCGTATGTGGCTCGCGAGCCACAGGTTGGCCGCTCCTGATATAGAAGATAATAAAAATACAATTCACCTTATAAAAAATTGGGTTCAATCCAACACCACGCGACAGAGTTAGAGCCAAAAACTGACTTTCATAAAATTTCAGTTGGGGGCGTGTTTAAAAGTGGGCGGGCCTAAAAGGTGAAAATTAGTTCTACACAGCAGTACTATTTTTATGGACGTGGCCTAATTTGAACGGAAGTTGGGTCAAGTTGTATATGGTTCATGTGGTTTTTCATATAATTGAGTGATATATCGATGATTTTGTACGCGGACTGATTGGATATGCTCGGTGCGGTGGTCGCACGGCCGGGGCGGATGGTCTGGGTACTGGTATTTCATCTTGAAGACATTCGTACTCTTCGACTAATGCAGTCAATTCTGACAAGGTAGAAAATTCTCTTCGTTTTATGTAATATCGGTATTCGGGTTTTAGGTTGTCATAGATTCGGTTTAATTTCTCTTCGGTGTTTAATGACTCTTGCCACCTCATCATGCTCTGTATAGAGGTGATGTACTCTTTTTCCTTTTCTTTCGCCATTTGTGTTCGATTCCGGATACGGTCAAGCAACTGAGCGTTGAATCGACTAGGCAGAAAAAATTCTCGAAGTTCTTGGCTGAACTTGTCACAAGTAATGAGGGAGTTCTTGTGGTTTCGATACCAGGCCAATGCAGTCGCTGTTAATAATTCGGGAAGTGCCCGAACGATTCGGTCAAGGGGTAGCTGATAACATTCAGCTAGTTCCTCCACCCGTTCTAAAAACTCGAGTGGGTGGTTCTTATTTCCGTCGTACTTGACGTTCCACTTTATTACTGTGTCCATGACTTCTGCGTCGGACGGCTGATGTAGTGTGACATCACTGGTAGTCGGCACAATATGTTTGGTTTGTTTCATCTTGGTGAGTGAAACAATCGGAGCGTCAATTGCAGCAAAGAAATATTGCCAAGCGGTGATTTGATTGTAGTACTCAGATCAATTATAAGATTTTGTCCTCCTTCGGTCGGTTGAAGCGACTTGAAAAGTCGTCCCTGCTCGGGCGCCAAATTTGTAGCGATGTTTGCTGGGGTGACGCTCGTCATATACCCAGGGTTCGTTTGCGCTGTAGTGCTACAAATTAAAGAACTAAATTGTTTATGGTTTCGACTAAATATTTATTTTTTATTCATATTTTCGGATACGGACTTCAGAATAAATACAGTGTTTTTTGATAACTTATAATAATACTACGAGCTAAAATGCTTATCTACTATTGATAATTCAGACCTATGTATATTAGACGGGAGCTATGGGGGAAGTATGCTACCATGTATTTCATCAAGCCTGCTGCTTTTATTACCACCGATGTCGATGGTTCATTATGAGGGGAGGAGGGGGAGAACAAGTGAGCGTATTCAACACAACACTTGTTTGACGACAAGAGAACAGTGAACGACACTACTTCGTATTATGTAGTCGGACAAAGCGGAGAACAAGTGAGCGTATTCAACACAACACTTGTTCGACTACGATGGCGGTGATACGGAGTCGGTCAAAGTAGAGAACAAGTGAGCGTATTCAACACAACACTTGTTCGACTACGATGGCGGTGATATGTAGTCGGTCAAAGTAGAGACCAAGCGAGCGTATTCAACACGACACTTGTTTGATACGATGGCGGTAATACGGAGTCGGTCAAAGTAGAGAACAAGTGAGCGTATTCAACACAACACTTGCTCGATACGATGGCGGTAATCCGGAGTCGTTCGTTCGAAATGAACGATGGGGAATTAATCCCAGCGCAGAGTCTTTTCATAAGGGAAATTACCTCCACTCGAGGAGTTCACGGGCTTGAAATCCTCTGCTGGTTTTCAATTTTTGTGTCCCATGTCTTTAAGTTGCTTTTTGAACTGGTTGGGAATTTTGTATTTTTCCCCGCATACTGGTCAATAATTTACCAAATGCTATAGCCGTGGTGCATGGTGGCTGCATACATAGTCAATTGCGTGCATATGCGTCTGTAGCCTAGCAGTGTGTTTTGCCGTCGGCATTACATATGGGGGAAATTGATTATTATGCTTGATTCCCAGGTACTTAGTCTCTGAATTGGTGTTTATTATCGTGTTATCTGGAAGGGTGATTTTTAAGGCTCTGCACCTGCTTGCGATTTTTCTTATCCTTGTTTCGGTTGCTGGTACTCGGAAGCAGACGAGTTCCATTTTGTTGGCGTTAATCTTCAGTCCCCACTTCAGGTAGTACTCCCAAAGGTTTCGGAGGTGTTCCTCCACTCTTCGGGCAGCTATCTCAGGAGAGCGGGAAACGGCATAGGTTATGGAGTCATCCGCGAAAAGCATGGTCCTTGTTCCGGCTGCATTGGTGGGTTGATCCGCCGTGAAGATGCTAAATAGGACTGGTCCAAGTCTGGAGCCTTGGGGAACTCCGGCATTAATCCTTTTCCTTGTCGATGGGCTGTCATACACCTGTACAAAAAAGACCCTGTTAAAAAGAAATTTTTTAATTATTTTCACAATATAATTGGAGAAACCAAATCTAATAAGTTTATACAGTAGCCCGTTGATCCAGACACTATCGAAAGCTTTTTCGATGTCTAGTAAACAGGCTACAGTACTGCTTTTGACGTTTAGTCCTTTAGTGACGTCACTGTGAAGCTTCATCAGAAGGTGCAGCGTAGAGTGCTTTTCTCGAAAGCCGAACTGAAAGGCAGGAATTAGATTTCTTTCCGAACAATACTCATTGATCTTTTTACGGATCAAGGATTCCAATATTTTACTGGTACAACACAGTAAAGCTATGGGGCGGTAACCAGTTACGCTAGAACGGTTAGTTTTCTTGGGAACTGGTACTACTTTGTCCACATTCCGGATGTCTGGAAAGTAACCATTGTTTAGGCAATTGTTGAATATTATAGTTAACATCAAAATCGCCATATTAGGCAGCTTTTTAAGTAAAAAATTGGAAATTCCGTCAGTGCCCGATGATTTTTTAGAGTTTCCACTCATAATTAAATCACTGACAACTGCTGTCCCTGTGAACATATCCACGTCAACGAGTGCGCTAGCGGGATTGCCTTCACTGAACTGCACTTCAAAATTTCTTGGAGAAGTTGTGTCTTCCACAAGACTTTTAACCTGCTCTACACAATCTGGAAGATGAGCTGGTGATTGGTCCGTAAAGCTCTTTTCGAAATGACAGGCAAAGGCTTCGGCTTTTTAAGAGGACTGGATGCTACTTGCTCTCCAAACGAGATACTTTCTGGAATGGTGATACGTTTTCCGATCACAGAATTCAGGTTTTTAAACGCATCTGGGCCTGGTTTGATGTTCTGAAGTCGTTTGGTCAGTTCATCTTCCTGGTAACTTCGCACAGCTTGACGTACCATGATTACTGTACAACGCAGTTGCGAAAATACAGACTGATATTCGTCATTAACAGTGTTGAGAGTCCTGTTGAAGATCCTCTGAAGGCGTTTCCTTAGCCTTTGCTTGTGAGCATATATTGCCTGAATATTCTCAGGTAGATGTTGAAACCGATCCCTGCTAGAACGAACAGTTTTCTGCCGATCTATGGCTGTGTTCACTGAAGTCTCGAAATTTCTGATAGCATCATCAATTTCATTATTCTCCAGATTTCTACATGCCGCTAGAATTTGTAGTCCAGCTTCGACTTCTGATCTAAACCGGTTCCAGTTTATTTTCGTAAAGTTGATGTGTAGTTCAGGTGTTGGCGTAACTTGCACAATTCGCTGATTCAACCTCACTCGAAGCTCAATGGCCAAATTATCCGAATCACTATCATGTGCAAAACAGGAATAATCCCTTAATTCCGGCAGAATGTTGACGAAATTTGTCGTTGCCAAGAAGAAATCAGCATGGATGGTGTCCGAGGATATGTCTTCCGGGGCTGTGAAACAACAGCCATGGTATGGTGCTGAGGATTTGAATCCAGCCAATCTGCAATGGCATTTCCTTGATTGTTGCACACTTCATCTTGCCATCGGGTGTGCCTAGCGTTAAAATCCCCTACAACCACACAGTATGTGTGCCTAGAGGAGATGCCGCAGACAGTTTGCAGATCCCGTTGAATGTTTTCCCTCGTTGCATTACAGTGATTGTACATTGATATTACCAACAAGGTCTCAACCTCGTTGACTTTGATGCTGACAGCTGTTGCTTCCATGATACGCAAACTACTGATTTGCACCTTTTCGCCTGCCATAGTGTCCCTGATAAGGACCGCCGTCCCAGAGCAATCACTGCTTTTGTCGACCCTGTGAATGTTGTATCCGTCTGGACTGAATGGGTTTCTCCCTGTGAGATTTGTTTCCTGTTGTTTTGGACCTGTCATCAAGACTGCTATAATTAGCAGGCACGACTTCTCTTGCTTTCTGCAGAATTGTGAAAAGGTCTGCTCCAAATAGCCTTTCCGTATCGTCGAAGATGTTAGATTTTCCAGTAGATGGTGCTGGTTTTGGAGCTTGCTTACTTACTGGTTTTTTGCTTGCTTGGATGGTTGGTGGTGGTTTGTTTATTGTTGCTGGCTTGCTAGCAGTCCCCATAGTAGCTATACTAGCAAAGCTAACTCCTTTCGCTATTGCTTTTGCAGCAGATTTCTGGGCAAACTTATGCTGAACCATCTTCTTTTGGGCGGTTTTTACTTTTTCCGCCATTTTTTCTTTATATTTAGGACATCCTCGATAATTTGCAGGATGTCCAGATTTTTGGCAATTTGTGCCAAATGCCGGCTGGTTTTAGCTTTTCCAATGCAGGAAGGTTTTTGAGCAAACTGCTGCCTTATCGCAGTTCTTCTCAAGTTCGACAATGAAATGGTTAAATTTCCTGTCGTTCCTCTGCGATTTGATGGTTTTGACCTCCACTACAGGGACACCCTCTGCTGTCAACGCTTCCTTGACATCCTCAGTGTCAAAGGAGTGGTGAATACCTTTAAGGACCAACAATTCTTTCCTGTCGTCCTTAGCGGTATAGGTGTTGAATTCAGTCTTTACTGACTGTAGGAAAGACCGAATTCGCTGGTGGCCGTCTTTGTTTATGGCCGTAACGACCGATTTGCTGCTATTGATGTTGCGAATTCTGCAACATATATTGGTACTCCTCGTGAACTTTGAGAGTTCAGCGACGTTTAGTCTAAAGCAGACTATTGGCGGCATGGCACAAGTTTTTGTTGTTGGTCCCGTAGACTGGTGTTATTTGGTTGCTGGAACGACAGGTGGTGGTGTCTTTTTAGTGACATTTTGTGCCTTGGCTGTTTTCTCTACATCGGTAACATTCGGCGGATTGCTTCCTTCAACGTAAACTACTGCAGGAGAAGATGATGTTGGTGGTGATGATGGTCTGGATTCAGACAATCTCCTCCTTTTTGCCTTTACTGGCACGGTTACAGGAGATGACCGCTCTTTGCGATTGTCTTCTTCTGCATTTTCCTCTTTGCTGGTAATGGAATCGGACGCTTCAATATCCGATTCCTCGCCTATGCTCATATTTTCCTCTTTAGAGGAAGTGGCGTCTTCGCAAAGCTCGTTGACTTCATCCAGCCTTTCGTAGAGAGATGCGAGGAATTCACCACCATGATTGGAGACTTCTTGTCTAATTAAGGTTAATACTTCATTAACCTTTTCCTTTCTTCTCTGTTTTTCCCCCATTTTATAGGGCTGAAAAAAAAATTTCTGAAATTAAATAACTATTAATTATAAAAATGTGTCTGAAATGAAAAAGTAATTAGTGAATTTAAATATCTAAAAAAAGTCGCAGGTAGCGAAATGCTCGCTTTTTGGTATGAGGGGTTTTTCCGTAGCCGGTAGCAGGTAGATGAGCGATCTGGTGCGGGATCTTTATGAGATGTGCTCGTGTTGAGCGCTCGATGCTGACTGGCGGTATTTTTATTATGCTTCATATGATACCAATTAACCCCCAAACCTCCTTCAAACCACTGAAAAAAATGAATTTAAAAAAAAAAAAACGCAAAACTTTGACAGCTTCTACCTCATAAACAAGATGGCGGTTTTCGAGGTCTGCTCAATAAGGGCTTTCAGAAGAGGGTGTCTCAAAGCCCTAACCCCATAATCGCTATACCGTAGCTTAGCCGATCTCGTGAAATCTTAAAACTGGCTCTAGCATGCATACAAAACCAAGGAGGACACTTTGAGCACCTGTTATAACTGTTGTTGTACACACATAAAATAAATTTTATCTTAAACTCTTTCTGTCTGTATGTCTGTCAGCCTGTGTCCACTCTACAGTCCAGACGGCTGAACTTATCGGGATGAAAATGCGTATTTAAGCTTTTTACGTAAGGGGCAGTTTACTTAGACAGTTTATCGAGTTTTTCCAAATAACTCAAAAAGTATAGCACTTACGTGAAATCTGTTGATTGAAAAAGAAATTTAAACAAAAAACAAACAAAAAAATAAAAAAAAAATTAAAAAAAATTTAAACAAAAAATAAAAAATTTGAAATGATTTTAATATCCATTTACTGAAGATTCCAGTCACGTCCTTAAAAGAGAGTCGTGTTGTGCCCACAACTCCATTATTTTTGAAATTTTACCCGCTGCAGGTTTTCCCAAGTATATGTATCAAAACATCTATGGGTTTTTCCGCAAACTTGTTGGTGATTTTTATTTTTACTATTTTTACGTTCATAGGACAAAAATTGTAAAACGTTATGTTTATTACGCATTTTTTTTGAGAAAATTAACCTCAAAGTCAAAAATTTGCATGGGCAAGAAAACTGTCATTGAAGTTAGATATCTAAATACTCAAACAAGATATCAACTTTATTTAAAGGTAGTTACAAACGCTAGTAAATTCTACCAAGAACAAACTTGACCTATATGAAAAACTCGTTTTTGTGGAGATGTGCTAGAAGCTAGACTATGGAACTTAATCCCAGCAAATATTAAAAGCATCACACGTTTTGACAGTTTCAAGACAGAGTGTCAGTTATACCCTAATAATCAATAAATGTATGTATGTATATTGTTTTTTTTGTTGTTATTTTATTGTTATCACTTTTTTTTTGTTACTTCATTAAGAATTTCATTAATGGTTCCATTTTAATTGTTATTTTGTTTCATTGATATAATATCTTTATCATTATTATTATTTTTTCATTAAATCATAATTTTTAATTTTTTAAACCTTATTATTATCACATTGTAATTATATTATAGTAACAAAATTGAATTTTTGCTGTTTGTAAATACATTGGAATTACTTGTAATGTTGTAATTACATATGACGACCCTAAACTAAAGCTTACAGTATTGGATTTTTATGTGGGGAAGAATGAAAGAACTTGTTTATTCAACCGAAAAAGCAACTTTAAGTGAGTTATAAAACAACCCATAAAAATTAAATCTTTTTGTGTAAATTCTCTAATCGGGGATACACAATGTGCAGTTTGAATAAAATCGGGTAAATTTTTAAAATTTTTGTTAGGGA
Organism: Nephrocerus scutellatus; assembly: GCA_947095585.1. Taxonomy (NCBI): domain Eukaryota; kingdom Metazoa; phylum Arthropoda; class Insecta; order Diptera; family Pipunculidae; genus Nephrocerus; species Nephrocerus scutellatus. The sequence goes on from OX352762.1 coordinate 82,188,958, forward strand.
GACCCCCGACCCCGATCACTACCAAGTTTTTACAAAAAGTGTTGTCCATCGGAGATACACATGCGTATAAAATTTGAAGAAATCCGGGTAAATTTTGTAAAAAATTTGTATGGGTGCCCCCGACCCCGAGGCACGAGTGCTTCAAAATTTTTACAAAAAGTGTTGTCCATCGGAGATACACATGCGTATAAAATTTGAAGAAAAACGTGTACCTAAATTTTGTTAAAAATTTGTATGGCAGCCGCCCGACCCCAAGGACCGAGGGGCGCCAAATTTTAATGGAAAGTGTTGTCATCGAAGATACACATATGTACATGGTTTGAATAAAATCGGGCCCCAGGGAGTGGGTTAAAAATTGATCACAAAATTTGGTCCGCCAGACACAAACACACGGGCACGCGAAGTTAATATATATAGAGAATTTAAAAACAATTTTTTCAATAGAATTTATTACTAATTTTTCAAATTAGAATTAGTGCTAAAAAGTCCTGGAAAAATTAAAATTATTTATGAGACGGAAATTATTGAAGAAGACCATTTTAATGCAATAGGACTAGGTACATTCGTTATTTTTAAACCCAACCAGAAGCATTTTATATAAAGAAAAGGAAAAGGAGCACAATTTTTTCTTAATTTCTTGAGATACGAGACATCCATTTCAGAGAGAAAATTGTGCAATATTTCAAAAACCTCAGGTGGGTTGTTCTCAATACATAACTTCCAAAGTTCTGGTTTTTTAAGGAAAGACTCTATTTGCATTGGAATAAAATTACTGCACTGTTCTGTAGGAACAAATTTAGCTGGTATACCATATGTGACCACCCATTGGCTCTACACCAACTGACCCCCTACTCAACAGACCTGCTTTCACCCACACCACCTAGAGGCATCTTACTACACCTTTGTGACTCAGAAAACTATAGTAGAATCGAGGCTAAAATCGGCAAAGACTTCCAATTTTCTCTAAGCCCCATAAGATCTAACCGTCCCCCACCCCACCAGAAATATCCCAACCATACAAAGAAACCCACAATACCCCCCCCCCCCCCCCCAAAAAAAAACAACTACTATTTATTCAATGCACTGTCTGAGTTAATTTCAAATCGCTCTATATTAACTTCGCGTGCCCGGATGTCTGTTTGTTGGTTTGTTTGTCTGTGGTAGAATTGAATATCAATCAATTTTTAACTCACACACAAGGCACGATTTTATTCAAACTTTGCACACTGTTAAAAGAGCCTCGTCGTCGATTCCAACGCTCTTTATAATGACATTCCAGTTGTCAGCTCTATAGACAAGCCCAATCTGTTTGCTGCGAATTTTGCAGCTAGCTCCACGCTTCCATATTGTGCATTGCTACCGCCTTCATCTCTGAGTATTAAACACTCTATTGGACAGATCTTCATTCGTACTCGTGCAGTTGCTAAAGTTTTAAACGATCTCAACACTAACAAATCCGCTAGAACAGAAGGTATTTCCCCACTGGTTCTGAAGAGGTGTACTTCAGAGCTGGCATTACCATTGCGTAAGCTTTTCCATCTATCCTATTCTTCTGGACTCTTCCCGAAAAGTTGGAAAACAGCCCTTGTCCAGTCCATACCCAAAAAAGTGAGCCGCCAACTCCTTCTTTGTACCGACCCATACCACTTACATACACTTAGCGACCGGAAGTACGAGTTTCGTGGACAACGTTCCACTGGTGATACGATGGTATATCTTACCTAACAGTGGAACAATTTGGTGAAAGTAAAGCTGTTGCACTCGATATTTCCAAAACATTTGACAGAGTTTGGCATCAAGCCAAAATGCGTGCTTATGGATTCGATGAAAAACTGTTTTATTTGACTCCTTCATCGGATATTTGGACCGCTCAATTCAAGTTGTTTTGGATGGTTTCAAGTATAAAATATATCAGGCTGGCGTTCCCCAGTGCTCTGTTTTGTCTCCGACGCTCTTTATCATTTTTATTAATAAACTCTTGTCCATTACTTCTAATCCAATTCACTCTTTCGTTGAGGGCAGCAGTCTCAGCTTTTCATATAAGTTTGAGGAACGTCCATCCACTTCTCATATGGAACTCAACCAACTACGTATGTTAACCACGTTATATTCTGACCTGGACAGCATAATAAAATGGGGAGAAAACAATCAAGTAGAATTTAACGCTTCCAAAACCCAATGCTGTCTCTTGACATCCAAGCGAATCTTAAATCCAATGCCATTATCCATGAATGGCAGTTGCATCGAGGAAACTGTCATCCAGTTTGGCATCCCTAAACTCTGGGCTTCCTGGTCTACGCCATCCTTCCAGCGTAGGCTTGGTCGGCCTCGCTGTCGTGTTCCATAAATCCTACCGCAAAGGACTTTCCGAGCAGGATCCTCTTCGCTCATGCGAGCTAGGTGTCCTGCCCACCGGAGCCTACTGAGCTTAACTTTCTTCACGATGTCGACATCGCGGTAACGCGCGTAGATCTCATCATTATAGAGTCTCCGGAATCGTCCTTCCTCACATACGGGGCCAACAATTCTCCGTAAGACTTTTCTCTCGAACGCGGCTAAGAGGTCAGAATCCTTTTTGCTAAGCACCCAAATCTCGGATGTAAGTACTGGTATGACTATTGTCTTATATATCAGCAGCTTTGATGTTATGGTTAAGTTCCTGGATTTGAAGAGTCTTGACAGGCTATAGTAGGCTTTGTTGACTTTAGGCAACCGTGCGCGTATTTCTGGTTCCATGCTGTTATCGGCTGCTATAGTTGACCCGAGATAGTTAAAGGATTGCACTACTTCAAATTCGCGCTCCACTATCTGAATTGAGGGAGCAATGTTGAATCTTCCACACATATTCACCGTTGCCAAAAATGCTGCGAAATGTTTAGGTTTTCTAGCCCGGTGCAAGAAATATATCACTCCTTCGGATCTGGCTACTATCTACAAGGCTTTTATTCGCCCTAAACTTAAGTATAATTGTCATATCTGATCTGCTGCACCTAAAACTACCTTGCATCAGCTAGATGAGACAAAACCCTGCGAAAAAACTTATCGGTGACGAAAACAGTGCGAAATCAATAGATTCGCTTGAATAAGGAACGTTTCCTTATTTTCATTGTTTTATCGTTTCTTCCACCAGAGATGCTCAAGAGAAATAGCCAGTTGCATGTCAGAGATTCGTTCTTCAGCCATACGACACGTATGTGGAATCCTTTGTCAGGCTCTATCTTTCCACATCTCTATGATTCACAGGCATTCAAGGCACAAGCTCATAGACATCTCCTTTTTTCTCCTCCTTTTCCTTAACGCCCACGCTGTGCCAAGCATAAACCGAGCATTATAGGGGGCGAACCCCTTGACGCGCGCGCTAATTATAAAAAAAACATGCTTATAATTTTGGACAACACTTTTTGTAAAAATGGGCCCAAGAGCCCATATAAATATTTACAAAATATTTTAAAAATCAACCAGATTTTCTTCAAATTTTGTAAAAATTTGGAACTGATTGCCGAGGGCCGAGAAGCTCCCATATATATTTTTTTAAAAATTAACCCGATTTCTTCACACATGTGTATGTCCGACTATAGAATTTATATGAAAAATTTTAACTTTTTGTTATATTTTTTATATAACTTGACCCTTGTTTGTCTCTTTGCGCTTAGACTTTTTGAGGTCCTTTTTAATCAACTTACGACTGAAATTTTGTGAGCAGCTTACTTCTTCTTCTTCAAGTAGCGCGTGTGATGCATGTAAAAGTAGATATTATTTTCAGCATCTTATGCTGATCTATCGATCTATACATAAAAGTTTGTACCCAAAAAACATTTACCATTTCTTGTATTAAGATTATCTGAAGCCATACAACAGAATATTGATGTGTTAGGTTACCGTCTCCACGGTGATTTCGTAGTTTTTTTCCGTATAATCTGAGCTATGCAATTACGAAACAATGTAGGTACTTAAGGAAGTTGGCGGTTGTAGGGCATAAACCTCCCGTCGTCATTCCCCAGGGGGCGAAGAGGGGGCCATCGGTCCTCACTCCACCACCTAGGGAGGACAAGAGATTGAGGGAGGGCACCGGGCAGTCGACCAGTGCCCCTTCGGGGGTAGCGGGGGCTTAGCTATGCGGAGGCCACTAAGCAAGTCAGGGTCGCTATCCTCGCGGAGCATGATCCGGAGGAGACACTGACCCACGAGCAGTTGGCAACTTTGGAGGAATCCATCCTGGATGAGGTTGTTTCCATTGACTCCCGCAGCAGGGGTGTTTTAAAAGAGGCAGGCCACTCCATAAAATATCGGTATGGCAAGATATCGGTAGGTGGCCTGAAGAAGAAAGAAGGCTCACAGGTGGAGAAGGGGCAGAAAGACCCTCCCGCCCTAGCAGCAGATGACCCCCAGGGGTAGGTACAATGGATTCGGAAGGAGAAGCGGGAGCAGAAGAGGTACCCATTATGGAAGACCTCGCTGCCCTTCCCCAACCGTACATTGTACAAGACGAGCTGGAGGCGAACCGACAGCTAGAAGAGGACGAGTTGCTGGCGGAGATCCAGCACCTCGAGCTAGAGACTGGAGAGGGGCAGCTGCCCTCTTCAGATAATTAGATAATGACCAGCAGACGCATTGCTCAGGTGAAGACCCATAAGGCCAAAGGGGCAGCCGCCCTTTCAGCGACTAGCTGAAGCAGGAACTGTAACCCAGGGTTACGCGGACGATATAGTCATTGTGGCCAGGGGGAAGTTCGAGGAAGTTCTATGTGACATAGTTTAAAATGGACTAAATATCACAAGCAGATGGTGCCAAGAGGTGGGACTTAGGGTGAACCCAAGCAAAACCACACTGGTTCCCTTCACCAACAGAAGGAAATTGGGGTAATGCGACCGATAACCCTCAATGGCGAAGTGATCTCAATCAGCGAAGAGGTCAAGTACCTTGGTCTGATATTAGACAAGAGACTGCTATGGAATAAACATCAGCAGGCAGTAATAAAAAAATCTCGAAGAGCGCTCATGGTGTGCAGAAGGGTGGCAGGTAAATCATGGGGAGTAAGCCCCAAAATAATGCACTGGATGTACAATATGATAGTTATACCAATGATCACCTACGGAGCAGTGGCATGGGCAGGTAGAACCAAGCTAAGCACCACAAGGAGAGAATTGGAAAAGGTACAAAGGCTAGCTTGTGTCCTAATCACAGGAGCTATGAGAACCTGCCCCACGGCGGGTATGGAGGTAATCATTGGGCTACTCCCGCTGCATATAGTGGTAGAGGGCAAATCCAATGAAACCATAGTACGTTTGACCAAGGTTGGCTGCTTCACGGGCAGCAGAGCTGGTAACTTAATAAAATCACTAGCCAAGCTAGCCCCTGTGGCAGGCATGTCATGTGACAACATGGTGCAAAAGCTTGAGTTCAAAAAGAACTATGAGGTCAAACTAAGCGTAAAGACGGACTTCAAGTCCAAAACAGATTACAAGATACATCCAGGAACTATAAAATGGTATACGGATGGATCAAAGAAGGCGGATGGCACAGGTGCGGGGGTAATAGGGCCACGAACCAAGTACTCTGAAGCAATGGGCCATTATCCGAGTATCTTCCAGGCAGAGGTTCACGCCATCGAAAGATGCGCTCAATTCAATCGGGATTGGAAATACATGAGGCAGGAAATAGCTATCATGTCAGACAGCCAAGCTGCTCTAAAAGCTTTAGATGCATTCCACATCACGTCTAGACTGGTGGAAGAATGCATAACAAAGTTAAACAAACTTGGTGAAGACAACAAAGTAAAGTTGTACTGGGTTCCGGAACACATAGGCATAGAAGGTAACGAACAAGCGGACAAGCTCGCAAATAAAGGGGCAGAGGCTCCGCTAGTAGGGCCGGAACCCTTTTGTGGAATTGGGTTCCGTATTATGCGTGAAGAAATACGCAATATGGGGAAAAAACCGCTTCAGAAAGGTGGGACGGACTCCCAGATCTACGGCAAGCGAAGGAAATGTTAGGTGGCTATAACCCAAAGAGGTCCCGATCAATAATGGGACTAAGTAGGGGTAATGTTAAAATCATTACGGGGTTCCTAACAGGGCACTGTAAGCTGAAGGGACACCTAAAGAAAATTAAATTAGAAGAGGATGACAGCTGCAGGCTATGTGGAGAAGCAGAGGAGACCCCGTGGCATCTTCTCAACGACTGCGGAGCTACGATCTGCCAGAGGAGGGACCAGCTGGGAACTCACGCTTTCTCCGAGCTTGAGCGTCATTAATTGGAACCTCTCCATATCATTAGGTTCCTAAAGGCCATTGGTATTGAGGGAGTGTTTTAGGGGTGGGCAGGCACCGTCCTTACAGCGCTAGCCGGGGGGGCGCAATAGATCCACAAGGGTCGCAGTGCCATTGATTTAACCCCTATACCATCATCATCGTCATCTGGTACTTAAGGGGTGTTTACTGGAATTGCGGGCTAAATCCAAGTGATAAACCATACAATTATCATTTGATAAGTTTATTTTTGATTTTGTCTAGCGTTAAATAGTTAGTTATTTGGCTGTTCTATTTATTTAGCAAAAGGTTTTATAAATTACATAAACGTATCAAGGGAAGCATTTCATGCCGCGTAACTAATGTTGATTCGAACTGATTAAAAATATCAGTCTGTGACATACAAACACTCACTACATAATTATTAAAATTAATATATCTTGCCTATACAGGGTGTTCGGGTTTTGGATGCTTATCCGTTAAGGGGGGATGCCTTGGTTCATTTTGAGAAAAAAAATCGTAAGGGAGGGGGGGGGGTCAATTTTTGATATCCTTTGAGATGCAGGGTATTTAAAAAATGTTGCTCAGAAAAAAAATACACACAAATATTAAACTGTAGCTTCCAAAATATTTATCGGAGAGCAAGCAACTTAGTCTTATTGGTTATCTAGTCTAAGTGGTTATCTTGCATCTGCCTCCGTTTGAGAGCTATAATGATTTAAAGTAAAAAATATATAATTTTATTATAAAATTCGATTTTTCTCAAAAAAACCGTTATAATTTTTTATTTTTTTGACCTTAGGAGTTAGGAGTTTTCAGGTTAGGAGTACGTTAATATCCATCTTTTGTACGGATTTTGCGATGGTAATGCATCACGAGCTCGCAGTGAATATAAACGGAGATTCCCAACGCGTCGCATTCCTGACGCAAGAGTATTTACAAATATTCATAGAAGACTCTGAGATATCGTAACAAAATCAAATACGCGGGTGGGTGGAGCCACATTCAGTCTCAAGAAATCGTTTGAATGTCGATGAAGAAATAGTTATAGCAAATCCATCTATTTGCATAAGGAGGCTCGCTTTACAATTTAACGTTTCTTGCTACCGAATTCATCAAGTATTGCACAAGGAGCATCTTTATCCATGCCATACTACACCCGTTCAAGAACTTATACAAATAGACCACAATAAAACATTTGAGTTTTGTAATTGGTTGATTGCAAGGAATTTTGACAATTTCAGCACCGCTTCAGTGTAAACGTATGGGATGGTGTAATTGGGGATAATTTAATTGGACCATTCATATTACCATCGACATTAAATAGTGAACGTTATTTACAATTTTTAAAAAATGATTTTCCACTCCTCCTTGATGATGTTTCTGTTTTAAGTAGATTCTTGCACCATACCAACATGATGGTGCACCTAGCCACTACGGTATATATGTTAAGAATTGGTTAAATGAAAATTATCTAAATAATTGGATTGGAAGAAATGGTCCAATTCATTGGCCTGCAAGATCCCCAGATCTAACAGTGTTAGATTTTTATGTATGGGGAACGATGAAGTCGCTTGTATACCCCAAAGAAATTGATAAAAAAACAACCCATAAAAATTAAAATTTTTCATGTAAATTTTCTAATAGGAGATACATATTATGTGTTTAAAATTTGAAGGAAATCGAGCTAATTTTTAAAAAATGTACATGGGCACCACTCGGGTCTCAGGGCCTGAAAAAGTGTTGTACATTGGAGATACACATGTGTATAAAATTCAAAGAAAATCGGGTTAATTTTTTTAAAAATTTTGTATGGGGGCTTAAGATCCCGGGGACCGGGGTCTCCAAAATTTTTACAAAAAGTGTTGTCCATCGGAGATTCACATGTGTATAAAATTTGAGAAAATCGGGTTAATTTTTGTATAATTTCTATAGGGCCCCACGACCCCGGAGGCCGGGGTGTCCAAAATGTATACAAAAAGTGTTGTCTCCGGAAATACACATGTGTGCAAAATTTCAATAAAATCGAGCTTTGGGAAGTGGGTTAAAAATTGATCGCAAGATTCCACGACAGACGACCGACCCACGGGCAAGTGAAGTTAATATAGAGAATTTAAAAAAAACAACCCATATAAATTAAAATTTTTCTTGTAAATTCTCTAATCGGAGATACACACACACACACACACGCACACCAAATGACGCAGCGGCAGCGAACAGCGCTGCTCACAAAGCACAGCGCTCAGACTTTGCCGTGATCTGATGCGATATAGCGATATTTAAAAATTGTATATTGGGGTCCCCAAGTGGCCGATCGCTCCAAATTTTTACAAAAAGTGTTTTCCATCGAAGACACACATGTGTACAAAATTTAAAGAAAATCGGGTAAATTTTGTAAAATATTTGTATGAGAGCCCCCCGAACCCGAGGTCCGAGGGGCCTCAAATTTTAATAGAAAGTATTGTCACCGGAATATACATGTGTGCAAAATTTCAATAAAATCAGAAAATCTGACCAGCCAGCCAGCCAGCCAGCCAGCCAGCCAGCCAGCCAGCCAACCAGCCAGCCACGTGCACGCGAAGTTAATATAGAGAATTTAAAAAAGAAGAACTTATACAACGAATACACATAGCAGCACAACATAAGGGAAGAATTACCAAAAATTGAAATATTCAGTCCCAAGGAGGACATTTTGAGCATCTTTTATAACTACATGTAGTAATTTTACCTAAAAAATATTTAAAAATAAAATGTTAATTTTTTCATCACATATTCAAACTTATACCGCAATAAATCTCGAGCCAAACTTTGTATTAGGAGTTGTAGAGAATAAGGTCAAAAAAATAAAAAATAATATCGGTTTTTCTTTTAGAAAAATTTAATTTTATAAAAAAAATTATATGTTTTTTACTTTAAAGCATCATGGCTCTCAAACGGATGCAAGATGCAAGATAACCATTAAAATTACCAGTCAAAAAAGACTAAAAGTTCCCTTTCTGTCTTTCTGTCGGCCGATAGTTTGAATCAGTATGAACATGTATGCAAGTGCGCAGACACAACGATTTGGTATCGGCCGATAAATAAGTTGAATGTGCGACACGATTGCCGTTCAACTTTGTCTTTGTCTGTGCACTCACCAATAACCCGACTGTTTAATCGGCACAGTGTGCGCACTGGCAGCCGAAAACGACCAAACTATCGGCCGATAAAAAAGTCTCTAGTGTGCGGGGACTCTAAGTTGGTTGCTTTCCGATAAATATTTCGGAAGTTACAGTTTAATATTTGTGGGTATTTTTAGCCCATAAGATTTTTTTGTCAGAATGAACCAAAGAATCACCTCTTAACGGATTAGCATCCCAAATATTTCTTTGGTGATTTAACTCATTTTGTCGTGAAGGCATAACACTGGCGACAATTTGTGTTAATAATCCATTTTGAGACATACTCTTCTCAATTCGGTTAAAAGAAGCGATAAGTTGTGTTTTGTGTGTTAGTTTTTTTAGTTATGTGTGTTTTCAGGGTGCATCTCAGCAACATACGTGGGCTGAGAACGAACTCTTTCTTCGTGTTTAACCATGTACATGTCCACAGGCCAGCAATTCTGACACTGAGTGAAACTCAGGTGTTTGATAATTCTGATGTATCGGAATTCAATCTGCCTGGGTACAGCTTGGTGCCATTATTTTTTCTCGACGCGGACTCGTAATCTATGTCCGAAGTGATGTTGCGTTTCAGCTTTTGCCTCAATTTAGCCTAAGTTCCAAACCGGGATTCAATTTCATTTGGCTCAAAGTTAAGGTACATGAACGCAACATCTACTACTGTTTCCTGTACAAAAGCCCCCCCTTAGACAGTGTTTTAACCCAGAGTGAGTTTGATGCACTGTCTGATTCAATCTCAAGAATTGACACAAAACATGAAATCGCTATTGTGGGCGATTTCAATGTACACAATTCTGGGTGGCTTCGCCATTCTGGCCAGACAACACACGAAGGAAGGTGTGTTTAATCTCCTTATACTCAGCTTGTAAATGAGCCTAACCGAATACCTGACATTGCATATCATTCTGCTAACACCCTTGACTTGTGTCCGTCGTCCTGATAAATACTCCGTCAATGTATTATCGCCTCTAGGCTCGTCAGACCATTGTGTAGTATCAGCTAATTTCTCGTCAATAAACCACGTAGTCAGAGAAAAAACTCCCAAAAAAATAGTATGGCAATACGAGAAAGCCAATTTGGACGGCCTTAACAACTTCTTTGGTAGAACTAACTGGTCGCTATTTTTTCGTGATAGCAACGTGGATGCGCCGCTGATGCAATCACAAACATCATTCTTATTGCTATGAGAAAGTTTATCGCTTTCAGGAATAAATCTATCAAATCAAAGAAAGATGGATGGTATGACTTGAGCTGCAAAGAGGCTTCTAGGATTATAGAGGTATTCTTTTGGTTTTACAAAGCAAACCCTACTGAGGAAAACCGAAAAAAGTTTAAACGAGCAAGAAATGATTGCAATGCTCATCTTCAGCGAGTCAAATTCGCCTTCGACCGAAAATTAAGGCAAAAAATACTACAGTGTCCCAAAGGTAGTAAAAATTGTTGGTGAAAAGAATCAAAAATACAGCCTCGTCGTCGATTACAACGCTCATTTATAATGACATTCCAGTTGTCAGCTCTATAGACAAGGCCAATCTGTTTGCTGCGCTTTTCGCAGCTAGCTCTACGCTTCCAGATTGTGCATTGCCGCCTCCTGCGCCTCAGAGTATTGAACACTTTATGGGACAGATATTAATTCGTACTCGTGCAGTTGCTAGAGTTTTAAATGATCTCAACACTTACAAATCCGCTGGGCCAGATGGTATTTCCCCATTAGTTCTGAAGAGGTGTTCTTCCAAGCTGGCATTACCATTGCGCAAGCTTTTGCATCTTTCCTATTCTTCTGGACTCTACTCGAGAAGTTGGAAAACAGTATTTGTTCAGCCCATACCCAAAAAAGGCGAGCCGTCATCTCCTTCTTCATACCGACCCATAGCACTTACATCCATTCTTTCCAAGGTCATGGAAACGCTGATTAATTATCAGCTTAAGAATTATCTTGAAACCAACGAAATCCTTAGTGACCGGCAGTATGGATTTCGTGGGCAACGTTCTACTGGTGATTTGATGGTATATCTCACCGAACAGTGGAACCGATCTGTGCATCATTTTGGAGAAAGAAAAGCTGTTGCACTCGATATTTCAAAGGCATTTGACAGAGTTTGGCACCAAGCTCATTTGTCTAAAATGCGTGGTTATGGTATCGATGTTAAACTGCTTCATTGGATTAGAAGCAATCTTTTGGACCGCTCAATCCAAGTTGTTTTGGACGGTTTCAAGTCTGAAATACACCACATAATGCTGGCGTTCCCCAGGGCTCTGTTCTGTCCCCGACACTCATTCTCATTTTTAAATTCTCTATATTAACTTCACTTGCCCGTGGGTCGTCGGTCGGTCGTCTGTCGTGGATTCTTGCGATCAATTTTTAACCCACTTCCCATGGCCCGATTTTATTGAAATTTTGCACACATGCGTATTTCCGGAGACAACACTTTCTATTAAATTTTGAGGCCCCTCGGGCTGCGGGGTCGGGGGGCTCCCAAACAAAAATTTTAAAAAATTTACCCGATTTTCTTCACACATGTGTATACCCAATAAACAATACTTTTTCGAAAATTTGGTAGCGCAGTCGGCTGCGCTGCATGGTTTTGTTGGTGGTGGAGAGAGAGAGAGAAATCTTAGCGCACGCACAAATGAACCCAGCAAATGAAACGAGACATAAATGTTTTATGCTTACTTCAACTTACATTTTTATTATATACTGAATTGTATTTTTATTGATGTCGTTTTTTTTGTTGTCGATATCAACTTACAGATAGAACAACAAGTTTTCACAATATTCTGTCATTTGGCGTTTTCATAAATTAGTTCAGAGCAGTCAAAGAGTTCTCAAGATAAATGTTCGTGTTTCTTATTTGCTCAGAGTATGAGCGTGCTCTAAGTGCTCAGAATAAAATGATCTGAGCTTTTTCAATTTTAACATCTGATGTCAAATGTTTGTTTCGATGATTTTCTTCTACAATAAAAAAAAATGGCCCAGGATCGAGGGGCTCCCATATCAATTTCTGCGATTAGAGAATTTAGATGAAAAATTTTAATTTTTATGGGTTGTTTTTATTATTAATGATCTCTTATTTGGGACTTCTAATCCAATTCACTTTTTCGCTGACGACAGCACTCTCAGCTTCTCATATAAGTTTGAGGAACGTCCCTCCACCTCTGATGTGGAACTCAAACAACTTCGTATGTTAAGCACGTTAAATTCTGACCTTGACAGCATAATACAATGGGGAGAAATCAATCGAGTAGAATTTATCGCTTCCAAAACCCAATGCTGTCTCCTGTCGTCCAAGCGAGTACTAAACCCCATGCCATTATCCATGAATGGCACTTGCATCGAGGAAACTGAAAATCTCGCAATTCTCGGTATGTGCGTTAACGACAAGACTACTTTGCATCAGCTAGATAGAATACAAAACCGCGCGATAAAACTTATCGGTGAAGCAAATATAGCGAAATCAATAGATTAGCTTGAACACCGCAGGAACGTTTCTTGCTTGTCATTGTTTTATCGCTTCTTCTACCAGCGGTGCTCAGGAGAAATAGCCAGCTGCATGCCACCTCTCCTTGAATTCAACCGCAATACTCGTGGCGCTCTAAATGCTCATCAGTTTACCCTCAACCCCATCTTCGGACGTACAGTTAAATTCAGGGATTCGTTCTTCAGCCGTACAACACGTATGTGGAATGCTTTGCCAAGCTCTGTCTTCCCACATCACTATGATCCACAGGCATTCAAAACACAAGCTCATAGACATCTCCTCTTTTCTCCTCCTCTTCCTTAACGCCTACGCTGTGCCAAGCATATAGCCGAGCATTATAAGGGTGCGAACCCCTTGAAGCGTGCGCGAATAATAAAAAAAAAAACCCGAACACCCTGTATATACATATGTATAGAAAAAATAGTAAAAACACCACATAAAACCATCTGCGCAAATGCGCACACATCGTAATGTCCATAAGAATCTTTAACGTACGCATAAAAACAAAACAGTCGCCACAAATGAATTAGAGAAACACAGAATCGTCTTTGCTATTTACCCATTAACAGTTTTTTTGTCAATCGCATCGATATTAGGTGCGGGAGGTATTACAAAATTCTTGATTCCAAAAAGTTTACAGAAAAGGTAAAATTTAATTAAAAAAATCATTTGCGTCGCAATATATACACATTGTTATTGCTCATAATTATAAATAATACATATCAATATTAATTTAAATATAACTAATATAAATAATTTAATAGCCTATTATTATAGTTATACTTTTTAACATAATTTCGATTTAACTATAAAGTCATTTCGTACATTATTAAATTTGGATATTTCACATTCGTATAAATACGTTAGCTAAGTACTTATTTTCATGTTCTTCATAAATATACAATTATTTAACATTCAAGCTAACAGATTCGAATATCAAAACTAAAGAGTGCATTAAAAAAACATAAGCACCTTTACTTTAAGAAAGAAACGTTTAAAAAACCTAAAACACAAGTCATGTGCTTACTAAGGAACAATTTCAGAGCTGGAGTGATTTATTAATAATGTATTTTAACTTGTCATGAAATTTTATTACAAACCATTTTATAGTTATTTCTCTGTTACTGCAAATTGAAATAAAAATATTGATAATTAAAAATTTCTGGAGTGTACCAGTGTATGTGTGTGTTTGTGTTTTTTTGTAGAACGGATTACAAAAGATTTTTGAAATTATTTGTTCTTTAAAATACATGAAGTTAGTAATATTGGTTATAATCACACGTCCACCAGTCAGAATAGTTATTGTGTTTTGGAAAATAATAAAAGCGAAAAACTAGATGACATTGGCTCAAAATCGGGAGCAGTAGACAGATTTTTCCGGATGCCAGGACCGAACCTAGGTTGCAGAGCCAAATATGAATACATAACGATGAAAAGCGCTAAATCGACGAAAGCACATTGCTATTTTTCTTTATTAAAGTTAAAAAATCACATTTGCTATTTAGAAGAAAATACGAGCGCTTCTTAAACATGTCTTGTAATTCGGAAGTTTCATTCTCAATAGATTGTTTCGAGTCCCTTAAATATACAAAAAAAACCTACAAAAACATACCAAAAACAACTAACCTGTACGAACTACATTTACAAATATATGCTTAAAGTTGTATACATCTACTATATTCTAAACATAGATTGACAAATTAATTACAGAATTTAATTCCTGATTAAGGTAATTATTGTTTTGTGCCGGGATATATATACTACAGAGTTCATTGAGGTAACGACGTCCAGCTGATTGTTTGGCCGCTAGTCTAAATTATGTGGACTTGATTGTCCACCTAACATAAATGATGACGGACTATGCGCAGAAAAGTTGTCCAAATCCAAAGGCCCTTCACCCTTGTCGCTTATATTGCTACCATCCTGTTTCATCATCATTCTACGCCACTTAGCTCGTGCATTTTGAAACCAAACCTGCAAATAGGTATAAAAATAATCAATCACGTTAAATACTAAATAATAACAATAACAATAAGTAAGTGTTGATAAAATAAAGCATAAACATGTCAACATTTTGTAGTAATACTTACTTGTAATACTCTCTTAGGTAGCCCGGTCTTTTGTGATAATTGCTTAAGGTCTTTTGCATCAGGGTTATGGTTAATTGCAAAATACGATTTCATGGTTCGTAACTGATGATGTTTAAATGATGTGCGCATTCTTTTTGTTCGCGACGATGCACTCATGTGAGATCCACGTCCAAAGTCCAGATATTCAGTGTTAAGGTCTAAAACACAAAGAGTATAGTTTAATATTTAATTTAATATAATAATCAAACAAAAATGTTTGTGTCTAACGCTCAAAGGTTACTATGGTTTTTTTTTGAAATTTTTTTTTCCAATTTGTTTTTTTTTGCACTGTAAAAAAAAGGTTACTTTAAGAGCAAGTTAACAAATAGCAATTCAACAAAAATGAATTGCAACTCGAATTGCAAAACATGAGGAACAAAATCATTTGAAAATTGATTTGTAATTTGTTGTGGTAAATTTTGTTGATTTTTTAGCTTTTTCTAATTTAGCAATTTTCAACAAAGATATAGAGCATAATTTATACAAATATTGATGGCAAAGATCAAATTGAAGTCGATCATAACTAATTATTGAAGATCAGATTGAAAATTCTGAAGAACAATCGTGCCTAGGCACGACGGGCATTAACTTAGTAGTTTAAAAAATTTATAATAACCGTTATACAGTATGTGCCGAACTTTAATCCGGACTGTCTCCTGCAAGGACACGACAGAGAGGTCCGTCGGTCGGTCCGTCGGTCGGTCCGTCGGTCGGTCCGTCTAAATGTCATGGGAATTTTAATTCGCACCAAAAAGGTACTCTGTGTTGGGGAAAACTGCTCTTATGTATTTCAATTCGTCAGAACAAAACAATCAGCCGAGCCTAGTTTTTGCTCGGCCAGCGTCAACAGTCCGGATATTGCGGAATAATACTCTCTTTTAATAATACAAAGAAATATATTCATTTTGCTATCGTCAGTTTGGCTTGCCACGTTGTGGTACCATTTCCATTTTTATTCGATTTATTGATTTATTGAAAGCAAATATTTTTTAAATAAAAATTAAAGTAGAAATTGTAAATATGCTTGTATATCGAGTTTTAATATTTTCCACTACTTTAACTCTACTTTAACAATAGTCAATACAATCCAGATTTGTTGTTCGATTTCTAGAAAAATACCGAACATTTTTCAAAAGAGGGGGAAGACAACAAAACGAATAAGACATCATATAATAAGAGAATTTCAAATGATAATTATCTAGGATTAACAAGAAGTGTTTATATTGTACATATTTCAATTGTTAATAAAGAATAAATAGCAATATATGTATATATTATATTTTTTGTTATGATAACGTTAACTCTAGATATATGACCTAGATAAAAGTCAATGTGTTCTCTATTTCATTGGCAAGGTGTAAAATTTTGACGAAGGTGACCCGATGCAACAGCAGTTAAAAAAATTTCTTAAAATAAATAATTTTTAGGATACTATCTGTGCAAAGCTTTTCTATACAAAAATTCTGGAAAAGGTGAGTTCTCAAAAGAAATTTTTTTATAACAAATCAGTTTGGCACTCCTAAACACTGAGCGTCCTGGTATACGCTACGATCTGCTACGCTCATGCGACCCAAGTGTCCAGGCCCCCGGAGCCTATCTAACTTGAATCTCTTCACGATGTCAACATCGCGGTAACGCTCGTATTATAGGCGTGAATAGGTTGGATCTTCTGCTCGCAGAAGTGATAAAGCTGTGCATGTGCAAATCATGATGTTATAGCTTTTCCCATTTGCGAAACATTTTTTTAAAATACCTATAATTCCAAAGAACCATAAAACTGATTTAGAGTGAAACTTAATAGTGCGGCTTAAACCTGACTAACTCTCTGTGGTGCAATTCTGCATTCATTGTGTACACATGCACATTTAATATATACTCCTATATACAAAATTTGTTTGCATATAATATTGTAGTGTTTACCACATATGTTGCATCGAAAACCAAACCATCCAAGTTTTATTATGCATTTTATGAGTTGCGCTTTGCATCTTATCTTCGGGCCGTCGCCGTCGAGAGCAAGATAGTGGCGCCATCGTGAACATATACAAAAATCGTAAAAGTCGCAATAAAATTTGACGGACAGTATGAAGAAAGACATAAAACTCATTCCTTGGTTTGACCTTCACTCTTCCATTATACTAAAATACTACGATCCAAAATGATTCATATATATTTTTTTACTTGGAAAATGTTCTTAGCGATTGAAACTATGAACTACACCTTGCAATATATTCTATAATCTATATATAGTCTGTATTAAGCTAATCTACGAGTATACTCTTACAGCACGTCGTATGGTGACAGATAACGCTAAAGAAAGGTAAAAGAGTAAGATAAAAAATGAACATCTTAATATAACACCCAGTTTTTTATATTTATACACGATTTACAAATAACTGCTTTGCAAGAAAGAGCTATAAAAATGGTTCCTGCAACCACAGAAAATGCAATAAACGTATTATTCCAAAAGCCAATGTGAATTTAGGGTTTTTAACGTTTCTATTCTTCCACACCCTGCAGTCAATGTAATGAAATGTTGTACATTCAGTACTAACAAAGGTTAACCGTGGGAATCCAATAGCTGTGCGTGACGTAGCCTCCTTAGAAAATGATTGTTAAGGAAACTTAATCGACAAGTTTAAGGCCATGTTCAACAATACAAAAAGCGTTCAGTACTGATTTTTAAATGTTAACAAAATTTGCAGTATGGATAACATAATGTCGAATGCATCGTTTGCTATCATGGATAGTAGAGTTCAGATTTTTTTGTTGATGTTAATAGAATAACTAAAAACCGAGTTAAATTTTAAAGTTTGAATTTCTTGGGATTTGGGCAGGTATGACTTATTTATCAATTTCAGAGCCTTGAATAATGAGTATTGTTTATGGAAGTAATTAGTGTGCGCCGTGGCTCAGTGGATAAGAGCATGGCTTCTGACCAGGAGGTTCGTGGTTCGAATCCCAGTAACAGCAAAAGTATTTTTCACGGTGTCCCACGTCTCGCGAAAGTCTGACAAGCATCCGAGAGTAAATAACTTGGCATAAAGAGCTTCCCAATTCGCCGTTCGGATCCGGCATTAAATTGTAAGTCACATCAATTTGTGTGCAAAAATATACATGCTCCACACAAATGCTTGCGAGAAGCTAGGCGTTGGACCGCAATGGTCTGTCGCGCCGAATATTATTACTATGGGAGTAATTAAAATTTTCCTTATAGTATAGTAATTATGAAAATTTTCGAACTCGGGATTTTTGCAGATTTACCTATTACCGTACCTCTGTGAGAAAAAACAACCCATAAAAATTAAAATTTATATATATATATATATATAAATAAAAGTTAAACTTTGTATGTGTGTATGTCCGGTATAGACTGCCAAACCCTTCAACCGATCGCGTTCAAACTTTGCATAGGGGTTTTCTACCATAAAAGGCACTTTATAGGCATATTTTGAAAGTGGTCAGACTCCTAGGTCAAGGGATCACCATACGAATTTTTTTTATTGTTTTTACAAATTGCATGTTTTTATGAATCGATCGCGTTCAAACTTTGCATAGGGGTTTTCTACCATAATAGGTATTTAATAGGCATATTTTGAAAGTGGTCAGACTCCTAGGTCAAGGGGTCACCATACGAATTTTTTTTATTGTTTTTACAAATTGCATGTTTTTATGAATCGATCGCGTTCAAACTTTGCATAGGGGTTCTCTACCATAATAGGTACTTAATAGGCATATTTTGAAAGTGGTCAGACTCCTAGGTCAAGGGATCACCATACGAATTTTTTTTATTGTTTTTACAAATTGCATGTTTTTATGAATCGATCGCGTTCAAACTTTGCATAGGGGTTTTCTACCATAATAGGTATTTAATAGGCATATTTTGAAAGTGGTCAGACTCCTAGGTCAAGGGGTCACCATACGAATTTTTTTTATTGTTTTTACAAATTGCATGTTTTTATGAATCGATCGCGTTCAAACTTTGCATAGGGGTTCTCTACCATAATAGGTACTTAATAGGCATATTTTGAAAGTGGTCAGACTCCTAGGTCAAGGGGTCACCATACGAATTTTTTTTATTGTTTTTACAAATTGCATGTTTTTATAAATCGATCAAACTTTGCATAGGGGTTTTATACCATAAAGAGCATATAATAGGCATATCTTGAAAGTGGTCAGACTTCGGAGTCAAAGAGTCTCCATAAGAATTTCTTTATTGTTTCTACAAATTGCATGTTTTTATGAACCAATCGCGTTCAAACTTATTCTATTGTTTTCTGGGCTGGTGAGGTGGTCAGTTGGTGGGTTGGTCAGTTGGTGTGAGTTCAGTGGGTGGGGTTGTTCTGTGAATGGGTGGTCATCTGAGGTCAGAGGTCCGTGGGCTGGCGGTCAGATGGCGGTGGGCCAGTGGGCGGGGGGTCAGTGGGCGGGTGTTAAATTGGTGGGGGTCAGTGGGATGGGGCAGCCGGGAATCGCCGGGTATTTCCACTAGATATATTATTGGCAGGTAGGGGAAAGTTATAGGAATAGATAGAAGAGGAGAAAGTAAAATTTTAACATGACATTTACAAACGTATTTTTAAAAAAATGTCAACGTAAATTATTGGCAGGTGAGGGAAGGCCATAGGCTATAGTACTCCCATCACCCCGGGGGTTCATGTGTGCGGGTAGCAAAGCGCCCGGGAACAGCTAGTATATATATATTTATAAAAAAAGATACGCTATTAGAGAATTTACATGAAAAATTTTAATTTTATGTGTCTAAAATTTAAAGAAAATCAGGCTAGGTCCAGAGCCCGATCACTTCAATAAATTTACAAAAAGTTTTGTCCATCGGTGATACACACGTGTTTAAAATTTGAAGAAAATCGAGCTAATCTATATATATAAAACAAAGTCGGGCTAGTTACACCATTTATAACTCGAGAACGGCTGGACCGATTTTTATGATTTTTGTTTTGTTGGATTTGTCTCCCCCAGGAATAGCATAATAACTATTAAAACATCGGAAAAATTCACAAAAATAAATTATGAAGAAAATTCATTTTCTCATACATTGTATTGAACGGATTTTTTGATGATATCTAGAGAACGGTTCGACCGATGGAACGATTTGGCTCAAATTCACACCTCCAGTGGTCAGTGCGCGTGAGGTCAGTGGGCGTGGCGTCATTGGGTGGGGGGTCAGTGTGCGGGGGTCTGTGGGATGGGGCAGCCGGGAAACGCGGGTGTAAGTGGGCGTGGCGTCAGTGGGCGTGGCGTCAGTGGGCGGGAAGTCAGTGGGCGGGAATTCAGTGGTTGTGAGGTCAGTGGGTGTGAGTTCAGTGGGCGGTGGGTCAGTGTGTATGAGGTCAATTGGTGGGAGGTCAGTGGGCGGGAGGTCAGTGGGTGTGAGGTCAGTGGGTGTGAGTTCAGTGGGTATGTGTTCAGTGGGCGGTGGGTCAGTGTGCATGAGGTCATGGGTGGGTGGTCAGTGGGCTGGAGGTTAGTGGGCGGGGGTCAGTGGGATGGGGCAGCCGGGAAACGCGGTTGTGGGCCGTGGCGTCAGTTGGCGGGTAGCAAAGCACCCGGGAACAGCTAGTTTTTAATAAATTTACATGTGCACCAGTAGGGTCTTAAGGCCCGATCACTCCAAAAAATTTACAAAAACTTTGTTTATCAGTGATAGACATGTGTAAAATTTGAATAAAATCGGGCTAATTTTTAAAAAATCTCTCGGACCTCAGGGCCCGATCACTTAAAAATATCAGTAATACACATATGTTTAAAATTTATAGAAAATCGAGATAAATTTGTATAGGACCCCACGACCCCGGGGGCGGGGTGGCCAAATTTTTTTAAAAAAAAGTGTTGTCAATCGGAGATACACATGTGCATAAAATTATAAAAAAAAATCTTATGGGGCCTCACGACCCCGGGGCCGGGGGTCTTCAAAATTTTTACAAAAAGTATTGTCCTTCGGAGATACACATGTGTATAAAATTTGAAGAAAATCGGGTAAATTTAAAAAAAAAATCTTATGGGCCCTCACGACCCCGGGGCCGGGGGTCTCCAAAATTTTTACAAAAAGTGTTGTCCTTCGGAGATACACATGTGTATAAAATTTGAAGAAAATCGGGTAAATTTTAAAAAAAATTGTTATGGGGCTTCACCGACCCCGGGGCCCGGTGTCTCCAAAATTTTTACAAAAAGTGTTGTTTATCGGAGATACACATGTGTATAAAATTTGAAGAAAATCGGGTAAATTTTAAAAAAAATTGTTGTGTTCACGACCAAATTTTTTACAAAAGTGTTGTCCTTTGGAGATACACACGTGTATGAAATTTTAAGAAAATCGGGTTAATTATTATTTTAAATTTGTATGAGGCCCCACGACTTCCGGGCCCGGGGTCTATTTGGTGCCCAGGGTCTCTAAATTTTTTACAAAAAGTGTTATCCATCGGAGATACATATGAGTATAAAATTTGAAGAAAATCAGGTAAATTTTTAAAAGGGGTCTCGAAAATTTTTACAAAAAGTGTTGTCCATCGGATATACACATGTGTATAAAATTTAAAAAAAATCGGGTTAATTTTAAAAAAATTTATAAGGGCTAGGTGCAAAAGAATTTTAAAAAAATGGAGGCGTGGGCACAATACGACTTTCTTGTACCATTTCCATTTCTTTTTCCATTTTTTTAAATTCTCTTTATTAACTTTACTTGCCCGTGGCACGGATGTCGGACGTCTTTCGGTCGTCGGTCGTCGTGGAATCTTGCGATAAATTTTTAACCCACTTCCCCAAGCCCGATTTTATTGAAATTTTGCACACATCTGTATTTCCGGAGACAACACTTTCTATTATAATTTGAGGCCCCTCAGGCCACGGGGTCGGGGGGCTCCCACACAAATATTTTACAAAATTTTGATCGATTTTCTTTAATGTGTGTATCTCTGATGGACAACACTTTTTGTAAAAATTTTGGAGACCCCGGGCCCCGGGTTCATGGGGCCCCATAAAATATTTTTAAAATAAATTAACCCGATTTTCTTCAAATTTTATAGACGCGTGTATCTCCAATAGACAACACTTTTTGTAAATTTTTTTTTTTTAAAATTAACCTGATTTTCTTCAAATTTTATTTGCGTATGTGTCTCCGATGAAAAACACTTTTTGTAAAAATTTTGGAGACCCCGGGCCCCAGGGTCTTTGAGCCCCAAAATTTTTTTTAAAAAACTAATCCCGTTTTTTTTTTAATTTTATATTCGTGTGTATCTCCGATGGACAACACTTTTTCCAAAATTTTGGTGGCCGGGGTCGTGGGGACCCATAAAAATTTTTCAAAAAAATTAACCCGATTTTCTTCAAATTTAAACACATACCCATCTTCTATTAGAGAATTTACATGAAAAATTTTAATTTTTATGGGTTGTTTTTTTTAAAAAATTTTTTTGTCTAAATTTCTTTTGCACTTAACAGATTTCTGCTAAGTGCTATACTTTTTGAATTATTTGTGAAAACTCACAATTTATGTAAAAAGCTTAAATATGAATTTTCATCCCAATAAGTTCATCCGTCTAGGCTGTAAAGTGGACACAGATAGACATACAGACGTACAGACATAGAAACAGGCAGACAAATTTTTTTTCGCTTTTTCTGACGGTAATGGGTAAATCTGCAAAAAAAATCTGCAAAAATCCCGAGTTCGAAAATTTTCATGATTACTATACTTCCTTTTACTATATAAAAGCTAGTAAAAATTAATGCTCATATACCGAGGATTCCGGCCCCGTTTGGTAAGAAAAAGTCGTGTTGTGGCACACCTCCATTTTTTAACGCTATGAGAACTTTTTTTGTTACAAAATATAATTATATATGAAAGTAGGTATGCCGTTATAAGTACGTTTTACTTACTGGCAAAATCTGTAAACTATGTTGGCAGTGTGTGTGTTACTCAGATATTACCTATGTTGGCAGTTAAAGCTTCAATGTCTTTAGGCTTTCGTTTCCTCGGTCTACCTTTTTGTCGTGGTGGCTGGGGCAGTCCTGAGATCACATGTGATGCTGGCACATATAAGCCGGTAGGAACAATTCTATTAGGATCATGAGGACTTGATGAATCATTTGAAGGAGAACCAAACTGCGTCGCATACGAACAAGAACTACCCAGTCTTGTAGGCGTTGTCTGCACCTCAAGCGCGATACCATAATGTATTCTAAAATGTATGTATAATAAAATTTAAAATTAAACTAAATATTTTTATACAGATTTTGCACAAACAAATTTGCCACCTACCTGCAATAAATAGCAGAATCCCTGATTCCAAATTGGTCACCTTTGGTAAGTGGTGTATTACATACAGTGCAACAAAAACAGCTAACGTGAAAAACCAAGTTTCTCGCCCGCATCACCAACTCAGATGAGCTGATTGAAGCTAGGCATCTGGAGCATCGTCTTGTCCCAAAAAGCCTACCAAACAGATAAATTATTTGTTTTGCAATTGATATATCTATTTAATAAAATAATCAAACAAAAATGTTTGTTTCTAAGGCTCAAATGTTGCTATGGTTTTTTTTAAATTTTTTTTTCAATTTGTTTTTTTTTTGCACTGTAAAAAAAAGATTACTATAACAGCAAGTTAACATATAGCAATTCAACAAAAATGAATTGCAACTCGAATTGCAACTCGAATTGCAAAACATGAGGAACAAAATCATTTGAAAATTGATTTGTTAATTTGTTGCGGTAAATTTTGTTGATTTTTTTTAGCTTTTTCTAATTTAGCAATTTTCAACTAAGAAATAGAGCAAAATTTATACAAATACTAGCTGACCCGACAGACGTTGTCCTGTCCCACTTTCAATAAATTTGTTTGTGATCGTTTTGTGAACTTGTGAAAAGCTATTTGTTTTGCGATATCGCGTCACAGTATTAGTCACATCATTGTGTTACATTTTTTAACACAACACTGAACTCACACTCACTGACCTACCGCCCACTGACCACCCACCCATTGACCTCATACACACTGACCCACCGCCCACTGAACTCACACCCACTGACCTCACAACCACTGACCTTCCGCCCATTGACCTCGTACACACTTACCCACCACCCACTGAACTCACACCCACTGACGCCACGCCCACTTACACCCGCGTTTCCCGGCTGTCCCATCGCACTGACCCCCGCCCACTGACCTCCCGCCAACTGACGCCACGACCACTTACACCCGCGTTTCCCGGCTGCCCCATCCCGCTGACCACCGCCCACTGACCACCCACCCATTGACCTCATACACACTGACCCACCACCCACTGAACTTACACCCGCGTTTCCCGGCTGTCCCATCCCACTGACCCCCGCCCACTGACCTCCCGCCAACTGACGCCACGACCACTTACACCCGCGTTTTCCGGCTGTCCCATCCTACTGACCCCCGCCCACTGACCTCCCGCCAACTGACCCCACGACCACTTACACCCGCGTTTCCCGGCTGCCCCATCCCGCTGACCCCCGCCCACTGACGCTACGCCCACTTACACCCGTGTTTCCCGGCTGCCCCATCCCGCTGACCCCCGCCAACTGACGCCACGCCCACTTACACCCCAATAACTAACCAGCTTACCAATCCAGAAAACTATAGAATCGACGTGAATTTGAGCCAAATCGTTCCATAAATAAAAATTTTCGGAAAAAAAAGACACCAGCGCCACTTATCGGGTCCAAATTTTGTCAACGACTTTCTTTTTATTTAAATATTATATGGTGTGAATTTGAGCCAAATCGTTCCATAAATAAGAATTTTCAGAAAAAAACGATACCTAGCGGGTGTTTTAATAGTTATTTATTTTATTCCTGGCGGAGACAAATCCAACAAAACAAAAATCATAAAAATCGGTCCAGCCGTTCTCGAGTTATAAATGGTGTAACTAACCCGACTTTGTTTTATATATATAGATTGATGGCAAAGATCAAATTGAAGTCGATCATAACTAATTATTGAAGATCGATTGAAAATTCTGAAGAACATTCGTGCCTAGGCACGACGGGCATTAACCTAGTAGGATATATATTATATATATAAATGAAAGTATTGTTATAATAATAATATTTCGGAGCGACAGACCATTGCGGGCAAGGGCCTAGCTTCTCGCGACCATTTGTGTTGTACATGTACATTTTTGCACACATGTATATTTCCGGTGACAATACTTTCTATTAAAATTTGAGGCCCCTCGGACCTCGGGTGTGTCTTCGATGGAAAACACTTTTTGTAAAAATTTGGAGCGATCGGCCCCTTGGGGACCCCAATATACAATTTTTAAATATCGCTATATCGCATCAGATCACGGCAAAGTCTGAGCTCTGTGCTTTGTGAGCAGCGCTGTTCGCTGCCGCTGCGTAATTTGGCGGATGATTTTGCTACAAGACGAGCACGCAGTGTGTGTGTTTGTGTGTATGTGTATCTCCGATTAGAGAATTTACAAGAAAAATTTTAATTTTTATGGGTATTATTCACTAAATCCATTTCTAACTTTAGAAAACCTAAATTTCGTAACAGTGTGTTTGTTTCTTATAAAAGTCCACGCCGTTTATCGTATCAATTTAATTCTTTTAGGAAGATTCATGTTTTCGCCAACAAAAGCCACTTTTTGGACGGTTTAAAATTGCGTTTCATTTATAATCCATACACAATTACTTAATTGTACTTAAATGTATATTTATCTGATTATATAAATTTGAAGCTATGTTTGTTATTTTTGGCGATATCGATTCTATAGTTTTCTGGGTGGCTGAGGTGGTCGACGTGTGGAGAAAGTAAGTCGGATGGTGGTCAGTTGGCGGGTGTTCAGTGTGCGGGTGGTCAGTTGGTTGGGTAAGTAGTCATCAGTGTAATATTCTCCTGGTGTTCCACTCTGTATTTTATGAAGAACCTCGTTCACCCAATTCGTTTGTAGCACGACATTTCAAATGATCTTTCATCTGGACCATAATTCATGAAACAACGGTACTCTTCTGTTTTTCTGGTAATGGGGAACACAAGATCTTCTGAATGACGCATCATTATGATAGTCGGTAATCTTGAGTGGAACTTTGATACTACGCCATCTTAACATCACAAAATCTAGACCCAATATCCTTAATCCTACGAACACGACTGTAATGTTCATCCACTCTCTTTACTTGATCTGTAAATACCATTTAAGGACTCACGATTGATCTGCATCTGCACAATTGAAAAATCAATGTACCACCTAAAGTACACACTAGTATATAGCATTCAATGATCTAAAAACAGAAGCAATTAGTGAAGAGTTGTCTTTCCTAAAGGTTGACTACCATATAGCAGGCTAATCAATTATATGCTTTTAAGCAAGATATTAGCGCGGAGCCGGGGGCTCCATCATATACATAAACAGGCAGTAAGGAAAACACCACAAGGTGGTGAAGGGGTTAATACCCTTTACTATGGAGGTAGGTTAGGTTGAGGTGGCTGTCAGTGAAACCGACAGACTTAGACCAGTAATGGTCCATTGTGATACCACACGGATCAGAAAAAATTCGATCCACCTACTCGAAGAACCAATTAGAGCTTCGTATGAAGCGTAGGAGACTACCAATATCAATGTTGATGAGATCATTAGTGTCGTTGTAGAAGAAAGCTCCCATATGGAGTTTACGCTTTTTTTTGGGGGTTGGGGCAAGTACAGAGAAGATGGACGATGGTCTCCTCCTCCCCATCATCCCACGCAGCTTCTGCAGAAGTCATTAGAGAAGACTCTAAGTCTTGCTGCAATAGCACCAATGTGCGATCTTTTTTGAGATATCGAACACTTGGAGCGTTTCGGAACCAGCTTGGGCCAGATATGCTTTGTCGCTATGCAAGTTGCAAGTTGATGGTATATCTGACCGAACACTGGAACCGGTTTTTGAATCAATTTGGTGAAAGCAAAACTGTCGCACTTGATATTTCCAAGGCATTTGACAGAGTTCGGCATCAAGCTCCCCAGGACTCTGATTAGTCTACAACACTCTTTCTCATTTTTAAATTCTCTATATTAACTTCGCGTGCCCGTGGCTGGCTAGCTGGCTGGTCAGATCTTGTGCTCAATTTTAACCCACTTCCCAAAGCCCTATTTTATTGAAATATTGCACGCATGTATATTTCCAGTGACAATACTTTCATTTTAAATAGGTCGGGGGCTTCCATACAAATTTTTTTCCCGGCATTTCATACTATAATGACTGGGTTCTGTGTGCGTTGTGTGATTTGCGCTGTGCACTGCGGGCAGCGCTGCCTACTTTACGATTGGAGTTCATTTGTTGTTGGGCTGCAGTGCTTCGTATGTGTTTTTATATTTCAGAATTTATAGTGGAATTCAGTCAGTATACTTTTGGTTATTAGAGAATTTACATGAAAAATTTTAATATTTAAATTCTCTATATTAACTTCGCATGCCCGTGTGTTTGTTTGTTTGTCGTGGAAACTTGCGATCAATTTTAACCCACTTCCCAAAGTCCGATTTCATTGAAACTTTGCACACATGCATAACTGCGATGACAACACCTTCTATTAAAATTTGGGCCCCCCGGGCCTCGGTGTCGTGTGGCCCTATACAAATTTTTTAAACAAATTAACCAGATTTTCTTAAAATTTTACACACCAGTGTATCTCCGATGAACAAAACTTTTTGTAGAATGTTTGGAGTGAACGGGCCCTGAGGCCCGAGGGGGCCCATACAAATTTTTTAAAAATTAGCCCGATTTCTTCAAATTTGAAACCCATATGTATCTCCGATGGACAAAACTTTTTGTACAATTTTTGGAGTGACCGGACCCTGAAGGCTCTGAGGCCCATATACATTTTTTAAAAATAATATTTATGGATTTGTGACATGTAAATACAGAGTAGAAGAGATAAGCAGAGGCATTTTATGAAACGCGCTAACTGGCCATAGTGAACAGAGCGAGAAACGTAATTTGTGGCAGCGAAACTCAGAAAAAATTCTTATGGTTTTTACTTGGCTTATTAAATATTAAATATATAATATTTTGTTAGTAGCTGTGCTTTAAGAAAACAGTTGGGCTTTCTATAGAGAAAGTTTTGTACGAGTATATGAAGAACTGGTTACGCACTCACACTGCTTTACAGCTTAACTCAACTCAAAAGAAAGAATTTTAATGGTACTTCGTACGTCGTTGGAATCTTGCGATAAATTTTTTAACCCACTTTCCAAATCATCGGGCATCATAAAATTTTTTAAAAAGTTTGTGGGGCCACAAATTCTTTTTTTTAATAAAATTAACCCGATTTTCTTCAAGTTTTATAGAAGTATGTATCTCCGATGGAAATCAATTGCGATCAATTTTTAACCCATTTCCCAAGGTCCGATTTTATTGAAATGCACACATGCGTATTTCCGGAGACAACACATTCTGTTAAAATTTGAGGCCCCTCGGGCCCCGGGGTCGGGGGGCTCCCATATAAATATTTTACAAAATTATACTCTATTTTTTTCAAATTGTACACACATGTGTATCACTGATAGACAACAATTTTTGTAAAAATTTTGAAGACCCCGGGCCCCGGGTTCGTGGGGCCCCATAAAATTTTTTTAAAAAAAATTAACCCGATTTTCTTCAAATTTTATATACGCGTGTATCTCCGATAGGTAACACTTTTGGTAAAAATTTTGGTGACCCCGGACGCCGGTTTCGTGGGGCCCCAAAATTTAAAAAAAAATGTATCTCCGATGAAAAACACTTTTTGTAAAATTTTTGGAGACCCCGGGCCCCAGGGTCATTGGGCCCCAAATTTTTTTTTTAAAAAATTAACCCTTTTTTTTTAAATTTTATATACGTGTGTATCTCCGATGGACAACACTTTTTGCAAAAATTTTGGTGGCTGGGGTCGTGGGCCCCATAAAAATTTTTCAAAAAAATTAACCCGATTTTCTTCAAATTTTATACACCTCTGTTTCTCCGATGGACAAAATTTTTTGTAAAGTTTTTGGAGTAAACGGGACCTGAGGCCCAAGGGGTGCTCATATAAATTTTTTAAAAATTAGCTAGATTTTCTTCAAATTTTTAACAAATGTGTATCACTAATGGACATAACTTTTTGTCAATTTGTTGGAGTGATAGGGCCATGAGACCCGACCCGTGTCTCCTATTAGAGAATTTAAATGAAAATTTTAATTTTTATGGGTTGTTTTTTTTTTAAATTTACTTTAAATTTTGGACATTTGTGTATCTCCGATAGACCGAATTTCTTGTAAAACTTTTTGAATCTTTGATTTGATTTTTTTCCCATACACATTTTTTTTACATATGTGTATCTCCGGTGAGAACAGTTTTTGAAAAAATTTCGAAGTATAATTTATTTTCCAAATTAACTCGGTTCAAATTCTCCTGTTATTTACATAAAAAATTTAATTTTTATGGGTTGTTCTTACATATTACTATTCATCCCTTGTCTGTTACTTCTAATCCAGTTCACTCCTTCGCCGATGACAGTACTTTTACCTTCTCACATAAGTTTGAGAAATGTCCCTCCCCCTCACATGTGGAACTCAAACATCTACGTATGTTTATAGGGGTATTTTCCTGTATATGTTATTAGGGGTGCCGTGAGATAAGGCCAAGTGACATAAGGCCAAATTCTAGCATTTGGCCATTTGACACTTTCATAAAGCGACATAAAGCCTGTGTTTGCCTTGCTCAATTGATTTAAATTCAGAAATTATTTTTTGGCTTGAAAGTTATAGACACACTTAAAAATACTGTGCGCTCAATTTATATTTAACTACCTCAAGTGGTCGGCGTTGCCCGTGGCCGGTGACTGGTTTTTGTTATTGAAAAATAAAAAAAAAACATATTTGGTCGTATGTCTCAAAATAATTTGGCCTTATGTCGCTTTCACCGTTTACTTTAAATTTTAGACATATCATCTTTTGTCACGGCACCGTTATTAGGCATATAGGCCCGTCCAATTGTATGCAATTAAAAAACCATGTGAACGCAGAAACCTGCACAAATGCAATTTAAAAAAAACAACCCATAAAAATTAAAATTTTTCATCTAAATTCTCTAATCGCAGAAATTGATATGGGAGCCCCTCGATCCTGGGCCATTTTTTTTTGTAGGAGAAAATCATCGAAACAGACATTTGACATCATATGTTAAAATTGAAAATGCTCAAATTTTATTCTGAGCACTTAGAGCACGCTCATACTCTGAGCAAATAAGAAACACGAACATTTATCTTGAGAACTCTTTGACTGCTCTGAACTAATTTATGAAAACGCGAAATGACAGAATATTGCGAAAACTTGTTGTTCTATCTGTAAGTTGATATCGACAACAACAAAAAACGACATCAATAAAAATACAATTCAGTAAATAAAAATGTAAGTTGAAGTAAGCATAAAACATTTATGTCTCGTTTCATTTGCTGGGTTCATTTGTGCGTGAGCTAAGATTTCTCTCTCTCTCTCTCTTCACCAAAAAGACCATGCAGCGCACCCGACTGCGCAGCACACACCGCACAAAGTCCATAAAGGGCGACGAATATCTGATGCCAGTATAGATATTTAAAAAATGTATAAGGGCCTTGCGGCCGAACCCGGGACCCGATCACTACCAAATTTTCGAAAAAGTATTGTTTATTGGGTATACACATGTGTGTAAAATTTGAAGAAAATCGGGTACATTTTTTAACATTTTTGTATGGGAGCCCCCCGACCCCGCAGCCCGAGGGGCCTCAAAATTTAATAGAAAGTGTTGTATCCGGAAATACACATGTGTGTATTATATTTCAATAAAATCAGGCTGTAGGAAGTGGGTTAAAAATTGATTGCAAGAATCCATCACAAATCCACAAACCCAAAAGCCCACAAACCCACAAACACACGGGCAAGTGAAGTTAATATAGAGAATTTAAAAACTGTGCACAAGTCAGCAGGAATTGTTACTCCTCTCACACAGCTTCACTATTATCAGAAAATCAATCTTAAAACAAGCGACCGATTGGAAAAGTAAAATAATAACTTCAAAATTCTTAACACTTTTTTTTATAAACAAAATAGGCGCGTGTTGCTTGCTGCCAATGAATTTATTTATAAAGACCAATCGAACAATTCAACTCGAATTTTTAACAAAACAATAACTCGATTACTTTTCCACGCCTTTAACTGGTAATCGAAAAGGAGGAAGTGAATCAATCTTAAATTGGCATGTTCTGCCAATTCAAAAAACAACAAAAAATAAGTAATAGCAAAGAAAGAAAATGCTCTTCATTTTCAAATAAACAACACCAAAGTGATCTCAAAAAATTTTAGCAAATAACTAATAAAACGAAAAGCCACCACAGATACCCCCCCCCCAGTGAAAGCCAAAAAACAAGATACTTATTAGGTTTAAAAAATGAATAGGGGTTCTAGAAACTCTTCCTCCACGAGTCGACGAATGACCCAGAGAATCAGGTGACAGAATTGCTGAAATACCAAAATTCGAAGGAACAGTTTTTCTGGGTTTCACGATAGGAAGATTCATTTTGACAGGCGAAAGCGGAAGCTAAATTCCCCTCAAACGATCTTTTGAAATTTTGGTGCATTTACCATTAATATCAATAATAAATGATTTGTCGTAACAACCAATTACTAAATGAGGTCCGGTATATGGAGGTTGTAGAGATTAACATAAAGCATCCGTTCTGAGGAAAACGTGTGAACACTGTTTTAAATCTTTGCTTATAAACCCAAAAGTAATGAAAGTTCCCAGAAAATTTGTGATTCGAATTGGGCTTCTTGATTCGTTATAATGGATACTGGAACGCCAAAAACAAGCCATCCAAACAGAATATACATCCTTGGCGACAGTGGCGGTGAGCCATGATCCTCGAATCTTTTCTAACGGAAAGCACACACAACATTTGTGGTTATCAATCTAACTAAGGCTTTGATTTCTGGATTTATGAAAAGCATCGAAAACCATTTGTCGAAAATTTCGTGGAATAAAGGGTCTTGGAGGGTCTGCAGAAGTTTAGCAGTAGATATATTTATTGGACCCGAAAGAAACCGGAAATTGTTCCAATTTCAATGCTGAATTAGAATTTAAAATTTCTAGCAACTCGGCATCGTCAGTCTGCGCACCCGCGATAGCTGTATAATCAATGATTTCGGGAAATGAAATTTGACTAATACGTGACAGCACGTCAGCGCCCACATTATCGATACCAGACATATGCTGAATGTCCGTTGTAAACTAGCTAATAAAATCCAGATGTCTGAACTGTCGTTGAGATGCTTTTTCCAGGTTCTGACGAAAAGCGAAGACTAGAGGTTTATGATCAGTAAAAAGTGTGAACTTTCTACCTTCTAGAAGATATCGGAAATGCTTGATACCGGGATATGCGGCCAAAAGTTCGCGGTCATAAGCACTGTATCTCTTTTGCACTTCATTGAGACGAACCGAGAAGAAATTGAGGGGATGCTAGGTATCAGAAACAAAATGCTGTACCAAACCCCCTATTGATGAGTCAGAGGCCATAATAGCCAACGGTGCCGAGATATTTGGGTGAGATAAAAGAATAGCTTGGCATAACTTTTCTTTACATTTCTCAAAAGCTTCAATGCTGGAGAAGATACAACTCACAGGGATCTTACTATTCTTCTTGTATCCCTTAAGGAAATCAATCAGTAAGTTTTCATCCTCAGCAGCATTTGGGATAAAACGTCTATAAAAGTTGATTATACCAAGAAAATATTTTAACTGTTTGCCATAAATAGGTCGTCAAATCTTTTTAATTACTTCAATATAATCAATTCAAAGGTAAAATGCCTTGCCCAGTAACTGAATGTCCCAAAAAGGAAACATTTTCAGAAGCACACATTTATCAATTTTCCGAGTTCCGCAAATCTTTGAAAAATAATTTTTAAGTGTTCCAAATGATCCGTAAAATTCTTGGAAGCAACCACGACATCGTCCAAATATACGAAACAAAAGCTTAGTCCCAACAGAACGAAATGCATCAAACGTTGGAAAGATTGTGCTGCGTTTCGAAGTCCAAAAAGTAATTTTGCAAAACTTGAAGGAGTTGAAATAACTGTTTTCGGAATATCGGAAGGTTCAATGGGAATTTGGTGATAAGCATGGACGAGTTCTAAACTGGTATGCAAAATCTCGGAGATGAGGAATGGGATAAAGGTCTGCAATAGTAACTTTATTGAGAGCTCGGTAGTCTCCACACGGCCGCCATTCCCCTTTCTTTTTCATGATCAAGTCTAGAGGGCTAGACCATGAACTTTTACTTTGTCTACAAATACCCAAATCCATCATTTTTTCAAATTCCGCCTTGGAAATGGGGAGCTTGTCCGGAGCCAGTCGACGAGTTTTACAGGCAATCGGTGGTCCAGTAGTTTCTAACCGATGCGTCACATTATGTTTAATTTCGGAAGTTCCGATTGCATACTGCGTGACTTCATGAAAGTTTTTAATTAAATTTCGAATTTCAGTTTGTAGGGCCGATGTAACGATGTTGGAAATAGACGGTACCTGTGAGGTGAACAGGCTACCAGTAGTATGCAGAGAGGTTAATGGGTCTATGAGCCTCTGTCTCTGTAAATCGACTAGGAATCCTGTTTGTTTAAGGAAATTCGCTCCTATAGTTGGTATCGAACATCTGCCACAATTAATTCCCAACTGAATTTACGACGAAGACCAATATTTAATTTCAAAGATTTTGAACCTAATGCCTTTACAGGTGTACCATTAGCTGCAAACAAATAAAAGACTAAAGTCGTAGAAGGAAATTTGCAAAATTTTGGAGGTATTACAGAAACGTCGGCCCAGTATCAATTAAAAATTTAGTTCGAGAATTAATTTGGAGAATTAAAAGACGGCAAGACATATGACCATCAAGAACCTGCCGTCACTTGCTGATGGTCACTTATTTTTTTTTTGAAAGCGAAGTATTTGAATTTTAAATTTTGAGAAGTGTATACAATCGGTATACACTAGGCACTTCTGTGCCTTGTCGCCAAATCTACGGTGATAGAAATATTCACCAGTTTTTAATAGGGAGCTGTCACACAATTTCCCTGCTGAGAAGGACTCTTAGAATTTTCGCGAGAAGAAATTCTAGATCTAGAGGAACTTCGTACATTGTGATAATTTAAAGAGTTTTGTGTTGTAAAGAATGACATTTCCATTAACATTTGATTTTGAAATTTTCAAAAGATTCTACCAGATGTATTGTCGCATGTGAACTTTGATTATTGGATATCTCATTGACCACATAGTTTTCTATGGTGGAGACTTTACCAGTAGTGTCATTACCAGCATTCAATCGAAACAATGCTAAAAGTTGTGAAGGCTTTTTGTCACCCAATGTCAATCCGCTCTTCAAACTATGCAAACGAGTTTTTTCG
Source organism: Nephrocerus scutellatus (assembly GCA_947095585.1). Taxonomy (NCBI): domain Eukaryota; kingdom Metazoa; phylum Arthropoda; class Insecta; order Diptera; family Pipunculidae; genus Nephrocerus; species Nephrocerus scutellatus. The sequence goes on from OX352762.1 coordinate 82,223,388, forward strand.
GACTCTCCCAAAGTACGCACAACCTCATTTTTAAAAGTTGTGTAAGGAGTTGGCCTTTTATCTCGAAGAATCAAATCAGAGAAAGTATTGTGCAGCCTCGAGTCTAGAGCTCCCACTGCATGCGAATATATTGTCGATTCAGACTTGATTCCTGCGACATTGAACTGTTGTTCCAAAATATATAACCACACAGTCGGATTCTGATTGAATAACGGCTGCGGAGACTTGAAAGCATCGTATGCCACTTCCCCAACACAAGATACATTTTCGTTAGAAACGTTAGGAAGAAGTGAAACACCACTTCCACCAGCATCAAAACTCCCCTGCAACAACGATTTACGAAATTCTGCAATTTTGTTTTCAATAAAAACCGTCGACTCGGTTTTGTCTAAAGAATCCAGAACCCCGCCTACCATATTCCGATCAGGAACAATTTTTGGGCCACACATTGTTAAAATATCTTCAACAGGTGAAGGAGTACGTAGCGACATTCAATTAAATATTCAAGTAGTGTAAAATCACAAAATTTAAAAAACAAATTTTAGCTTGTTAAGATAAAAATGTTTACAATATGAGACTCTGGTGTTATTAATTAAAAATGAAATACTTACAGATTTTATAAATTAATTAAGTGCCAGAAAACGAAAACAAAATCTCAAAATGAAAAACACGATTTATCGAAAAGAATAACAAACTGTTAAACCCATAGAAAAAAAAAATTAAAAATATGAAAATAAATTTAAAAAATTTAAACTTACCATTTCTAAAATCAAATCCTTAGAATAAAACAAAAATCAATTTTTATTTTTATTTTGGATTTTTCTATATTTTTTTTTTTTAAACCTAAAATATTTATTCATTAAATAGATAAATTCTTTCCTAATTTTTTACAAGAAAATAACATCAATTACTGAAATCGACTCCAGTCGAATTGATGATGAAGTTTTGTCCGAACTCAATAGAAAGGTGATTGTTGATTAATAGATTGATTGAATTGCTTGATAATGTTGTTCAATGACGTCCGAAATGTTAAAGAAATTCTCTCTTCCAGATCTCGTCGGGGTCACTAATTATAAAGGGGTATTTTCTTATATACGAGTATGTTATTAGGCCTAAAGGCATGTTCTTTGCATTTCATTACATTTGAAATGCGTGTCCAATGGTACGCATGCACAAATGCAATTTCCAAAAAATTGTGCACAAGTCAGCAGGAATTGTTACTCCTCTCACACAGCTGCACTATTATCAGAAAATCAATCTTTAAAACAAGCGACCGATTGGAAAAATAAAAGAATTGTTTCAAAACACTATTTTTATTAACAAAATAGGCGCGTGTTGCTGCCAATAAATTTATTTATAAAAAAAACAACCCATAAAAATTAAAATTTTTCTTGTAAATGCTCTAATCGGAGATACACACACACACACCAAATGACGCAGCGGCAGCGAACAGCGCTGCTCACACAGCACAGAGCTCAGACTTTGCCGTGATCTGATCCGATATAGCGATATTTAAAAATTGTATATTGGGGTCCCCAAGGGGCCGATCGCTCCAAATTTTTACAAAAAGTGTTTTCCATCGAAGACACACATGTGTACAAAATTTAAAGAAAATCGGGTAAATTTTGTAAAATATTTGTATGGGAGCCCCCCGAACCCGAGGTTTGAGGGGCCTCAAATTTTAATAGAAAGTATTGTCACCGGAAATATACATGTGTGCAAAATTTCAATAAAATCGGGCCATTGGAAGTGGGCTAAAAATTGATCAGAAAATCTGACCAGCCAGCCAGCCACGTGCACGCGAAGTTAATATAGAGAATTTAAAAACAATGGGACAATTACAATTTAATTTTTAACAAAACAATAACTAGACTTCTTTCGACTTTTACAAACAATCTTTTTACACGTCTTTAACTGGTGATCGAAAAGGAGGAAGTGAATCAATTTAAAATGCCGGAAGGGCATGTTCTGCCAATGTTCAAAAAACAAGAACAAATAAAAACCACCCATAAAAATTAAAATTTTTCATGTAAATTCTCTAATAACCACAACTATACTGAATTCCACTATAAATGCTGAACTGCAACTAACACCAAACCAACCCCAATCGTAAAGCAAGCAGCGCTGCCCACAGCGCACAACGCATACAGAACACAGTCATAATAGTATGAAATGATCTGATGCCGGGGAAAATAAATGTGTATGGGAGTCCCCAGACCCCGCTGCCCGATCACTCTTAAATAAAGTATTGTCACCGGAAATATACACGTGAGCAAAATTTCAATAAAATTGGACTTTGGGAAGTGGGTTAAAAATTGAAGACAAGATCTGACCAGCCAGCCAGCCACGGGCACGCGAAGTTAATATAGAGAATTTAAAAGATTTTATGGGCGCCACTTGTGCGCCTTGTGGCCCGATCACTTCTAAATTTTTACAAAAAGTTTTTTTTTATCGGAGATACATATGTGTTAAAAATCGAGTTAATTTTAAAAAAAATATGTGGGCGCCCCTCGACTTTGGACCTGATTACTTTTGAATCTTTATAAAAAGTGTTGTTATCGAAGATACACATGTGTACAAAATTTAATGAAAATCGGTTTAATTTTAAAAAAATTATATTGGCACCCCTCGGCCTTAAGGACCGATGGGCTTCAAATTGCTATAAAAAGTATTGTTATCGGAAATACAGATGTGTACAACATTTTAAAAATATCGGGTTATTTTGAAAAAAAATCTTCTCTGAGACCCTAGCGTCTCCAAATTTCAATAGAAAGTGTTGTCACCGGAAATACACATACACAATAAAATCGGGCTTTAGCAAGTGGATTATAAATTGATCGCAACATTCCACGACAAACAAACAAACAGATTCACGGGCACGCGAAGTTACGTAATATAGAGAATTTAAAAAACAGCCCATAAAAATTAAAATTGTTCATGTAAATTCTCTAGTAGGAGATACATATGTGTGCAGAGTTTGAATCGGGTTAATTTGGAAAAAATTAATATGAGCCCCTTCACTTCAAAATTTTTTTCAAGAACTGTTGTCACCGGAGATATACATGTGTAAAAAAATTTATGTGGGTGCCCCCGACATTGGTGCCCGATCGCTTCCAACTTTCAATAGTAAGTGTTGTCATCGGTGATATACATGTGTTTAAAATTTGAAGAAAATCGGGTAAATTTTTAAAAAACTTATATAGGCACCCCTCGAGTCCTAGGGCCAGATCACTCCAAAAAATGTACAAAAAGTTTTGTCCATCAGAGATAAACATGTCTTTAAAATTTGAAGAAAATCGGGTTAATTTTTAAAAAATTTATATGGGCACACCTCAGGCCTCAGCGCTCGATCACTCCAAAACTGTTTAAAAAAAGTTTTGTCCATCGGAGATACACACGTGTGTAAAATTTTAAGAAAGTCGGCTTAATTTTTTTAAAATAATTTTATGGGGCCCAACGACCAAAATAAAAATTATTACAAAAAGTGTTATCCATCTGAGATACACATGTGTATAAAATTTTAAGAAAATATTTGAATGGGAGCCCCCCGAACTGAGGTCCGAGGTATTGTCACCGGAAATATACATGTGTGCAAAATTTAAATAAAATCGGGCTTTGGGAAGTGGGTTAAAAATTGGTCAGAAAATCTGACCAGCCAGCCAGCCACGTGCACGCGAAGTTAATATAGAGAATTTAAAAAATTAAAAACACTCGTCTTTGTCAAAAATGGACACCTATTGAATTGAAAAGAGCCTGCTTGATTGGACTAGTAACTACCTTTCTGACCGTTCAATCCAGGTCATATTGGACGGTTTCAAATCCAACGTTCACCGCATAAACGCCGGTGTTCCACAATGGTCTGTTTTGTGTCCGAAAGTCTTTCTAATTTTCATTAATGATCTCCTATCAGCTACTTCTAATCCAATTCATTTTTTCGCTGACGACAGCACTCTTAATAGCTTTTCTTATGAGCGCGCCCCTCTTCATCGCAAGGGGAGCTTGAATAGCATAACAAGCTGGTGACTACACAAAATAGAAGAATTTAACGCTTCCAAAACCCAATGCTGCCTTCTGTCGTGTAAGCTCAATTTAAACCCCCAACTTTTATCCATGAATGGATCCTGCATCGAAGAAACTGAAAAACACGCAATAGTCGATATGTGCGTCAACAACAAGCTTCGTTGGATGACCACATATTCGCCATCGCTAAGAATGCTGCGAAATGTTTACATTTCCTTAAACGGTGCAAGATGTATACTTCACTTCCTCAGGCCTGGCTAGTTTTTAAATTCTCTATATTAACTTCACTTGCCCGTGGCTGGCTGGCTGGTTGGCTGGCTGGCTGGCTGGCTGGCTGGCTGGCTGGCTGGCTGACTGGCTGGCTGGCTGGCTGGCTGGCCAAATCTTGTGATCAATTTTTAACCCACTTCCTACAGCCCGATTTTATTGAAATTTTGCACACATGTATATCTCCAAAGACAACACTTTCTATTAAAATTTGAAGCCCTCGGGCCGCGTGGTTCCCATACAAATATTTTACAAAATTTACCCGATTTTCTTTAAATTTTGTACACATGTGTGTCTTCGATGGAAAACACTTTTTGTAAAAATTTGGAGCGATCGGCCCCTTGGGGACCCCAATATACAATTTTTAAATATCGCTATATCGCATCAGATCACGGCAAAGTCTGAGCTCTGTGCTTTGTGAGCAGCGCTGTTCGCTGCCGCTGCGTCATTTGTGAATGATTTTGCCACAAAACGAGCACGCAGTGTGTGTGTGTGTGTGTATCCTCGATTAGAGAATTTACAAGAAAAATTTTAATTTTTATGGGTTGTTTTTTTTCACGCACATACGTGTCTGCACAAAAAGTGTTTTCCATCGAAGACACACATTTTGTAAAATATTTGTATGAGAGCCCCCGACCCCGCGGCCCGAGGGGCCTCAAATTTTAATAGAAAGTGTTGTCTTGGGAGATATACATGTGTGCAAAATTTCAATAAAATCAGGCTGTAGGAAGTGGGTTAAAAATTGATCACAAGATTTGGCCAGCCAGCCAGCCAGCCACGGGCTAGTGAAGTTAATATAGAGAATTTAAAAAAACAACCCATAAAAATTAAAATTTTTCTTGTAAATTCTCTAATCGGGGATACACACACACACACTGCGTGCTCGTTTTGTGGCAAAATCATTCACCAAATGACGCAGCGGCAGCGAACAGCGCTGCTCACAAAGCACAGAGCTCAGCTTTTGCCGTGATCTGATGCGATATAGCGATATTTTAAAATTGTATATTGGGGTCCCCAAGGGGCCGATCGCAAAAAGTGTTTTCCATCGAAGACACACATGTGTACAAAATTTAAAGAAAATCGGGTAAATTTTGTAAAATATTTGTATGGGAGCCCCCCGACCCCGCGGCCCGAGGGGCCTCAAATTTTAATAGAAAGTGTTGTCTTGGGAGATATACATGTGTGCAAAATTTCAATAAAATCGGGCTGTAGGAAGTGGGTTAAAAATTGATCACAAGATTTGGCCAGCCAGCCAGCCAGTCAGCCAGCCAGCCAGCCAGCCAGCCAGCCAGCCAGCCAACCAGCCAGCCAGCCACGGGCAAGTGAAGTTAATATAGAGAATTTAAAAATAATAGCAAGGCACAATGCTGAATTGCGTTTACACAAAGAAAGTAAATGCACTTCATTTTCAAATAAACAACAAATTTCAAAAATTTTTAGCAAATAACTAATATAATGAAATAAAAGTAGCCACATGTTAAGCACTTAGGTAATTGTTTGATGAAAAACCTCTCAGATATCGAACACGGCAAAGTGCGGTACCGTTTTCGATTCATTCGATTCACTCAGAATAGAAAGGAGAAGGTGGAAGATTCTGTAACACTACTGGCCAACTTGAGCATTAGCTTCTACCTCAACCTAACCTAACCTAACCTTACATTATGTAGAAGTCACAATTTTTATGGTTATTTGAAGGGTGACTATTTCGATGTAATTAAATCTGGATAAAGATGGATTAAATTAACGTTTAACTTCTAAATATAAGAAATGTGCATTTAAAAATAAATCACCAATAATGATACACTGTTATAACGAAAATTTCTCACTTTTTATGAACCTTAAGCTGTGTCCATGAAACCTTTTTTTTAAATAGCAGACTAAACAAAATTGTTCATTAGTTCTAATAAGGCATTCAGAGATGGCAGTATTGCCATTCCCGGAAAAGTGAGGCAAAAATAATTTAAATTATAATACATGGTCACTCTGTACGACAAAGCTGCAATCTGTAGGTATGTTGCAATGTACAATTTTAGGGCTGGAGACAAGAAAACTCGAACTAGAATAATATATTCATGAAAGATATTATTCAATTGATTAAAACGATGCTCTAAACTCGATAGCACCAGTATTTAATGTTGATAATACAATCTGAAATTAAGGTCGTAGAAATGCAAAGAAGAATTTTTAGGTAAAACTGTAAGCTACAGGTGCAGGTGCTAATTAAGGCCTTCGTGTAGTCAAGGAATCATCATCATCATATTTGGCTCTACAACCGGGGTCCGGTCTTGGCCTCCCGCAAAAAGTCTTTCCACCGGCCCGATTTTGAGCCGATGTCATCCAATTTTTCATCTCTAAACTCTGGGCGTCATGGTCTAAGCCATCCTTCCAGCGTATGATTGGACGGCCTCGCTGTCGTGTTTCATCGTATACCAAGAAAAACTTTTTTTATAATTAGCACACAGGAATTTACACCCTTATAATATTTGGGTAGAAGAAGGAAAGAAAGTGTTGTGCAAGTTGAGTTTACATTCGAGCACTCACAAACTAGAATGTGCTCATAAACCCACACTGATGTCTGGCTCTGCATCTTTCTTATTTCATACATTAACTCAACCGTACATGTGAATACAGCTGTATACGGCAACTGTACATCACAGCTTGTATCATATGTACTTGTACTCGTAAATCAGGTGCCCAGTGCGGTGAGAAAAATTCGGTTGTTTATTGGACTCGCCGGGAATCGAACCCGGTGTCCTACGAGTGGGAGCCAATGCTTCTAAACACTGCACCACCGACATTAAAATTGCGCAATTAAGCGCGATATAAATAAAAATGTTTTTATAATTAGAAAATTTGTTGGCAATTCTACTGCTTTGTAGAAAATGAGTATCCTTAGCCTAATTGTTGCTACATACAGTGTGTATCCGTTAAGATGGCAAATACTTAAAGGGATGATTCCTGGATTAATTTCGTGAAAAAAATCGTATGGGAGGGGGGGGGGTCTATTTTCTCCCCCTGCAGTGTACGTAGCGTTTTAATGCGAAAAGATGTACTTTTGACCTTACATCAACTCTTGAACCCTTCTAGCTACAAGATCGCTGTTGGTTTTTTTTTTGAAAATAATTACATTTCTAAGATCATACAATGTACATTTTTTTAAATTCTTAAAACCATTACCGATATAAACGTCAGATAAAAAAAATTTATTTTTTAATTTTGTTTTCAAACGCGATTATTTCAAAAAATGCTCTCGGATAATTTTTTTTTGACAAATGCAGTATTAAAGCCTGTTTAATTTTCTACAGATCCACCTCACAATGTTTCTAGATTCGGTCAACAAGAGCAGGGTTAAATTTGAAAGTTGGTAAAATGAAAGTTCTTTTAACAAAAATCTAATATAAATTAATGTTATATAAACTAATACACTAGAAATTATAATAAAATAAAATATATAATATATAAAAATATAACTTTTGAACGCTTCTAGCTACAAGGCCACATGATCCTTTTTGAAAGAAAATCAAGTTTTTAAGATCAAACAATATACATTTTTTTAAATCCATGAAACTATTACTGATAAGAACGTCGTAAAAGTCAAAACAATTTTTATTTTTTTTAATTGTATTTTCAAAAATGCTCTCAGATGATTTTTTTTTACAAATGTAGTATTAAAGCCTATTCAATTTTCTACAAATCAATCAATCATGTCACAATGTTTACACATTAGGTCAACAGAGCAGAACTAAAATTAAAAGTTTGTAAAATGAGTTTTAAGAAAAAACAAAAAAGGAATGTAAAACTCTACTTTCAAGTAAACAAGGGGTGACCATATAAATTTTTTAAAAGTTAGCCCGATTTTCTTTAAATTTTATACACATTTGTATCTCTGATGACAACACTCTCTTTTAAAACTTTGACCCAATATAAATTTCTTAAAAATTAACCTGATCATGGACAACACTTTTTGTAAAAATATGGAAGTGATTGGGCTCTAGGGCCGAGGTTTGCCAATTTAAATTTCTTCAAAATTAATTCGATTTTATTCAAACTTTGCACAAATGTGTATCTGCGATAAGGGAACTTATATGAAAAATATAAATTTTTGTGGTTTTTTTTTTAATTTGCGCACGGGTATGCTTGCACAGCGTGGCGTTAACGAAAAGGAGGAACGGAGGAGGTGTTTATGAGCTTGTGTTTTGAATGTCTGTTGTTCATAGCGATGTGAAAAAACAGAGCTTGGCAAGCATTGTACATACGTGTTGTACGGCTGAACAGCAAATTTCTGAAGGAGGATGAGGGCTGATTAGCATTTAAAGCGGCACGAGTATTGTGGTTGAGTTCAAGGAGAGGTGACATGCAACTGGCTATTTCTCTTGCGCATCGCTAGTGGAAGAAGCGATAAAACAGTGACAATCAGGAAACGTTTCTGCGGTATTTAAGCTAATCTTTTCACTACACAATGTTTTCGTCACCGATAAGTTTTATCGCACGATTTTGTTTTCTATTTAGCAAATGCAAGCTTGTCTTATGTTCACCTGACTAGATATGAAAATTGTACACAAGTTTGGGACGAATAAAAGCCTTGTAGCCAGATAAGAGGAAGTGAAATATTTCTCGCACCGCGGTAGAAAATCTAAACATTTCACAGCAATTTTGGCGACTATGTGAATATGTGATCATTCCAGCAATGCTTGTCGCTAACGCACACACCAAGTCTTGCGAGTCTTTTAGTTTTCTTGATGCAAGTGCTATTTATGGATAATGGCAGTGGATTTACGATTTGCTTAGACGAAAGGAGATTGGGTTTCGGAAGCGGTAAATTCTACTCGATTGTTTTCTCCCCAGTTTATTATTATACTGTTCCAGTCAGAATTTAACATGCTTAACATACGTAGTTGTTCGAGTTCCATATAAGAAGATTATTAATAAAAATGAAAAAAAGTGTCGGAGACAAAATCCGTACTGCCGTCACTAAGGATTTTTTTAATTTCAAGATATCTCACGAGCTGATAATTGATCAACGTTTCCATGTCCTTAGAAAGAAATGTTGAAGTGCTATGGTTCGGTACGAAGAAGGAGACGGCTTGCCTTTTTGGGAATAGGCTGGACAAAGGATGTTTTTCAACTTCTCTTGAAGTGTCCAGAAGAATAGAATTGATTGATAGAAAAGTATACGCAATGGTAATGCTAGCTCGGAAAAACAGCTCTGCAGAGCTAGTAGGGATTTGTGAGTGTTGAGTTCATTTAAAACTCTAGCCACTGCACGAGTACGCAAGTAAATCTATCTCAAAGAATATTCAATACCCGGAGGTAAGAGCGGCAACAATATGCAATTTGGATGTGTGGAGCTAGCTGCAAAATGCGCAGCACATATATTGGACTTGTCCTTAGAGCTGACAGCTGGATTGTCAGTATAAATGAGCGTTGGAATCGATGACGAGGTGGAATTTTCAATTCTTTTTACGAATAATCAAAAAATGTTACTACCTCTTGGAGATTGTAGTATTCGCCTCAATTTTTGGTCGTAGGCGAATCTGACCCGCCGAAATTTTTTCGGTTTTTTTAATAAAGATTTACTTTGTAAAATCGAAAGCATACCTCCCTAATCCTAGCAGCGTCTTTACAGCTTGAGTTGCACCATACATCTTCCTTTCGTTTGACAGATTTATTCCTAAAAGAAATAAAGTCGCTCATACCAATAAGAATGATGTTCGTGATCGCATCAGCGATGGCATACACGTTGCTATCGTAGAACAATAGCTAGCAGTTAAAACTCACAAGGAAGTTCTTGATGCCTTTCTGGCTTTCTCGTATTGCCATACTATTCTTTTGGGTGATTTTCCTCTATAGCCGCGTGATTTATTAACGAGAAATAAGCTGATAGAATACAATAGTCGGATGAGTTTAGAGGCGATAATACATTGACTAAGTAATTATCATGATGAGAGGCAAGAAACAAGTCAAGGTTGTTAGCGGAATTATTTGCAATATTAGGTATTTTTATAGGCGAATGGGTGACAAACGTTCCGAGAGTAATAACTTCCCACGGAAAGCTTCTCACAATTTGCCGTTCGGATCCGGTCTTAAATTGTAGGGCCCTTCCATTTGTGTCCAAATATAATACATGCACAACACAAATGGTCGCGAGAAGCTAGGCCTTGGACTGCAACGGTCTGTCGCGCCAAATGTTATTATTATTTTTATAGGCTCATTTACAAGCTCAGTAGGTTTATTTATTTCAGCGAATTTTTCAACAAACATTCCTTTGGGTGTTTTCTGGCCAGAATGGCGAAGCCACCCAGAATTGTGTACATTTAAAATTGCCGCAGAAACGATTTCAGTGTGAGGATATTGTGTTACAATTGTTCAAATTGAATAATACAGTGCTTCAAAGTCGAGTTGAATTACTGTCTAATTTCGGGATTCTATAAATGAATACTATGTTTGCAACGCAATCTTTATACGACTTACGCTTTGATAAAACTTCGTTCTCGCTCTCGGTATTACTGTAGCTCTTGATCGAGATTCCTCTCGGCCTTTTAATTCGTTAAAAAGGGTTTTTGAGCCTTAGACATTTTGCCTATATTTAGGGCTCCAATTATAAAGTAAACTGGCTTTTCGGGTTCGTTTACTTCAGACCAAAGAAGGCTAAAGAAACGGACAGGGAAACCAACGCCAAAACCACAGAAACGCCATCAAAACCTGGGCAACAAAGTCTGACAAAGAGACCAACACATCCCACCACTGCCAACACTAAAGCCAAACCCATTGACCGAACACGGAAACCTGGTCACTTGGGACACAAGGTCGGTATAAAGGCCTCAAAGAAGCACGGCTTATCGGCGTACAGGTTAAAAAAGCCTCCCACAACTGTAGCAAGTCAGGGTATACAGGCTGATCCAAATAGCCCAAAAACAAAACAAAGCGATGAGATGTGTGCAAATAAACTTGCATAGGTCAAAGGCAGCTACTGCCAATCTCTGCCACCTCTTCGCAATCAAAAACTGGGACATTGCTCTTATCCAAGAGCCCTGGACCAAAAACGAAAAAATTCTGGGATTCCCAAGTAAACTAGGTAAGTTGATTTATGACAAAGAAAATGGGAGACCAAGGTCAGCAATTCTGTGCCGTCACTTCCTCAACATTTACTCCATAAACCAATTTATTTTCAGAGATTTAGTCGCGATCTCCGTAGAGACGCTCTCGCCACAAGGAAGCAAGAGCACCACAAACTTTGCAGCTGCCTACTTCCCAGGCGAGGACGAAGATCCCCCTCCAGAGGCAACACAGAGCTTCATCAACTTCTGTACAGCTCAAGGTCAAAAATATATAATCGGATGCGATGCAAACGCACACCACGTAGTCTGGGGAAGCACCAACACTAACATCAGAGGTGAGCAACTCTTTAACTATTGTTCATCTAAAAATATTATGATAAACAACATGGGGAACGATGCAACCTTCATAAACGCCATACGGAGCGAAGTACTGGATCTTACCCTATCCGATACAATGACGGCCAGCACGATCCATAAATGGCTCGTAATGAAAGAGGCATCATTTTCCGACCACATGTATATTAGATTCAATATTGAAACTCCTAACAGGGCTCAATCCCTTATAAGAACCCCTAAACATACCAATTGGCAAGTCTACTCAGACCAACTCAAATGTAACTTAACTGGTATATGTACCCCAATTAACTCTATTGCTGAACTTGACAACTCAGCAAACGACCTTACCGAGGCAATCATAAACGCCTACCACGCAAGTTCCCCTATAATTCGCATCAGGTGCACCAGGGACGTTCCATGGTGGAATCATGACGTCGAGGCTAAACGAAGAGAAGTTCGTAAACTCTTTAACAAAGCCAAGCGTACACACACCTGGACGGCCTATAAAACTGCCCTAACCAGATACAACGTGGCTTTAAGGGACAGCAAAAGAAAAAGCGGGAGAGAGTTTTGCGAAAGCATCGACACACTGCCAACAGCTTGTCGACTACACAAAGCCCTCTCACTTGACCACAATAATCCACTTGGTTCGGTGAAAAAACCTGACATCCTCTAGACAAGAAACTCTTGAGTGTCTGGTTAAGAGTCACTTTCCCAAGTGCATCATACTGGATAATCAAGAAGTATACGAGGATATAAAAATGCACCTACACCTTATCTCAACTGAAGCCTACAGACGCTCAGCCAGCATCTTCCTACCAGAAAGCATCCGCTGGGCGATAAACTCTTTCGGTCCATACAAGTCTCCAGGTGGAGACGGGCTGTATCCAATCCTCCTGCAGAAAGGCATTAAATTAGTAGAACCAGTACTCGTAAAACTCTACAGAGCCAGTCACAGCCTAGAATACGTTCCAAGGTGCTGGAGAGATGTGCGGGTTCTATTCTTACCAAAAGGAGGAAAGAAATCCCCCGAGGATACTAGGTCGTATAGACCTATCAGTCTTACATCCTTCATCCTAAAGTCTATGGAGAAAATAATAGGCCATTACGTAAGGTCGAATGCTCTCCAACGAACTCCCTTGAATACCAGCCAACACGCATACCAGACTGGTAAATCGACGGAAACAGCACTACATGAGCTGACAACTGAAATCGAAGACACACTTCGAAGCAAAGAAATGGTATTATGCGCCTTCATCGACATACAAGGCGCTTTTGACAACACAAGCTTCGAAGTAATTCAAACACAATCCAGATCAAGGGGCATCGACTCCTCTACCATAGGATGGGTCATGAGCATGCTAAGAAGCAGGAAGATTCAAGCCTCATTCGGCGAGGAAAGCATCACAATAGCGGCAACCAGAGGCTGCCCACAAGGTGGTGTCCTATCGCCCCTTCTGTGGCTATTAGTGATGGATCAGCTGCTCGCTAGGCTAGAAAACAACGGCCTAACTAATATTAGCTATGCAGATGACCTAGTCCTAGTAGTTCGTGGCAAATTCGAGAGCACGATAACAGATCGCATGCAGGTTGTTCTCAAACAAGTCAAAGACTGGTGTAAAGAGGTTGGACTAAGCGTCAATCCTGACAAGATAGTTTGCACCTTTTCACCAAAAGACAAAAAGTAACGCTACCAGCAATACAATTCCAAGGCAAAACCCTTCAATTAATGCCAGAAGCTAAATATTTAGGGGTATTGTTTGACAAAAAACTAACATGGAACCCTCACATATCATACATCACAAACAAAGCTAATAAAGCTTACTTTGCCTGTCAGCGTATGTTTGGCAAAACGTGGGGAATAAACCCGCAAATTACCCTCTGTCTATACCAAAGCATAATCAGACCCAGGATCACATACGCGGCTCTGGTTTGGTGGCCAAAAACAGAGCACTCAACGACATGCTCAAAACTGAACAAAATTCAAAGACTAATATGTCTAAGTGCAACGGGTGCAGTTAAGAGCTGCCCAACGGCAGCTCTGGAAAAACTTCTAGGACTTCCTCCCCTGCACATACACATCAAAAGCGAGGCTGTATCAAGAGCCACAAAACTAAAAATCCTTAAACAAATAAAGGCAAACAAACCAGGACACACCAGCATCATAACCAAAATAGACTTGGAATATGTAACTGTCCAACCATCAGACCTAATAATAAAAACTACTAATTTCAACAGGAATTTTTCAATTAAAATACCCGATCGGAATCAAGTTGAAAATATCATAAGTACCATTCCAAACCATGCATCCATCTGGTATACAGACGGATCAAAAACAAACACAGGAACCGGAGCAGGAGTATTCGGACCCAGAATCACCCTACGAATACCCCTAGGAAGATCTCCAACAGTATTCCAGGCAGAAACTATAGCAATAGAAGCCTGCGTACTGGAATGTACTAAAAGAAAGTACAGAAGAACCGAGATCTATGTGATCTCAGACAGTCAAGCAGCATTGCTAGCATTAAAAGGTCCAGTCTGTTACTCTAAAACAACGTGGAGCTGTTTCCGCCACTTAGAAGAACTGGCCAAAAACAACAAAATCACACTTATGTGGTCTCCCGGACACTCAGGCATATCAGGAAACGAGGCAGCAGACCTATGCGCAAGAGAAGGCGCAGAAGGAATTTTCACTGTCCCAGAACCCAGCATTGCCTATTCCAAATGCCATATCAACAGAAAAATTAAAGAGTGGGAAAACGCTACTATCGAAGCAGAATGGAATTCTTCGCCTGGGATGAGACAAGCCAAGAAGCTTCTAAACTACAACATTAGTCATATGGACAGGGCCATCAAACTGGACCGCCATACACTAAGAACACTAATCTGGTATATGACAGGACATGGCCCATTCCAAGACCACCTTTTGAAAATAGGCAAATCCCAATCGTACCGCTGCCGATTCTGTAACGAGGCAAAGGAAACGTCAGAGCATATACTCTTCGTATGCGTAGCCCTCACCCAGAAAAGAATGAAACATCTCAAGGCCTATACGGTTCCATGGCCGAATGCCAGACCAATCGCATTGTCAGATGTGGTGGGATTCACGAAGGAACTGAACAACCACATAATGTGGTAAAACGTCAGGGACGCACAATAGACCTAAAGGTCGCAGTGCTCAGGGCTGTTCGGCCCCAACTAATATAATAATAATAATAATAATAATATTTATTTACAATTAAAAAAAATATTGGACGTGTGTACAAATCCACATATAGTTTTATTATGTAACACTGTTGGAACATAATTGTTTTCTGCTTGACCTGTTGAAATGTATAAAATCTAGCAATAATTAATTTTAGAAAACCACAAAAACTATTACAGACAAAGGAATATTCTCACTATGGTTTAAAATCTCTTAATTGGCCCCCCGTCCGTAATTTAAAAAACTAAATGTTTTAAATTAATCAAGAGTATTTATTATAAATGATCTATATTGCAACTTAACTTTTAACTAACTATAGGCACGTCAAAAATTAATGTGAACGATTTTAAATACAAATAACTCAGAATCCTGTTATTTTAGAGAGAGGTAGAATGTATATATGTAAAAAAACAACCCATAAAAATGTTCGTGTAAATTCTCGAATCGGGAATACACAATGTGCAGTTTGAATAAAATCGGGTAAATTTTTTAAAATTTTTGTTATAGAGCCCCCCAACCACGGGGCCATTTCACTACCAAATTTTTACAAAAAGAGTTATCCATCGGAGATACACATGCATATAAAATTTTAAGAAAATAGGGTATTTTTTTATAAAATTTGTATAGGTACCCCGCCGACCCCTGGTCACGATTACTTCCAAATTTTTACAAAAAGTGTTGTGCATCGGAGATACACATGCGTATTAAATTTAAAGAAAATCGGGTACTTTGTTTTTATAAAATTTGTATGGGTGCCCCCCAACCCCGGGGTCGAATCTCTTACAAATTTTTACAAAAAGTGTTGTCCATCGGAGATACTCATGCGCATAAAAGTTGAAGAAAATCGGGTAAATTTTTTAAAAAAATTGTATGGGAGCCCCCGACCCTGAAGCCCGAGGTGCCACAAATTTTAATAGAAAGTATTGTCGTGGAAAGTACACCTATGTGTCAAATTTGAATAAAATCGGACTTTAGGAAGTGTGTTAAAAATTTATCACAAGTTTCTGCCCACCAGCCAGCCAGCCACGGGCACGCGAAGTTTATATAGAGATTTTAAAAAGTAGGGTTTAATATTTCAAAAGGTACACTAAGCAACAATAAAAAAATGAAATTCCGCTAATGAAGTAAAATAAACCAAAAAATTTGCGAAAATGGTAAGCAAACCCCAACCACCGACGCAGAAGCATCTGGCAAAACATTTTAAAACAAGGGTTGAGTCATACAATATACTCTAAAAATTTTTTTAAACTAAGACTTTTTAAAAGTAAAGCGTCAGAACATGTCTGCGCAAACAATCGCCAAAATGCAGCACCGGTCCCTGGGCCTTTACCGACTACTGAAAGGTGATTTATGTAAGAAATTTATTACAGTAGACGAAGCTTGGTTTTGTTAAACAAATGCCGATGGCCAAAGAAGTGTGCAATATTTGAGTCACTTGTTATATTTGAGACTAGCGAACTGTATTTTAACAGATAACTTAAAACGAAAACTTTGTATGCGTTGACTTCAATATTCAAATTATAACTCACTTACAAAATCATCGACACCTGTATTTATTGTCGATGATTTGCATTACATTGCTCATTGCTTAATTCTAAAATGTAGAATTTTGCTATATAAATCGCAGACATAGCGTCAGCGATTTCGTAATAATTTCAATTATTCTGGAAGTCTTGCTGGATACTGCTGATAAGTTCATGGTACTAATCAGGCTTTCGGGTCGTGACATTATATGTAACTTCTCCCTCCCTACAGTAAAAAATCTCCTGAATTTTGTTATCAAATTTAATTTGCATCCTTTTTTTCTGTATGCATAAACAAGAAAATATTGCAAACATATCGTTGATTGTCTGTACGTCGAGATATTGTTGACAGCTAGTCTAAATTATCCTTCTCAGAAATAATACCCATGGTATCACCTGAACATTTTAATGGTCTTTTAATATTGGTGGAATGAATATTTTTTAATTTAGCCTTAATTTTTGCCTTCTTATATTTAGATTCTTGTTTATGCCTAAGTGCCCTGTAGTTTTTTATAAAGCCTGTAGTCCTATTTTCTTCATAATCCTCTCTCTTATTTAATTTACTTAATTTCTTTTCTTTGGTTTTTTCTACATTTTGACGAAAGTCAACCTTATGAGTATGTGCGTCTAATGGATTACCCTTAATAGTAGAGTGAAACCTATGATTATAGTTCCTTACAGCTTTTTGTACGATTCTTTTTACGGAATATTTCTTCTTATTGAATGAAATGAACGTTTTACACAACACTGCACTGTTTTAGTAACTTCATTTTTTGCTCTAGTGCTATGGAACCGTTCTACGTTTGCGTTCCCAGTACGACTATTTGGTTTTGTGAGGTGCAAAATGATACCTTCTTTATCTAAAAAATTCTTTAATCTGAACGGCTTTAAACTCATTGTCTGGAATTATCTTTGTCGGCTTTCTGAATTTTGCGAAATGCTCTTCTAATTGTTCAATGATAGTTATGTGATTTCTATCCGTTAAGTGATAGCAAGAAATTACCAATTACCGTTAGGAAGCTTACTTTTTGTATGACATATGAATGATCTGATTAATGTCTGAGGGTGTTTCAGTTTTATTGAATTTAGCTTTAATTGGCTTGCGGTCATACTTGACTGCTTGACAGACATCGCATTGATTGATAACGATATGGTAAATTCCATTAGATTTGTATAATATATTTTATATTTTATCTGGTTATAAGTCTGTTGTATACCAGAATGTTGGCTTTCCCTAACATTATAAAGGGATATTTGTTTTACTACTTCTTCCTCCGTTTGCTGTATGTCTTGTGTTCTGTAAGAACACTTGACAAATTTTAACCTGTTCTCATTAGAAAACATTTCCCTAATTTTTTCTTGAACATTGTTATGGGGATGATCAGGAAATTCTGAAAAGATTCAAATTTTTCCTTTTTAAATTCTCTATATTAACTTCACTTGCCCGTGGGTCGGTCGTCGGTCATCGGTCGTCGGTCGATAGTCGTGAAATCTTGCGATAAATTTTTAACCCACTTCCCAAAGCCCGATTTTATTGAAATTTTGCACACATATGTATTTCCGGAGACAACACTTTCTATTAAAATTTGAAGACCCTCAGGCCCCGGGGTCGGGAGGCTCCCATACAAATATTTTACAAAATTTTACTCGATTTTCTTCAAATTTTATACACATGTGTATCTCTGATGAGTGGGGCCCCATAATTTTTTTTTTTAAAAAATAACCCGATTTTCTTCAAATTTTATATACGCATGTATCTCTGATAGACAACATTTTTTGTAAAAATATAATACATTTTTTTAAAAAAAAAAACCCGATTTTCTTAAAATTTTATATACGTATGTATCTCCGATGAAAAACACTTTTTGTAAAATTTTTGGAGACCCCGGGGTGCCCATATAATTTTTTTTAAAAATTATCTCGATTTTCTTCAATTTTTTAACACATGTGTATCACTGATGAACATAACTTTTTGTAAATTTGTTGGAGTGATAGGGCCCTGAGACCCGTGTGGTGTCCATGTAAATTTTTTAAAAATTAGCCCGATTTTCTTCAAATTTTAACACATACCAATCTCCTATTAGAGAATTTACATGAAAAATTTTTATGGGTTGTTTTTTTTTATAAATCTTCTTAATATATCTCCTAGTCGGTTGAAGTCATGTTCTGCTTATAGATTATTTTTTTTGCGTGTAAGACTTCGATATCATTTGTTTTGTCATTAGTCAGTATAATTTGTGTTTTATATTTGTTTACAATATCTTCCACTATTGGAATGTGGTCCATTAACTCTTCGTCCGCTGAGTGTATCGTTTCGTTATTCTCGTCCTCTTCTATGTTACAAATGAAGTCTGATTCTGAATTACTATCGTACTATCGAAAAATTGTCTAGTTGTGGGGGGTCTACGTTCTCTCCCTCATCAGATGTAACGTCCTCGTTAATTTCTATTCGGCTTAGAAAATCTGCTACTTTATTTTCCTTGCCTTTTAAATACTCTATTTCGAACTGGTATTCTCCTAACTTTAACAGCCATCTCTGGTGTCGAGCTGATAAATCTTTGCCTCTATATTTCGCATGGAAATACTTTATAGGTTGGTGGTCAGTAAATATTTTGAACTTATTACCGTAAAGGTAAGGCCTAAAGTAGTTAGTTGACCATTTTTTAGCTAAAAATTCTTTGTCAGTTGCGGAATAATTTTTTTCATGTTTGTTTAGCGTCCTTTATGCAAAACAAATAGGGTGTCCATCTTGAGAAAGGACTGCTCCTATTGCATAATTTGAAGCGTTTGTTGTTAGACAAAACTGTTTTTCGAAATTGGAGTACTTTAGTATGGGATGACTACTTATCAGATTCTTTAACTTTTCGAATGCTTCTATGTAGTTTGGGTCGCTTGCATTTAATTTCGCGTTCTTTTTGAGATATTTGGTTATAGGTTGGGCTACCTTCGCGTAATCGCGTAGAAACTTCCTGTAGTAGCCAGTTATTCCTAAAAAACTCTTTGTTTGTTTCTGTGTATTTGGAAGTACTAGTTTTTCTATTACCGCTATGTAGTTCTGATTGGTCCATCTTTAGTCAAAATGTGACCTAATAATTCGGATTCCTTCTTCATAAAGTTACATTTGTCGATCTGTATTTTTAGTCTTTTTGATTCAAGTATTTTGAAGATATTTGTAATAGCTTTTACATGCTTTTTCAGTGTCGTACTGAAAATGAGAATATCGTCAAGATACATCACGCATGTTTTATTTATATGGTCCCTAAGAATCTCACTCATCAGTCTTTGGAATGTCGCTGGGGCATTCTTCAGGCCGAATGGCATTCTTATGAATTCATATAAGCCGTGAGGCGTCACAAAGGCTGTATTTTTGCGATCTTATTCTTTTATTAAGATTTGATGGTAACCTTTCGCGAGGTCTAGTGTGGTAAAGTATTGTGACTTCCCAAGTTTATCTAATATTGAATCAATATTGGGCAACGGGTACTTATCGTTGATTGTTATCTTGTATAGTTTTCTATAATCGATAACTATACGAAATTTTTTTTGTCCGAGTTGTCCATTTTCTTTGGTACAACTATAAGTGGACTCGAGTATTTGGAATTACTCTTTCGAATATTTCCCTGAGTCTCCATTTCCTTAATTTGTTTCCTTACCTCTTCATCATGCCTAGGGGGTATCTATAAAGTTTCGCATTTACTTGTTGGTCAATTTTTGTCACTATGTCATGTTCGATTTCTGGAGTAATTGTTAGTTTGTCCCCTTCTTTGAAAAATAGACCACCGAATCTTTTTAAAAGGTTTTCTACTTCTATACGTTCTTTCTTATTAAGGTGTTCTAGTTTTATATGAGTTGCATTAGCATGTACTGTTTCTAGTGAGCATATTTGATTTAATTCGTATGGTATATTAGTGAAATACAATCGTTGTGTGTTAAGGGTTATATTACCTTCGTCTACATTAATGAATGTGTTTAAAAAATTTAACAGGTCCATACCAATTATAAACTGGTAATCTCTATTAGTAAGTCGTTTGACCTTCCATCTAATACACGCATTAGGGAATTTTTTAAATTGATCAGGTGCAGGTGTGTGTACCTCATACAAAATTGAATCGCTTCCCGTTACTGTTCTAAAATAAATGGGTTCGATTGGTATTTTATTAAATTCTGTCAGTCTGTCGTCTATTATGCTAAGTGTTGATCCTGTGTCAACTAGAGCTATATATTTATTTGAATTAATAATAATAATATTCGGGGCTACAGACCATTGCGGTCCAAGGCCTAGCAACCATTCGTGTTGAGCATGTATATTTTTGCACACAAATGGAAGGGACCTACAATTTAAGGCCGGATCCGAACGGTAAATTGAGAAGCTTTCCGTGACAAGTTATTACTCTCGGAACGTTTGTCACCCATTCGCAAGAGGTGGGATACTGTGAAAAATACTTTTTGGTGTTACTGGAATTCAAACCACGAACCCCCTGCTCAGTAGCCATGCTCATTTCCACTGAGCCACGGTGCCCATATTTATTTGAATTAATTGTGATTTTTATTTGGGGTAGTTCATAAAAAATGATTCTTCTTGGTTTCTGCTTTCTACTCTTTCGCTTGGTGGTTCTACTACTGTATACTGTATCCTGGTCTGTTGTTCTGGCGATATTGGCCTGAATAATTTCTGTTATTAGTATTTCGATAGTTCCCTGACCTGTTCTGGTTTCGAGTTTCTTCTTGTGAGTTAGCCCTAGGTTTATAATTCTTTTGGATTTCTGGTCTAATACAAGAATCCTCGTACCTTCGCTTTCTGATTACGGCTAGAATTTTGTCTAAATCATTCTCCTCATAGATCCTATCTAACAAAGTTCCCTGCGTCATTTCTTTTGCAGTATTTACAAGAATAATTTTCACATTACTTAAATCTATAAAATGTTCCCCTCTATAATAAACAATTACTTCGTCTATTTTGTATTTTATATTCTGCAATTCTATCGCTAATTCGCTCACCGTATTGACTCTTAGGATAGTGATCCGTTTGTACATCTGGTGTGGTTCTGTGTCGGGTTTATAACGAAGTTTCAACGTCTCCTTGATGGTTGTCCAATCATCTGTCATAGGCAGGTCTCCTTGGATTTTTTCATAGAAGATGTCCCTTACTACGGTCTTCTTAAGTTCCTCAGTCTGGACTTGGTTTAGATAATATCCTACGCAGCTGAAGAAAGAGTTTATTGTGACATCTCCTTGTCCGTTGAAGGTTGGTATGGTACGAATTTCCTTTAGAATACGATCTCGTTCTTCTCGATCTTGATGTTGTTGTATTTGTTGGTAAGCAGCTCGTACTTGCTCCAGTTGTTGTGTATGGAGATCAAGCTCAGCTTCCAATTGGTCTGGTTCTGTTTCGCCGTGAATTCTCTGTCTATTCATTCACTAATCACTTTGCACCAATCTTTGTCGATTATAGGTATTTTATAACTTTTGTGTAATTTTAATATAATTTTAACACCTTAATCTTTGTCGATTTTTGTGTATGTAATTTTATTTGGTTTTCACTGTTGTAACCCTTGAATCTTTGTCGATTTTTTCTGTGTATGTATGTAAAGTGAATTTATCGCGTTTATTAAATGATTTTTGCTTTCGCACTTAACTTCGCACGATTATTTTTTGGTTTATCTATTCGATCACTGGATCCTTATTTATAAAAAAGGATCCTACCGACTGCGCCACTGAAATATATTGGTCAGGTCCGAATTAAAAAAACACTTGTTATATTTGAGACTAGCGAACTTTATTTTAACAAATAACTTAAAACGAAAACTTTGTATGCGTTGACTTCAATATTCAAATTGTAACTCACTTGCAAAATCATCGACACCTGTATTTATTGTCGATGATTTGCATTACATTGCTCATTGCTTAATTCTAAAAAGTTGAATTGTGCTATATATTCTGCAAGTCTTGCTGGTTCTGCTGATAAGTTCATCGTACTTATCAGGCTTTCGGGTCGTGACATTATATGTAACTCGCGTAAGCTATGTCGAAATCAGTTCCCTTTTCAAAACCGTCTCATCCGAAAGGCTAAATGCTATTCTTAGGCATATCTAATTTTGACACAAAAGTACCCATTTTCGTTGCGCCTGGTACTATAATAAATGCAGATTACTACATAACCACTTGTTAAAACCCACTTATCAAACATTCGGAACGCTTATATCCAAATGGTAACTGGATATTCCATCAAGACTCGGCTATATCACATACGGCAAAGAAAACACTTGCATTTCTTCAACAAAACAATATATCATTTGTTCATCCTAACTTATGGGCTACTTCATCACCTGACTAACCACAATGTAATTAGTTCTTGTGGGGCTACTTGAAGTCACAAATATAAAGTTGATAATATTGCGCAATTAAAAAGATTGGTAAAGCGCGAGATCAAGAACATTCCTGTCGCAATGATTCAACGGGCCCTTAAACTTGGTCAATTCTGTGTTTGGATGTTTATAAAAACAAAGGTTGACATTTAAAATAAAATTACATTAAAACATAACTTTATAATTTGTTATTTCAATTCAAAATCGTTTATTTTTATTAGCTAAGTGCAAATAATTAATGTTTGTGGCTGGACATCCGTTTTCAGGTCAGTTGAATACGAAGGATAAGACAAAAGAGCTGGCTTGATGATTTGTACTCGTATCCTTGCGAACCAAAACGTTGAGGATTATCTAAATCTAGGATTAATGCCATTATTCAGATCGCTTGGCCATCATCTGCTAGGCAAAAATATATCAACCAACAATTGATCCATCAAACGAACTATTTGCCGTATTTTGTTTTTCAAATTAGAACAACAAAAATTAATTCTTGGCTTCCATATTAACTTCATTAACTTTTGATTGCACTTGTTGACTAGTTCATACACAGCTACGAGCAATAACGTTATTGTTGTTTCTAGTTCAAAGTTAAATTTGTGCATTCATAAATATGTGAAACACGTTGTGTTTGACAATATAAATCAAAATAATTGGCCATTAGAAGTGAGCGCGACAATTTCTTCCTTCCTCATACATGTTATTTAATTTATCACACTTTCGAAGTGGTATTCTTGGTTCAAAATTATTTGGGATTTGCTGAGACCGTAAATTCAAAAAAGTTCCGGCCCCGACTGGCTTGCGTCTGATGCGAGCCGAACATCGTGAGTGCATTTTTTTTGTTGGTTTCTTTCATTCTTTTAGTTTCCACCAATGCAATTAAACTCGAGAAAGGGAGGCTAGGAACCAAGTGAAAAATGAGTTATGGTTATTGCCATGTAAGAGAGCAGGCAAAATGTCAAAGTGACATGTTTTAATATATGATTATGTTTTTTGAGGGCTCGAAATCTGATACGGTCACATCTTCAGCATCTTTTTCTTTACAGATTTGTCATAGAAGTTTCAAAAGGCCATGCGTGTGCTCATCGAGTTTTGGTTTTAGTTTTTAACATATGTAGTATGTACACACATATGCATGTGGCAGTATTTTAATATCTGTACATTTAGATATACATCGTTCTGCTACATGAGGAACTGCATCAATGGACCCAAAACTACCTGCTTCTGCGGTTGGCACTCGCGCTTGTACTCTGTACAGGAATCGGTTTTATGACAAAACGAATTTAAAAACGCCTTCGAATGTAACACCTTTTTTCGTTTTGTTGGAAACATTTTCAGATTTTCGGAGCTACGCGAACTGAAAAGAAGCAGTAATGCTTTAAATTCAAGACAACTATCTTGATTTTCAGAAACATGATATTAATATTTACAAAAACTTGAAATTCCATGCATGTGACTTTTAATTTCAACAAGTTCGTTTCGATAAACTCAGGTTAACTTAAAACTCCCTTAAAGTACAAATTCCGAAATTTTAAGGTGGAAATTAGAATAAGAATTTACAGACTTTGAACAAATCGTAAATAAATGTTGTATCCGTTGCGCTAGGATTCCACATAAGTATAGAGTCCAGCAGTTATAGTCGGCTGCTGGTTATACGGTGCGCACATACTAAGTGTAATATACCTACCTATTTATCGACTTAAGCTTTATATTTTTATTTTCAGTAATTTAAATAATTAAGTTAATTTGATTAAACATTGATGCCCGATAACTCGTATTGAATCTTAAAGTTTAAATGAGTCCCAATTAGCAGATTTGAATTGTTTGTACATTTAAGTGTTATTTAATACAAGAGTCACAAATTTAATTCCCTTTTATGGAAATTTCTAAAATATTACGTATAATAAGATATTTTTTTTAAGTTATTGCAAAATTATATTCATATTTTTTGATAATAGTAATGCTGATCTTATTAGTGTGGCAAACTTTATCGTTAAATAATATTCATATAGAGAGCGCAAGGAATTAGTCAAATAAGATAAGCACTCAGAATATCTATACTTATTCGTTAAATGTATCAATGTATCAAGTTGCAAAACTTTTTTATTTAAATAAATGCAGCCAGCTTTTGATCCGACAACAGAATTATGTGCCACATATTACAGCATAGAGAATCATGATGGTATCTCATTTGGGAGAATAATCCTGACATTGAAGCAAAGTAATTTTTAATTCGGAATTCCTAATGTTGATGACTATTTGCATGCGCATGTGCACTGCTGTTGTACGTGATGATAGTTAGGAGATTGTCGTTCCTGAGAAGTTACTTGCAAGTTACATCCATTTCTTGCACATACATACAAACACTCACGTACGTTGTGTTGCTTCTGTCGTACTGGGATCACAAAATAGGATACAGGAGAATCGCTTCAATATCACACAGAGTGAAGGCATACTTTTTAAATTCTCTATATTAATTCGCTTGCACGTCGGTTAGTCAGTCGGTTTGTTTGTCGTGGAATCTTGCAATCAATTTTTAACTCACTTTCCAAAGCCCGATTTTATTGAAATTTTGCACACATGTGCAAAAGTGGAGACAACACTTTCTATTAAAATTTGGGCCTTGGGGCCGAGGGGTGCCCATACGAAATTTTTAAAAATTAACCCGATTTCTTTAAATTTTATACACTATTGACAAAACATTTGTAAAAAATTTGGAGACCAATTTTCTCCAAATTTTATACACATGTGTATCTCCGATAAACAACAGTTTTTGTAAAAATTTTGGGGACCTCGGGGTATTGGAGCCCAAAAATACTTTTTAAAAAAATTAACCGGATTTTCTTTAAATTATATATGCGTGTGTATCTCCGATGGACATCACTTTTTGCAAAAATTTTGGAGATCTCTGGCCACGGGTACGTGGGGCCTCATACAATTTTTTTTTTAAAAATTGACCCGATTGTCTTCAAATTATATACACATGTGTATCTCCGGTGGACAACACTTTTTGTAAAAATTTTGGAGACCCCGGGCCTCGGGTTCGTGGGGCCCTATAAAATGTTTAAAAAAATTATTTGTATTCTATTCCTTGTTCGGCTATTCTTTTATTTCTTCGGAATGTGTAGAACGTATTCTTTTTATACTACTTCAATAGGTAGAATAAACAGAATATTCTTTTGTCACGTGAATGATATTCTCATCCTTCTATTCTTTCTGTAGAATGAAATAAAGAAAATACTCATGCTTCCTAAATGTAGCCACAACGTTCATTGGCATGACTTTCATTCCCATGTTTGTGTGGACACGCAGTGTGTGTGGAATTGGAAGGAAGTGAAGTTTAGGGTTGTCGCGCGCATCTGGTTAAGAATTTCTTCAAAACAAAACAAAAATATAAAACATATAAACCACAAAAATGTTGTGTACTTTAATTGCTTGAGAATGTTATAACAGAAATCAAATGTCTCTTTCGATGATTTTCTCCTACAATAAAAAAAAACCCCCAGGTTCGAAGGGCTCCCATATAAATTTCTTCAAATTTATTTCGAGTTTGAATACTTTGCACACATATGTATCTGCGATTAGAGAATTTACATGAAAATTTTTAAATTTTATGGGTTGTTTTTTTCTTGATTATCTTCCCCTATTTGTGCAACTGAATCTTATGCATACTGTGATGTATGGGAAAATTTTTGTACACACAAAAACGCACTCCTCTCGGAACTTTACTTAGTACATATCCCGCGGTGATAATTCACAGTTTTTATTAAAATTATGCTATAATTACGTAAGAGCTGAATCTTTTACATTGAACTGCGTGCAGATTCATTTACCCATCATATGTATTTCAAGTGAAGATTAGTTTCAAATGATGGAGTTTCATTGTACAGTATTTGTGAAATACAGAATGTTACCTATATCCGGTATCTATATAGATTTTTCTTCCACATTCCATCATACTGATTTAATACTATTTGTAGCGACTGCATGACTATGGCCACAAATACAAGAATTGCGTGAGGATTTGTGGATAATATGTAATATTAAAATTTGCTCACGGGATTCACACGAGTGTTGGCTCACAGGGTTTTTGATTTGTTCTTGCTATTTTATTCGAAGAAATATTGACGTGGCGTCTAACAGCGGGATGTCCGGAAACATTATGTGGGAACTCAGCAGGATATATGTTTGTGTTGGTTTTGTTGTGTTTGTTTGTGCCGCGAATTCTCCTTTAATAAACCTATCTTTCAACACAACAAATTTTGTGACGCGGATATTTGACACGACAACAGAATTTGTCAAAGTTTATTAAATAGTCTGTTCAGGTCTTGAACGTGTTGTAGGATAAGACTCATTTTATTATGATTTTTTTTACAATGACACAGATCTAATTTTATATACCTATACATATGTTAGATCTACGGATCTTTTGAATATTTAAATTGATATTTATAATACTGAAAATGATAAACAACTACAGTGAAATCTCTCGTAACGAACAATTCTCTTAAACGGACAAATTCTTTCAGTACCGAATTTACCTCATACAATTGTGAAAAGTGATTCCGCGTATGTTTTGATTGTATTTTAGAATTTATCACTAAGTTGTGTTTTTGTGTTGTTGCCCTAAGAGAAATATTTTACCTCTAAATTAGAAAATTGAAGTTTTGCAAGTTTACGATGAGGAAAAATGTTCAGTACGAAGCTTAGCAGAGCGGTGTGGTATCGAAAAAACCCAAGCTACTGGAATTAAAACAGAAAAAAAAATTAATTAAAAAGGTGGCACTCTAATGTCAGCGAAAAATGACGTTTTTTAGGCGTTGAGGATTCAACTATCGACGCGATGTGCTTCGATTGGCTTGTAAAAACAAGAAGCAAGGGTAGAGTTGAGCTACAACATGTTTATTATATAAAAAAACGTTTAATCTACAGGCCAATTGATAGAACATAAGGCAAAGGAAATCGCAGTCAACAAAGGTTTAAGCGCATCATCTGGCTGGTTAAAAAGTTTCGAAAACGACACCGCATAAGCTTTAAATCAATTTCCGAGGAGGCTTTAAGTGTCAACGTAGAAAATGTTTCGAATTTTTTGAGTAGAGTAACTTCCACTGTGGCCAAATATTCAGCTAGGTATATTTATAATATCGACGAAACAGGTCTTATCTTTCGCGCCCTACCCAGCAAAACAATACAGCTGAAATGTAAAAAATGTTTTGGTGGTAAAATGTCTAAAGAAAGGCTAACAATCTTACATTGCGTAAACATGGCTGGTGAAAAAGAGCAAATGCTCGTGATAGAAAAAGCAGCAAAACTAAGAGTCTTTAGAAACATCAGAATTAACAACCTTTCTGTCTCCTGAAAATCGAGTCGTAAATCATGGATGACAAGTCAAATAATGATGGACTGGTTAACGGAATTCGACCGAAAATGAGGTCTAAAATAAAACAACCCATAAAATTTAAAATTGTTCGTGTAAATTCTCTAATCGGGAATAGGTACACAATGTGCAGTTTGAATAAAATCGGGTAAATTTTTTAAAAATTTTGTTAGAGAGCCCTCCGTCTCCGGGGCCATTTTACTACCAAATTTTTACAAAAAGTCCATCGGAGATACACATGCATATAAAATTTGAAGGAAATCGGGTACTTTTTTTATAACATTTGTATGGCTGCCCCCTGACCCAGGGGAAAGTGTTGTCCATCGGAGAAACACATGCATATAAAATTTGAAAAAAATCGGGTAAATTTTATTAAAAAATTTGCATGTGAGCCCCTCTACCCCGAGGTCCGAGGTGCCCCAAATTTTAGTAGAAAGCATCGTCACTGAAAATATAGATGTGTGCAAAATTTCTATAAAATCGGGCTTTGGGAAGTGGGTTAAAAATTGATCACAAGATTCTGTCCACCAGCCAGTAAGCCAGCCACGGGCACGCGAAGTTAATATAGAGAATTTAAAAACGAAAAATTTTGATGTTCCTGGAACGAAGTTTCTCAACCCTTAGACCAAGGAATTATAAAAAGTTTTAAAACATTCTACAAACCCTTTATAGCGAAAAAATTACTGTTGCCAACAAATTCTACTGGTTCTTCCAGTGAGTTGAGTCAAAGCGTAAATATGTTGGATGCTGTCTACTTAAAGAAAAATGCATGGGCAAAGGTGCCTTCGACTACAATACGGAGCTGCTTTCGTAAAGCTGGCTTCCTAAATGACAACCACGAGGACATTTCAGATGAAGGAAGATGACTTACTTCTATCCTTTATCGCAGAAATTTCTAAAAAAAAACTCAAGAAATGGGCGTTGAAGATGGATATGACATTGAAGATTTTTTTGAAACCGATAGAAACCTTATTGTTGAAGATGCGGATGCATTTTTCTCGAAGACACAAAAGATGAAGCTGCCGTTCCAAGAAAAACACTGCTTGCAAATTGCACAGAATCAATAAAATTGGTAAATGCTTTGAAAGAATTTTCAAAATATCACCAGAGGAGTTCAAGGATCTATGTTAGGACCATTACTATTTTCTCTGTTTTTAAATGAAGTTCCATCCATTGTTATGCACAGCTAACTTCATATGTACGCTGATGATGCCCAGCTCGTTCTGAGTTGCCTGTTGGACTTAATCGAGCATGCTGTGAGTTGTATGTATCCACCCTTTTTATTGCGCGTTGAGCAATTCGGCGTAATGTATGGCGATAGATAGATCCGCGATTTCGGATGTTCACCAATACACGGGCGACTTGCCATGTCGCGGTTTCTTACGTGGTATGGATACCTCACAGGCTGAAGTAACGAGGTCAATAGTGGAGGATACCAGTGCTTCAGCTTCTGACCCCCACTCCTTATCTCGTCTTTGAATGCCAGTCGCCAATTTCGCCTCGCACATCCTGACATCTAGTCTGTTCAGGTTCCACCTGCCCGGTTTGTCTTCTGGGGCTGCCTGCTGTCTGTTACCTACAACGAACGATATGTACTGATAGTCGCTGCCACAGTAGTCTTCCATAATAGCCCATCCTGAGATATGTGGCATCAGGGCTTCAGAAGCGAGAGTGATCCTGGGCGGCGGAAAGTGGTGGTCTGACCAACGTATAGGACCAATAATACCGATTGGCGGCTATATCTAGTATGCGTCTGCCCCTAGAGTCTGGATGCGGCATTCCCCACTCAAGAGCTGTAGCATTAAAATCTCCCCCCACCACTATCGGCCCATCGTGTTCAATATTTCGTCTTCCAAGGCGTCGAGCTTAGCTCGGTATTCTGCCATCGCCTCATTTGGTGTAAAATAGCAGCTAAAGAAGGTGGGTGGCCTCCTTGCATTTAACCCACGCGTAGCCTCACCCTGCTCCGTGGTTCTGGACGTGCTCCTTTACATTTGGGTTCCAGATAGCGGCCGTTCCCAAATGATCCGTGTACCATCGTGATGATCTCTTATTTTGATATTGCTCGCTTATGAGAATTAATTCTGCGCCATTTTCAGCTGCCAGTTGCTGTAGGAGAAAGACGGCGGTTTTGCTGCGGTTCATATTTCCTTGTATGATCTTTACCATTGGCGCATCTTGACCACCCGTAGAGCTTTCCTATATACTTAACATTTTTCGGATCCAGGGATGTGGGCCAGATTCGCTTGGTCTATTCCTCTTTCAAAGCAATCGCACATCTTTGCCTTGTGATCGTGCGCTAGTCATCTGTAGCATAGATTGCTTCTATCAGGGCCATTACAGTTTCTGGCTACGTGTCCGTATCCAAATTTCAACTGTTACCCTGCCTCCTAGACTGAGCACCGTTGGTCCCTCTCCTAAGGCGTCTATCGAGCCTCGCGGAAGGTCCGTGTTGGACCTAGGAGGATATCGCCAGCCATTGTTTGCCTCATTGCCTTTACTTCCACCTCCGCGTCTTCCGGTTTCACCTTGCTGTGGATTTCCTTCACAACGTCCGCGTATGATTGGCCTGACTTCGATTTTTTAAAAGCAGGGCTTCGGGCCTTATTTTGCCAATTTTGTCGTTGGGTTCCTTCGTGCTTCTGTTGCCTTTTTCCGCAGCCTTCGGTATATTTTTGATGTTTGCGTCTGCCAACCGTCTGTAGGTCATCTACCTTCCCTAAGCCTCTTCTCTTCGTTCTCGTCGGGTGGGCTAGTTGCAACTCGCTTATTGCTACTTCCCGCTGTGTTCAGAGTGCCGATTGTATAATGTTGCGCCTGCTGTGGTTGTGCCGTTTTTTTCTCTTTTCTTCCCTTAGTTTTTGACTTGCGTGGTCGTAAGCGAATGCCTCGATCGCATCTTCCAGTTGCGCTAGTCCAAACTTAATATCTTTCGAAATGTTTTTTTTTGTCTACCTGTAGCAGCTTTCATTTTGCGATAATAATAATAATATTATTAATAATAAAAATAATAATCTGTAAAAAATATAATAATAATAATAATTATGTGATTGTTTAAATTGAGTATCATTGTAAATCACAAATGCAACAGTGCTGTATCTATTCTGGTACAACTCAACAATAACAATTGAACTTTACATTAGGAAAAAAACATTTGGATAACTTTATTGCAGACAAACCACACTAAAAATTATTGCATAGAAAAGGTAGATTTGGAGAAGAGGTAAACAGGTCATTATTGTTATTGAAATAAAGAATTTTGTGTGTGTGGACTTGTGGTGACGACATACATTATCTGGGAGCTCATCATAAAGTGTTAATGCGATTATCGCAATTCATGAGAAGTGCTTGTCAGTATAAGTTTATGTGACTACAAAGAAGAAATTTTTTCGCTGCTTTGCATTTAATTGTTTCCCAGCGCAAACCATCGTAGCACTACGCGGGTATATTGTTAAAAGTGATTACGAGTATAACTAAGTGAGTGTATGTTCTAAGAGCTCTTATGTTCTTATTTGCGAAAACACCCAATTTTCTTTGCATTAACATATATTTAGACATAACTTTCTTTATTACTGTCAGGTTTAGGGTCTGTCTGTCCGCGATAATTTAATGGGTCTTTTATAGTAACATTAACCCTTTAACCTTTTAAATTGTATTCATTATTACTTTATTTAAGACCCAAAAATAAAATAGTTTTCCAAAAGCAAAACATATTACTGATTTTATGTTTTTGTATTTAGTACAAGTAAAATTAAGTAAGTTGTACTTTGTATTGGTGTAATATGAATTATTTCCATATTTTGAAAGCCTTCTTTAGTGATATTCTAGAATATCAATCAAAATTACATCTATCAGCTTCCCCGGGGCACATAATTATTATCGTTTATGTTAGGCTTTCATGTCTCTAAAACGACTTACTCAATTAGTAAACCTGAACATCCATATTCGCTTGATAATTTTATCTAACTGCAATGGGAGATTGTGGTATTACAACGCGTTCGAATTTTAAAAATGTTTGCAACACGCTAACCCATATACTCACATTGTTTAGCATGCAATTTTTATGGTAGGTATATTAACTTGCGACCCAACAAGCATCTTATGACTATCAATTCATATAACTTAAAGGCTATACACTACGACACCTGTGGTTTTTATTAAAATAAATGTTATGTCCAACTTGACAGATGGCACATAAACTGATTATTTTATACTTTTTTTTATCTATACGATTAAAGAGCTAGGCTACCAAATAGATCTATACCTTATTGCTGAACTTTAATTTATAAGTATATATATTCTACATATGTACTTGTAAATTTAAAGGAATAAATCCGAGTATAACTTATAATTACCGGGTTTCATTCAATTATTATGCGATGATATCCGTGCTATAGTGGTAGGTATTTTGGGATTCATGTATGATAGACAATTGTTATCGAAAAACGCCGATTTATCATTTTGACTGTAATATACACTTAGAAATAAATATACTATATATTTATACGTATATTTATATACTTACTAGTTGTTAACCCCGGCGTTACCCGGAACACGCCAACCACCATCCCCAAGACACCGTTTAGACCCACCAAAAGCTTAGATAACTGGCGTTGTCTGGCTGCCCCTCACACCCTACTGACCCAACCAAACTGACCGCTCCCCCCCTGAAACCCCGCACACCATTGTGCCCCACCTCCACCAACCCGCCATTACCCAAAATTGCAGCCTATAGCCTCCGGGTCCTAGAAAAACGTGTTCGAATCGTGAGTTATGGTCGCGAGTTCATACATAAATCACATAAAAATCGACATTTTTTCAGTTTTTCCCGAATTTTCCAAGTTTTTCCTGCATTTTTCGATTTTCCAGGTTCCTATCATCCCCTGAGTATTACGAACATTTTTTTTAAAAAATGAGCGAAACCGGTCCAGCCGTTTAGCCGTGAAAAGTTAACAGACACACATCAAGACAGTTACTTTTACATTTATAATATTCGTATGGATAGTATGGATATTTATATTTATATGTGAAAAATATTTTCGTATCGGCAAGAAAATAACTTAAGAAAGACTTGACACATTATGAAAAGTAGTGTAGATATTTTAACTTCATATATCTTTTCTAACTTCGAAAAAAATAATAAATAAGTCAAAAATTATCCAAACTGCACAGTAAATCTACAAAGTGAGTTCTACGTGAACACGTCGGATGTTGTCCGCACAACATATTAAATGTGTTTTTATGTGCATCTTTGTATATATAGATACGTACTCAGGCACTCCACACATCAAATTATTACCATGTTTTGGAATCTTTGATTGCTCCACAAGAAGTCCAAAATTAAGATCGCTTCTGATAACGTTTCATCACATTTATGGAGTCGAGGCGTCTTTTTCTTGAATCTAAGAAGATAACAATCCAATACAGAGGTTTGCTGGTACCTTTATAGCTGTAGCTAATGTATGTATGAAAGTTTGTAAAATAATGTATTTTGTCGCTTGGGTTGGCATTTTTTTCGTTAAACACTTCTTTGTTTATAACCAGGAGAATATTTCTAATACCCCCGCTCTTGAATTAGTTAATTGTATGAGAGCTTCGCACACCTAAATCCACCAGGTAGATACGTATTGGTTTGCAGGTCGTGCATTTAATACGGAACTATCGTACTGGTGCAGTGCCATAAGAAATGTCTTATCTTTCGCCTTTGAAGCGTTTGTTGATTGCTGTTCTGATAACGATATGAGTTTGATATTTTTAGGCTAATATAATATAATATACTACATACTATTACTTTTGGATTAACTTCTACATTACCATACAAAATCTCGCATTTTATATCTTTTTAAATCACGAAAAATCTTATTCCAAAATACTGATTTTTATTCGAATATCACCTTTTCAAAATCGGCATATCGTAAACAAACCTTCCCATTTATTTATTTTAAATCTGTAAATTGATTAATACATAGATAAATGAAGCCGATAAGTTAACGCCAGCTGTTCGGAAGAATTTTCACAGCGCATAAAAACTTACAAAACTCCCAAAAAGTATGGTATTATGAGAAAGCCAATAAGTTTGTCATAAATATTTATCTTTAGGAATTTAAATTGGTAGCTATTTCTCATAAACAGGGACGTGGATGCCGCTGCTGATATTATTACAAAAATCATCCATTGGGATGAAAGACTTTATTATTTCCATGGCTAAATCTGTCAAACCAGAGAAAGATGATATTTTAATTTTCATGTTTGTGTGATTTCCCAAACGCCTAATTTAACTAATTCTGAATATCCTAGAGCTTACGTCTGATATCATAATAATACATATTACATTAACCGAATTTTAAAGAAGCCCTAGGTGTAGATGTGCAATGGCAATCAGACTCGTAGATATTAATTATCCATATGCCATTTTTATCATTGCCGTGTGTGTCTTCGTTTCATAGGAGATTAACTTTTTCGTTGCTTAAAGCATGCGTTTAACTTTTATCTAATATGACATGCCACTCGAATGCAACATGGGTTTTAAACCAACTCAAAACATAAATATGAGTTTGACGGTTACTTTTTATTATTCCCGTCTTCCAAGTCATCATGCACAAATAAAATATAGATAAATTTAACACATGGTACATGATGAAGTTAAGAAGAACACACAAAAAATTGCAGACTAAATATTTAATTAGTCTTCGTCTCCGTGCGCATGCTTCTTGCTTTGGAGTTCAAAGCATTCTTTGCGTGTGGACGTAAAATGGATGCTTGTTTCCTTCATAGATATTTTAATTTTTGTTTTTATTATTTTTATATACCGACTCCGACACCTTAGCAAAACTACATATATTTCAGAGCCGAGCAAATAAATATTTTTTCTTTCTTTTGTGTTTCGCATTTTCGAACTTTTCCTTTTGAAACATCCAATAAAAAATTACATTAGATGAGAACATCTAGTCGGCATCTGTCAGCGAGCGAGTGCCGTCGACGATCGACATAAATAAATATACATGATACGTTGTCATATGTACCTTTTCGGATATAAATCATTGGATACGGTATGGTGATCAGCCAGCACTTTACTATAAATTTATATTGTTGAATATATCGTCTAGATACTGCTGTGATCCATATGGCATCCTCCCGCTACGTGACAGTAAATGTCACAAGAGATATTTAAAAAGGAAATATGAGTGCTATGCAGAGCATTCAGTAGCCATGCATTGCTGGTAGTGGTAAAATTTTCGATAATATCTTTTCATGTTTTCGAAGATTTTAAAGTATTAAAAACACGTACATAAATATTTTATTTATTTTAATATTTTATTAATCAATTTCCAAGCAAGACATGGATTATCCTCTGTTGTTCAATCATTTTTCGAACAAGCAGAATAGAATATAAGAATACAGATTTTCTAATATTATTTTATTATGTGTTGTGTTTGAACCATCGATAATGATTCACAAATTTGAATGCTTATATTCGAGAAGTAAGACAAGCGTAATATATATAGCTTTCTATACTGCACACTATACTAAAGCTTATTAGTACACTACTTAGTACTTAGATATATTACAAAATGAATACAGAATTTTTTTCTACTGAATTCAAAAATTCAACTGCTTTTAGGTTTTTATAGTTTTTTTCTTCTTTCTAAGTTATAACAGTGAAAATTGTTATAAAAATTGGAGGCATCTATGAAATGGTAAGTTCGCCATGTTTTATTTGTTATAATGGCATTATCCCATGCAATAAATTAGTAGGAGGTAAGAATCGTCTGGTAATTTATTATGTATGAAAGAAGGATGGTCCTGTAAAATTTTTCAATAGAGTAGGGCTACAAAAATTACAAATGCTTTCCAAGATTAAAATGCAGAAGGATTCTAATTTCACAAATATAGAATTAGAGAACAATGACACTTGCGTTAATTATTGCACAAAAATTTCAATAAATGTCCACTATTGTAATTTTAAACGATGCACAAGTACATATTTATATAAGAATAAACAAACTGCAGCTTAGTAACTTGAAACTTAAAATTTATTTTTTATTTTATTAACTTATTAGTAATTTTTGTTTTGTAGCTGTTATTTTTCGATGTTGCTTTCCCCACTTCACAACAACGAAAAAAAATACAGCCTTGTCGTTGATTCCAATGCTCATTTATAATGCCACTCTAGCTGTCAGCTCTAAGGACAAGCCCAATGCTGCGCATTTTCCAACGAGCTCCACACTTCCAGATTGTGTGTAGTTGTCGCCTGTACCTCCCAGTATTGTCACTCTTTGTGAAACAGATGAAAAAATTCTTCATTGGGTTAGAAGCTTTTTTTTTTATCAATGCAAGTTGTTTTGGACTGTTTTAAATCTTAAATTTAGCACATAAATGTTGGCGTTCCCCTGGGCTCTGTTTTATCTCCGAACCACGCCAGGAACGTTTCCTGCTTGTCACTGTTTTGTCGCTTCTTTCACTAGCGGTGCTAAAGAAAAATATGCAGTTGCCTCTTCTTGAACTCAACCGAAATACTCGTAGCGCTCTAAATTCTCATCAGTTTACCCTCAAGCCCATATTCGGATGTACAGTAAAGTTCAGAGATTCGTCCTTCAGCCGAACAACACTGTATGGAGTGCTTTCCTAACTCTGTGTTTCGACATCACTACGATCCACAGGCATTAAAAACACAAGTTCATAGGCATCTCAAATTTTCTCCTCCTTTTCGTTAACGCCAGCAGTGTGCCAAGCATATAAGGATGCATTTTTTTTCTTAACGCGTGCGCCAATTTTTTTAAAAGAAAAAAAAGAGATTGGAGGAGGAGGACACAATAGATTTTGAAGTCTTAATTGTTATTCGTGGATCGATCTTCTTTTTATAGTTCAATCGATGTAAAGTTTTTAATACAAAATTTCAAATAGATGTAGCATCTCTGTGTTACATAAAGTTAGTACCATGATTGAATACCTACTACTTCTAAATCTCTATGATATATTAAATCTAAAATTTCATATAGAACAAAAGGCACGAAAAGTGTTCAATCACACTCTGACCTAATTACAATCTAAATTTGTTTACACTAAATATGAATCACTCGTACACTCGTCTAAAAGTTACTGCGCAAAATTGAACTTATTTTGTGGATAATTTTTCCTGACATTAATGTTGCCTATTGGCGAGCGGTGACCAGTGAGTCCGTTGATACTAGTGATTCACATATTGGATGTACACAATATGAACAGCGAGTGCTTTGACATTGGTCATTCATATATTTGAAATTTTTAATGTAGGTACATCTGATTGATTAAATTTTGTTGGTTTGTCAACATTTTATAATATTTAGTTTATTTACCTACCTGTTAGATATATTTGTTACCATAAAATTGCATACAAAACCCAAATTTGGTTCTCTCCCTGGTTTTTATGTTACAAACGAGGAAAATGCACCTTCCAAGTCATGTACATACTTGCTTTAAAAGGTAATAACAATATACAGGGTGTCCTCTAATTTGTCAAGTATAATTTTGGAAATGATTCCTGGGTATATTCTAAGAAAAAAAAAATCATTGTACCTCCAATGTTGACATGATTTTCGTGGATTTAAGAAAAAGCAGGTGTACTCTGACCCATGTTAACGGAAATTTCTCTATTAATACTAATGATGATAATAATGAAGCTCAGGGGTTCTCACTCTTATAATGCTCGGATATATGCTTGGCACAGCGTTGGCGTTAAGGAAAAGGAGGAGAAAGGAGGAGATATCTATGAGCTTGTGTTTTGAATGCCTGCGGATCATAGTGATGTGGGAGGACAGAGCTTGGCAGAGCATTCCACATACGTGTTGTACGGCTGAAGAACGAATCCATGAACTTAACTGTACGTCCGAAGATGAGCTTGAGGGTAAACTGATTTAGAGTGTGTACAACAATAGTTATAACAGGTGCTAAAAGTGTCCTCCTTGGTTTTGTATCCATGCTAGAGCCCGTTGTAAGATTTTACTGCATCAGACGCTTAGCCTTGCAATTCAATGTTACCCGACATAAATTTCTAAAGTACTGCATGGAGAAAAACTTGTCCACACGCCCATAGACGAAAGTGACTCTTTCATACACTATAACCTAGCTTCGAAAGGAGCCGATATGCACACTAGTGAATTATCATATAAAATACTTTTGTTATTTACTGCAGTCAGAGCGAACACACATTCCCAGAGTATTTTTGCATTGCGCATAACCGATTTAGCAGAAAAACCGGTTTGGTCGTGTGAAAAATAGCGTACATTACTTGCAGAAAAGGGCTCATCGTGCTCGTTCGATTGCCGAACTCGGCTACCGCCTTGTGCTTCAAGCTTCGAACTCGCACGATAAACTCAACTTTCCTTGCTCGTTATGTAATATACTATAACCATACCACCTTAGACCCGTGTATAAACTGCTTCCCGAAGATTTGGAAAAGAGATTTGAGTTTTCTAACTGGTTACTAGAGCGGAGCTTGGATGACAAGGAGTTTATTGGTAGAATTCTTTGGACGAACGAATCTCAATATGGGCTGCGGAGAATCCACACGGAGGAGATAGTCATCACACAAATTCAGCATCAATATGTGGGCAGGTGAAATTGGAAACGAGTTAATCGGCCCCTTCAAGTTAGCACCCAACAAACGGGCTCTAGAATGCATACAAAACCAAGGAGGATACTTTAAGCACCTGTTATAACTGTTGTTGTAAGCAAATATGACAAAAATTATCTAAAACCACACATAATCATTTTTTATTCATAGCCTTTGGAACTTAAACCAAAATAAACCTTTTTTAAAAAAATTTACCTGCTGCAGCTTTTCCTAAGTCTCATAAAATCTATGAGTTTTTCCGCAAACTTGTTAATGATTTTTATTCTTAAAACGTTTTAATAAGCTCACTTTCGTGTATGTCTGTCTGTGCGGGTGGAATTTTGTAATTGATTTTAAGCTAACTTTTCATTGAGCTAGAAACTTGAAACTTTAACGTAGCTCAGAACTGGATGAACATTTACAAATCACAAAAAAGACAACAAATCGCAAAACATAAACTAACTCATCACGGATTTGCAATTTGTGTCAGATCAAAGCAAACTACTATGCACAATACTTGTTTTAAACGTTTTAAATTAAAAATGTGTATTTATTAGCAGTGTTGAAAACTTTAAGAAAATCGGGATAATTTTTAAAAAATTTATATGGACCTCAGAGCCCTCAGGGCCCGGTCTCTCCAAAAATTTTACATAAAATGTTGTCCATTGGAGATACATATGTGTTTAACATTTGAAGAAATCGGGCAAATTTAAAAAAAAAATTGTGCTAATTTTTAAAGAAATTATAATTTTTAAAAAAATAAATGGGCACCTTTGGGCTTTGGGACCGTTCACTCAAAAAATTTTACTAAAAGTTTTGTTCAAGTGTTTAAATTTTGAAGAAAATGAGGCTAATTTTTAAAAGATTTTTCTGGGCATCCCTTGGTTCTCAGGGCCCATTCACTCCAAAAATTTTACAAAAAGTTTTGCGCATCGGAAATACACATGTGTTTAAGATTTAAAAAAATTGGGCTAATTTTTAAAAAAATTATATGGGCACACCTCGGGGCTCAGGGCTCGTTCAC
Organism: Nephrocerus scutellatus; assembly: GCA_947095585.1. Lineage (NCBI taxonomy): Eukaryota > Metazoa > Arthropoda > Insecta > Diptera > Pipunculidae > Nephrocerus > Nephrocerus scutellatus. The sequence goes on from OX352762.1 coordinate 82,263,151, forward strand.
TCCAAAAATTTTACAAACATTTTTGTCCGTCGGAGATGCACATGTGTGAAAAATTGAAAGAAAGCCCGGGAAGTTGGTTAAAAATTGATCGCAAGATTCACGACAAACAAACAAACAAACACACGGGCACGCGAAGTTAATATAGAGAATTTAAAAATAGTAAAACGCTATGTTTATTACGCATTTTCCCCGATAAATCATGTCAACATTGGAGATAGCCCCTCACTGTAGAACGATTTATTCCTTAGAATATATCCAAAAATCATTTCCCAAATTAACCTCGACGAATTAGGGGACACCCTGTATTAGTGGTCTATGCCTCACACCTTAGTATAACATTCTTCTTGTAATAAGCAAAGATAATTTAAAGTAACATATGTATATATGTATATATATAGATACATACGATATATACAGCATTGGTATTTTTATAAATATTTATAATGTATATGGTTGTATGTGAAAGATTATCAATTCTAAGAAGATGGATATTATGCCTATGATAACTTAATGCATTACGTAACCAATACTTTTTTTTGCTATTGCGTGTCAAAGAACACTTACATCAGCTCTTTCTATATGTTGCTCCTTTAAGAGTCTACATTACTTAGGTTCATGCACTTACTCGTAGAAAGAAATAATACAATAATTAGTGCAACAGAAACAAGTGAAGGAAATTTTTTTCCAACACTTATGTACAGCACACAAGCGCGAGTATGTATGTATTTTTGTTTGGCTATTGTTTAAAAAATGAATTTAATTGTAAACAGGAATAAAATTAGGGAACTCTGAGAAAGCCAAAGTTAATGAACGCAAATAAATTATTATGCACGGTTATTGTTCATGTGCATAACGCTACCGTGTCAGTTCCTACACTCTTATTGGAGTATATATAATAAAAAGGTTACAAAATATATAAGAAATGTGAATACTTACCTATAGTAATCACTTTTGCAATATATGTTGCTGTCCCGAGAAAAACACGAAGATTCTCTGTCTAATGGTTGCCGACAAGTACAGCACTGCAGGCAGCCAGCATGCCAGCGTTTTTCAACAGCCGAGAGGTAGAATCGATCCTAAAAAGCCATTATGCAAAAATTAATTATCATAGCTGACGAATGAAATGTGGGTGAACATGCGATTTCGGATTGAAATTGACAAATTGTTATTGACCTGTATAAAGCGGCCACAACCACCGCAATCGTCAGGACTTGCCAAAGTGGTCTCGTTGGAAGATTCGGGACTACTTGGGGGTCCGAATGGTTCCGTTTTGAGAGAAACTCCTGAATTAGGGGTATCGCTTATATTAGGACAACCTGTTCGCCCACTAATTGAATATTTTATGGAAGATTCATCGAAAACTGCCCTTTCAGGTGTTTCATAGCTGTAAAATGGTATAATAATGAAAAGAATTACACAAAACGATAAGAACTGCAATAAAAGCAAAATTAAATGAAAAACCAGTAAATGTAAAGAAACTTCGTTTTTCGGGTACAAACTTTTATATAAACATCGAAACACCCCATACAGTCATTTATTTTTTGGTAAAATATCTGTTTATGAGGTCGCAGATATTTCAAAGAATTTTCTTTTTTTCTACGCTTCACACGCGCCACACGCGACTCGCGTAACGCATCAACTAGGTCGTGCGAAAGGTGGTTAAAAAAGACTTCAAAAATGAGAAAATGGCGCGATTTCAAACCATGACACGCGTCACACGCGACACGCGACATGCGTCACACTCGGAATATAAAAAACTTAAACACTTACAAAATTTCAGCTCTATAGGTCGTGTAGAAGGTGGTTAAAAAGACCTCAAAGCGGTCGAAAATACAGACAAAAAGGGGTCAAGTCAAGTTAAAGTTTTTAACAAGTAAATGGATAAAAAAAAATTTTTTGGGTAAAAACTTTTATGTACATTGACACACGCCACACAGTCCTTTATTATTTGGCATTAACGGCGAAAATATCTGTTTTTGAGGTCGGGCCTATTTCAAATTATATTCTTTTTCCCACGCACACCACGCGACTTGCGGCAGACGTCACTCGCGTGATATGAAAATTGGCCCTTGGCATTGAGCTGCTCACAAAATTTCAGTCCTCTAGGTCGTGCGAAAGGTGGTTTAAAATAACCTCAAAAAACGAGACTACAATTCAACCCATAACACGCGCACATGTGAAACGCGAAACACATCACACGCGGAATATAAAACACTATTGGGACTTAGACTAACAAAAAAGTTCTCTAGATGTTGTGAAAGGTGGTTAAAAGGTTCACAAAATTCCAGACCCTATTGGTCAGATTCCAGAATTTCCATAGGAACAAGGGTTATAGTCGCATTTTAGTCACATACCGAATTTCATACAAATCGCTTGAGAAATTCAATCCACAAAATTTAAGGCCCTAGTGGGCAGATCATGGCAGGATAATGGCATGGTATTGAGGAGTCGCTTTGATGACAGGAGGCTGTCTAGGTCAGAATTTAACGTGCTTATACATTGTTGCTTGAGCTCCACATGAGAAGTAGAAGGACGTTCCTCAAACTTATATGAGAAGCTGAGAGTGCTGTCGTCAGCGAAAGAGTGAATTGGATTAGAAGTCACAGATAAGAGATCATTAATAAAAATTAGGAAGATAGTCGGGAACAAAACAGTGCCCGGGGGAACTCCAGCATTTAAGTAATTTATTTTGAATTGAAACAGTCCAATACAACTTGAATTGAGCGGTCCAAAAGACAGCTTTTAATCCAGTGAATCAGTTTATCATCGACTCCATAAGCACGCATTTTGGACAAAAGATCTGGATGCCAAACTCTGTCAAATGCCTTAGAAATATCGAGTGCAACAGCTTTGCTATCTCCAAATTGATGCAAAGACCGGTTCCACTGTTCGGTGAGATATACCATCAAATCACCAGTGGAACGTTTCCCACGAAATCCGTACTGCCGGTCACTAAGAATGTAAGTGCTATGGGTCGGTACGAAGAAGGAGACGACGGCTCGCCTTTTTTGGGTATGGGCTGGACAAAGGCTGTTTTCCAACTTCTCGGGAAGAGTCCGGGAGAATAGGAGAGATGGAAAAGCTTACGCAATGGTAATGACAGCTTGGAAGAACACCTCTTCAGAACTAATGGGGAAAACCATCTGGCCCAGCGGATTTGTGAATGTTGAGATCGTTTAAAACTCTAGCAACTGCACGAGTACGAATGAAGTTCTGTTCCATAGACTGTTCAATACTCGGAATTGCGGCGGCAACAATGAACAATCTGGAAGCGTGGAGCTAGCTGCAAAATGTGCACCAAATAGATTGGCTTTGTCTTTAGAGTTGACAACTGGAGTGTCATTATAAATGAGCGTTGGAATTGACGACGAGGCTGTATTTTTACTACCTTTGGGACATTGTAGTACTTTTTGTCTCAATTTTTGGTCGTAGGGAAAATTTGACTCACCGAAGATGAGCATTGCAATCATTTCAGGCTCGTTTAAAATTTGTTCGGTTTTCCTCAGAAGGATTAGCTTTGTAAAAACCGAAATCATACCTCTCTAATCATAGAAGCCATTTTACAGCTCGAGTCATACCATCCATCATCCTTTGGTGTGACAGACTTATTCCTGGAAGGGATAAAGTCTGTCATAACAATAACGATTTCAGTTTTACGATACTCGTATTTTGTGACAATTCTTAAAATTGAATCAGGCAGTGCATCAAACTCGCTCTGAGTTGAAACATTGTCGAATTTCGCCTTCTGTATAAAAAGCAGTAGTGTATGTTGCGCTCCTGCAACTTAACTCTGGGCCATATGAAATTAAATTCCGGATTGGAACGTTGGCTGAATTGAGGCAAAAGCTGAAACGCAACATCACTACGGACATAAATTGCGAAACCGCGTCGAGGAAAAAATAATGACACCAAGCTATACCCAGGCAGATTTAATTTCGAGGTATCGGAATTATCAAATACTTGAGTTTCACTCAGTGCCAGATTTGCTGGTCTATAGACATTTACATATGTAAAGACAGCGATAAAATTCGTTCTCAGCCGACGTATATTGCTGAGATCCACTCTGAAATACCACATAACTACAAAAAAAACACACAAAACACAACTTACTATTGGCCAGATCCCAGAATTTCCATAGGAACAAGGGTTATAGTCGTATCTTAATAGAAGTTTAATAGAAATCGCTTGAGAAATGACTTAGTTACAAGAATTCAAAAAAGTAACCCAAAATCATAACGCAAAATCGTAACACAAAATTATTTTTGATCCCGTGTGAAATTTTCTCAACACCGCCGATCAATTAGTTTCACTTACAATAAAAACGAATTATTCTACTAAACTCTTAAATATTGTAATTAAATTACGATTAAACAATTTATTGTTATTTTGTTCAATGTCATTTTCTATATTTTAGTTAGTCTATATTTTAAGACTTAGAGTGTAATACGTTTTAAATTTAAAATATATAACATCCAAAATTCTTTTACATAAAAAATGGATTTGTTAAAGTTTTAAGACATGACATTTAGCTTTAAAGTTTCTTTCTGTTTACTATTTGTATTTATAACTGTTGTCAATTTAACTATGCTAAAAAAAATTTTATTTGAATATTATATACCTTCTAAAGGATTCGTTGTAAATCGGGACATTACCAAATGGTTTGGAATTATGTTCACAAGCATCTGGACAAGAGGAACATGAACGATACAAGAGGTGATTGTTATTGGATCCACCGCATTGTCTTCCTGTCTGTAATCCGGCTGGCGTTGGACTTTTTTCCCTCGCAGGACCTAGAAATCTTGCGCTCTGCTGCTGTAATGATACAAAAAGAATGAAGTTTATGAGAAATTCTATTATATAACGACTTATATTGTTACGAAAAGTAGTTAGTAGCGCATAGAACAGAATTTAAATCCTAAGATAAATCGGAATGTACATACTGCATACTAAAAATAAGCACTTTTATGTAGCATACTTTTAGGCCGTAAGACTATTAGATTATTTGAAATGTAACCGCTTGTAAGTTTGAATCGTTACGTACTGGTCAAAAATGTAGTCAAACCGGTTGCACGGTTGCCGCACAGGCTTGCCCTGTTTTTGTAAAAGAACATAATTGAACATGAAGTTTATTTTTAGAAGATGACTCATTACATATACGTGTCATTAGTTGTAAATAAGGGAATAAGGCTACAATTTTCTGGTCTTTTCTCGATATTTCTGTCTTTAAGATCGGAAGTTTCTAGAAGCTGTTCATTAAGTATAAATAGAGGCGTTTGGCCGACGTAGTCTAGTTCTTATTTGGAATTCAACCAGTGCAGTTGAAAAGCTCTTGCAGAATTGGGAGTGATGTACATTGTTGTAATAAGTGTTTTGTGTACATTTAAATTTATCACCAGTGTAATTATAGAGAACTTTAGTTAATTTTACTGTTTGATTATTAAATATTTTATTTGTAAATTAATAAACTGGTGTTGTGTTTTATTTGCAAAATCCTTTACGAACTCAAAAGCCTGAATTTCGTAACAATATTGTAAAAAAATGATAATTTTAAGCATTTTCAAGAAAAACAGATTGTGTGGGGAGCTTAACCGGTAGGTTATAATATGTCACATATGTGTAAGGAATATCACAGCCACTCAAATATTTTTTTTTACTTTCTTCCAATTAAACGAGAATTTTTTGACATTTCATGTAGCAAATATTAGCAAATACGAACAGCGCCGTGTGTTGTATTCGTACTTATAGAAGTATTATTATGCGAGTACAGTATTGTGCACCGTTTGACGTGCGCTATGCTATTTGGGTTTTTCTGATATATACGTACTTCTCTTTTGATTTTCATTATGCGACTATGATTTCTGACGGGTTGCTTCTCTAATAAAGATTTATTGCGAACTTTTACACGCATAGCTCTGTCGCAATCAGTTGTGCCAGAAAATTTCACGTATTGCTGATGAAGAGAAGTTTGCCAGCATGAAAATAATATTTGCCCAGCGTGTACATATTGCACATTTTAAGAAATCTTTGCTTTTCAGTTTTTTATAGGGCAGTTTTTATAAGAAGCATTTGAAGCAGCATTTCAACTTTGATGATGATTTATAAATTCAATGTAACGCATTGTATGTATATTCACCGCATCCATACTCAAAACATAATATACATTTTTAAGGGAGTTTCTGAAATAAAAATTCGACAATCCGTAGGAAGTTAATGGCATAACGCATAATACACATTTTCTAGTGCCAATTACTTTCCTTTGAATTGTGCGGTTAATTAAGCAAATTTCAGTTTAAAAATAACTATTTCCATAATTGAAAGTTCTAATTTAAACATTGGGACTGAATCCTAGCTAATATTTTTTTCAATAATAAACTCTAAATTGAAAAATAAAAATTTGGGGAAAAATTGTTCTAATAAATCTTAAAAACTAAGTCCTCAAGGTAGCGACAGTTATGACCGCATAGCTAACGTACCCAGTTCCATAGCCCAGCACGTCAGAAACGCCATGAAACTACATAAACCCGTATAGCGCCCACAACCACCCCTCACTAAGGTCAAAATGGCCACACTCCAGTCAATCTCTTTTTATAATAAGCGCACGCTTCAAGGGATTTATAATGCCTAGCTATAACGTAGGCTTGGAAATGTTGGGGTAGAAGTATGAAAGAAAGTGTTGTGGTGGGTGCTGTTTTAAAGTTCACACCCGAGCAATCACAAACTATTGTTTGTGCTCATAAACCCACATCGTTGGCTTTATACATCTTGATTACTTCATACATCCGTACAACGGTACATGTGAATATACGACATCTGTACATCACATGCACAGCAACGTATCATAACGTATATTTTTAGATGCACCACCGACACTGACTGACTGTTCAGACGTTCATCATTTGCCTGTCACTTTTAGGTACGACAGAATCTCCAGATATCATTTCCATTATCATTTACCAATTCGGCATGTCGGATCTTAAGTTTTCACGTTTCGCAGTATGCCCGAAACTCATTAAATTGGCCTTGCAGTTTTTTTTAATTTCTTAAATTTTTGAGCCGTCATCATAAGCCAGGGAGGCATCCTTGCTAGACAAGCGGCAGTATACCTCCTATTATTCACAGTTGACATCTGAAATCAATTTGGTTACAGCTTGCCCCGTCGTATGGTTTCTTTTAAAACGAAACTTGTACCGCGGTATATATTTTCTCTTGAACTCAGTCAAAACCACTTCAAGAGATTTCCTAGTATTAGGCATGTTGTTTGTCTGTTTTTCAGTCAGTTCGACGGATTTAAGGTCATTAAAAAAAGTCAAGTTAAGCACTCCGGGAGTGCCGACAGAAGTGAAAACTTACTTTGGCGCGTTAGACATTTTTTAGATGGGTACTAGGGTTATTGGGTTATGAATTGTATTTTATTAATTATTAGAAACTTTAAAATACATTGAATATTCTTTTATGAATCATCGTTAACAATTTCGACAACTCTTGTATTATCATCAGCGTGGTATGGTCGTTGACGAAATTCTTATTGGCAAAAACATTACTTAAAATTCAATGTTTTATACTAAAACTGCTATGTTAAAGACATTTTATGCAAAATATGAAAATAATGTCGTGCTCTATTTGTTTATTGTACATAATATTATAAAAAAAATAATCTGGTTTAATAAACAATCTGAAATCACAAAAAAAAACATATATTTCATATGATGAAATATGGGTGGATTGGATTGGTGAGCTGGAGAGATATGAAAAAAAGGTAAAAAAATCTGACCACACAACAGTGCGCGGTTGCGCCAACACAACCGCGTTGTTGTGTTCCCAAGCGGTCCTCCATCTAAGTACTAACCGTGCCCGACGCTGCTTAATTTCGGTGATCGGACGAGAACCGATGCGTTCAGCGTGGTATGGTCGTTGACGAAATTCTTATTGGCAAAAACTATACTTCAAATTCAATGTTAATGCATATATAACCAGCGTCTCGGTAACGGTGTAGCGAGTTCCGAGATTTTATCTTATCTAAAAAATGCGTACCGCGCTAAAAGAAGTTTTAGAATACTCGTAATTGCTTAGATTGGGAAGCCTTGCCAATTTTAAAAACTTTTATTTAACTTGACTTGACCCTTTTGGTTGGTTGTGGGCAATTCCACAGAGGCTCACTAGTCTATATATAATACGCAAACCCAGAGAGAAATAGAATGATGCGAACAACGGTAATCTTCAAGTTTGCAAAAGGTTGACGTTTATGACTGCAGCCTTTAGAGCGCCTGACTGTGATATATGTATAGGTAGGGAAATATGGAGTGTGAGAGAGGTCTCGGGGTCGAATTCGAATCAAACTTTCCCAATATTTCTTATGGTTTCGGTTGCACAGGCATTTACATAGACGGTGACAACGACATTATATTTTTGGTACAACAACAACAAATCTGCAGGACAAGACGCTTCTATACGGTGTGGCTTTATGGTAGACTGCCTTAGATAAAGCAGTAAATAGTGACAAGTTAACAAAATTCAAAGATAAGCTTGTTTATGTATGAGCGGAACACGGAACAACCTCCTCCGCTGCACTATACATTCTGTTCAAACTTACACTACTTCAGTAGGCAAGTAGCTGTTATCGCAGCTATTCATCTCAGTACAACCTCGTAGTGGCCCACGAATGAAATTGGACACTCCTCTATGATGAATTCATTCAGGAGTCCACCAGGTAACACAGACTACCTACATCATTCCGCAACTACAAATCAACAAAACTTTACAACTCACCATTCACCCCAGATCATTCTGGGAAGAAGGCGTTCACTTGGAAAATGAATACTATCAGTTTTACACCGACTGATGACGGGGTTAAGGGAAGTATTTTTTCTAAAAGGCTAAATTATAGTCTCTCTTTCCGTGAGTTTTACAGGCAGAAATTATGGCCAATAAAGAAGTTTTATCTGGGCTAAAGAGGAATGTCATTCTCGCATCTTCTCGTATAGACGAGCTGTCATGAAATTCCTGGAATCAGTCTTTACGAACTCTATCGTATACCTAAACTGCCGATCATCTCTCAAGGAGATAGCGGAGCAGTTCCAGATTGGAACTACACCGGCCATTTTACCTAAAAATCGTTCTTTAGGCATACCAACCGCTACATAGAAACTCATGTTAAAGTGGGATGCAACTTGGCTTTTAACTACAAGGCAGATCTTGTCCAAGTTGAATGCGAAACGATCTAAGTGTTTGATGACTCTAAAAAGATTGCACATCGATGCTATAATAGGTGTTATTACTGGGGACTGTCTAATAGGCAAGCATGCATCAAGGCTTGGCAAGACTTCTGCAGAAGCTGCATGGACGAGGAGGTGGAGGAGACTATTCTCTAACTTCTCTACTGTACGTACCCAGCCCTCTCTCAAAATCGAAAGCTCCATCTGAGAGCTTTCTTTTAGAAACATGATAACGATCTGACCAATAATGACATTATTAGTCTCTTGCAATTTATACGAAGCTGCAAATAGTTCAACAAGTAGAATTGGTGGTGGGGGGGGAATGTTTTTACATGAGAAATGACAACAAAAGGCATTGCGTCCTTAAGAGGTAGCCAAACCTTGGTGAATCCTCCTACGGTCCTAACGGCTGTACTAAGCCGCACATCAGATTTGGGGGTGCGGTATCTTTTGTGTAACAACGTCAATCGGGATGCTACAAAAAATGAATCGACAACCAGAAACTCAAAAAACTTTCTAATTCTGAGTTAATACTTTTGGTTACCGAGTACGCACGAAAATTAGAGCATGGAACGTACGTTCTCTGTATGAACCGGATATATATTTAGTGAAAATGTGAATGGACAGACATAGGTAAATACAGTGAAAGCTCAGGACTGACTAAAATGCTATACTTTGGCGAGGAGAAGACAGGAAGTGGGCAAATATTGAATGGTTGTTGTATAATACTGACTAAGGAAGCTAGCAAAAGCCATATTTCTTGAAAACCAGTATCGGCGAGGATAATTATGGCGAGATTTGGCTACAAAATACGCAAAGTCACCATCGTTCAGAGTTATGCTCCGAAGAACGATGCAGCAAAAGACGAGAACATCATTTTCTACGCTCATCTTAACTCGGTATACATAGCAAAGTTCTGAAAAGCTAGTTCATTGTCATCATGGGAGACTTCGAAGCCAAGGTTAGCCCGGACAACGTAGGCCTCGAAAGCGTTCTGGTTAGACACGGCTTGGGTCAGCGAAACAGCAATGATGATATGCTAGTTAGCTTTTGTAATGCTCGTCAGCTCGTGCTAGGTAAAACCCTGTTTCCACAGAGGACCTGCCACAAAGTCACCTGATTCTCCCCTGATGGTCAAACCCAAAACCAAATCAATCACTTCATTATAAAACAATGATGGAGAAATAACCTAACGATGTAATTCTCTAATCGGGAATACACAATGTGCAGTTTAAATAAAATCGGGTAAATCGGAGCCCCCCGACCCCGAGGCGTGAGGTGCCCCAAATTATTAATAAATTAATAGAAGGTATTGTCATGAGAAATACATATGTGTGCAAAGTTTGAATACAATCGGACTTTAGGAAGTGTGTTAAAAATTTATCACAAGATTCTGCCCACCAGCCAGCCAGCCAGCCACGTGCACGCGAAGTTAATATAGAGAATTTAAAAAATGAGAGAAGTGCGGACGCACGAAGTGATCATCACCTGCTACTAGCAGCGCTTTACGTACGAACAGCTGCTACTCAGAAATAAAAAACGAAATATTATACGAACGCTGTATGAGACCCAAATATTTGTCGTAGCTTTGCCAACACCCTTACCGACACAGCGTCAAGTGCGGATGTAAACGTTAATGACCGCATTGACGCGATGTGGGACAAATTAAAGACTGTTTTTATGGAAGCTGGATCTGAAACGGTACAGAGGCAATCAAGGGATAGAAAGCCACCTGGAACAAAATTACACACCGCAGAGTTCTCAATATTAAAATAAACAGGGGCGCGGTGTTCTTCGGAAATTGATTCTTCAGAATGAGTACATTGACGTTCCTAAAACAGTGCAGTGTTGTGTAAAACGTGAGAGGAGATCAAGTTAGCGGAGTGTGCGGAAGATGATGTAAGAGGAGAAAATTCAATGGAACTCTACAAAATCACTAAAGATATTCTTGGTCAAAAAAGTAGCATTAAGTGCTAGATATGAACGCTAGCCTTTTAGTGTCAATAGAAGAACAACTGCGAAGGTGGATGAAACACTTTTGATCACTGCTCAATGTTGACCAGAGTACAAATGCAATTCATCAACTACTGGACATACGTAGGTCAAATCATTAAAGATATTCTTGGTCAAAAGAGTATCATCAAGTGCTAGATATGAACGCTAGCCTTTTAGTGCCAATAGAAGACCAACTGCGAAGGTGGATGGAACACTTTTGTTCACTGCTCAATGATAACCAGAGTACAAATGCAATTCATCAACTACTGGACATACGTAGGTCTTCCAAAGGCGTTTTCATCAGTCCTTCAACAAGTGGCATACTTGCCGGGTTCCTGAAAGCAGATCCCGACGCATTGGCTTGTAATTTGTTTCCACTTATTCAGGCTGTTTGGGAGAACGAAATCTTTCAGAGGCAATGGTTGTTGTCAAGTTGTCAAAGAAAGAAGATCTCATGAACTGCATTAACTGGCGTGGAACTGTCTTCCCAAAATTAATGGCAAATTTTATTCTCCAGCTATGTCTATGATCGAGTATTCCCTGAAGAGACATCAAGCTGGTTTTCGTATCGGAAGATCACATAAACACTTTGAGAGTCATTCTGGAACAATCAGCCGAGTTCCAATTACCGCTGTGCCTGATGTTCGTCGACTTTGAGAAGGCCTTTGATGGTGTTAATCGCGACTGCATCTGGAGATCGCTTTTTATGAGAGGCATTCCTGACAAAATTCTTGTTATTATTAAATTCAACAACGCAAGGTGTTTCGTTTTGCACAACGGTTAGCTTTCCGATGGCTTTGATGTCCGACAAGGACTGGGATAAGGAGATGTTTTGTCACCGATTTTGTTCTTACTTGCGATTGATGATGTAATGGCTGCCACGGTGGGTACAAACGAAATAGAAAACATAAAGCCCGCAGTGCATTTGCAATACTTTCTCCAGTGTGGAACACCAGAAAAATATCGCTTCGACCCAAGTTAAAACTGTATGAATCCAACGTGAAATCCGTGCTGCTATATACGCCTGTGAAACATGGAAATGTTCAGTCTGCAGGCTACAGGCTTTTGTTATTCGTTCTTTGCAGTACATACTTAAGATCCAGTAGCCACAAACGATTTCCAACAATAAACTGTGGCTTGGATAAACAAAATTGGATGTGGTCATCAATCAAAAGAAATGGCGGTGGATTGAACACACACTGAGGAAACCCGACGATAACATAGCGAAGCAGTGCTTAGAATGGAATCATCAAGGTGCATGGCGAGTTGGTAGGGCTAGCACAACATGGAGGTCAACTGTTTTGTCGGAAGCACATTCCCAGAATTTGACATCGTGGTCACAGCTAAAGTATCGTGCTGCCAATTGAGGGAGATGGAAAGAACTGGTTGTTGCCTATGCTCCAGGAGGATTTAATATGTACCTGCTAACAACACTTACCGGAACACATATTTAAATTGAAAACAAAATGACGACAGACAACTTGCAAGTCCATTTTCCATTTGCCCTGTTATTGGACAATTTTTAAACTTAAATTTTTGGGTAAAATAGTATTTGTAAATAAAGATATTTTTGGAGGACCCGCCAGATATTTGTTAGCTCTACATTCACATGAATATAGATTTCCTCGAGTGTACAAAGAAAAATTAATTTTTGTTGTAAGTGTTGAAAGTTGCAGTTTCTTAACCAAATACATTTTTGTTTGAAAGTTTTACGAGTTATGAGCTATATGAGTACTGTATAATTTTGTATAATTATACACAACTGATTATATATTTTCATATATGTAAATCATTTAAATTTGTATGCGGCTATATATAAATATATATATATATGTATCGTTATCAGTATGTTTTGTATTTCAGGACAATATAAATAATGTTGACTGCTTCAGATAACATTTTAACCTCTTAGCTTTGTAAATATGATTTGAATTCAAAACTACGTTCGCTTAAATGTTTTTGTCTCAAAATACACATTTGAATGTACCAACAAATATTTTGGAAACAAACATTGTACGTATGCCCCGATAAGGCACTCATCGCAGATTATACTATGAGTTATGTTTCCTATGTCCACTGGTTTTTTATATAAAAAGCAATACAAAGTGACTGTTAACAGATCTTTTAAAGGAATACTCCTCCATTTGAGCAATTTTTCTGTTTGAAATGCAGAAATTGTAATGTTTTGTCGTGTATAAGCTCTAGTTTTTTAATTATTAATAAACTTATCCTTACGCGCTTACGTCTATGAAATAGTGATAAACTTATTTATTTACTTAGAAACATTTAAGACAACGATATACGTTCTCTTATTATGATCTATGGTTTTCTACTTTTTTATTAACAATTGGAAGATTTCTAAGCATAGCTACTCAATGGTTGCTCTTAGAAATTAGTTAATTGTTTACAGTTGTCTGCAAAGATGTTACTGTTAATTATTGAGTTGGCGCACTATTCGTTGTCTATTCAATTAGTATGGGAATAACTCGTAGATAAATGTGTATGTCAATAATATTGTTAACATTGTTGGTCCTTATTTGCCCTTATTTGCAGCCAAATTTTATAAGTTTTATAAAATAATTTATTATAAAATAAAAAACATGCTTTTGCCAGACATGCATATAAATAAGTAGGTACTAATTTAAGTACAAATTTATTTTGTTACGTTAACAGGAAATCCCTAATAAATATTCGTAATTTGAAATTTATTATGTAAGCCTTTAGTGAAATTGTACTTATTACTTTATACATATTGTTTTTGTTCTTTATACGAGTACTAAGCCGAAGCAAAACGCATGTATAGAGAAAAATCTGCTGTAACGACCGTTCGATTAGCAAATATTATTAGATGCATACTATGTTACTGTGGGTGCCGTGGCTCAGTGGAAAACAGCATTGCTTCTGAGGTTCGTGGTTCGAATCCCAGTAACACCAAAAGTATTTTTCACGATGTCCCACCACTCGCGAAAGTCTAACAAACGTCCGAGAGTAATAACTTGTCACGGAAAGCTTCTTAATTTGCCTTTAATATCCGGCGTTAATTGTAGGTCCCCTCCATTTGTGTGCAAAAATACACATGCTCAACACAAATGGTTGCGAGAAGCTGGGCCTTGGACCGCATTATTTTACTATGTTACTAAGGTAAGTATGTAAATATATAGCAGAACCCACTGCAATGGACAATGCGTATCAATACCAAGCCGTCGCTTTAACTACAATAATTAAGTATACGCACCTACTGGAATATTTTGGCCGAATACGCAAAATTTGAACAATGCAAAATCGTTTATCTCTTGTTCTACTTTTCTTTTTTCTTTTTCCAAGTATTTAATTTTTTTTTTTCAATAGATAAACTTATTGCCAAGGCAGAACTCCCCAAATGACTTGCCCGACGGCAAGTCGATGGGCTATGCCCTTTATTAAAGTTAAAAATAAAAAGTCGAGGGAATTTTTTAAAATATATCACATTACTCACGTTTGTAGCTGATTTCAATTTATTTTCTCAGAATTATTGGATCCTTTCTTGTAAAATCAGGAACTTGTTAACGTCAATCTTGAAAGCCTGTTGGTTAAACGATTCGGGAAACGAGTCTACTAGCGACTGCTGACTTGCATTTTTCATCAAACCATTTATTCTTAAGAAAATTGCTTTCTTAAAGGAGGAAGTAAGAAAATTTTCCATTCCTGGCAAAATGGCTGACGTAATAAGTTCACCAACATTGTTGTTGAAAAAGCAGGATTTCCAATAAAATGAGGTATAAAATTCGTTCAGTAGCTCACAGTTAGGATTTTCATAGTCCCAGAGAAGCCTTGCACCATTAAGCTCTACAAGGCTGGGGAAATCGAAAATTCGGCAATAACCAGATCGTGGTCGGAAAGACCTAATGGGGCAGATAAATCAATTGAATGTTTCTCTGGTATAGTAGTTACAATTTATGTAATAGGTGAGGTGACTGATGACCAGTTGTATCGACGAGTTGGGTGCGAAGACTGATACATATTTGTAAATTGTTCTGCGGTTTCACCTGTTCGATCTCTACCATCCGAAAAGGTCAATAAGTATCACTGTGGACATTGAAATCGCCCAAGACTACCAATTCAGATGTAGGTAAATCTTGTCTATATAGTTTCAGATAAATAGTCAAACTCATTACTAATGTCATCCGGTGACAAATTAGGACTACGATATAGAGAACAAATAAACATGGAATGGTTCGAAATTTTAATTTCAAAAAATTCTTCTTTAATTCGTTAATTATTTGTACCGCTAAAATGTGCACTATGTAGCTTGAAGGTGGATATCAGCAACGTACGTGGGCTAAGAACGAAATTCTTCTTCTCTGTGTACGCACATGTCCATGCATGCAAGTCCAACAATTTTGGGACCGAATGAAACACATTCCGATAACTCGGAATTAAATCTGCCTGGTTATAACTTAGTGCCTTTATTTTAACCCTGACGTGGACTCGCGATTTATGTCCGAAATGATGTTGCTTTTCGACTTTTACCACAATTCATTCAGCCAAAGTTTCAATCAGGAATTTAATTTCATATGGCTCAAAGTAAAAGTACAAAAGCAAAACAAAACTGTTTTATTTATAGAAGCCCCAACTTCGACAGTAATTGAACTCATAACAACCACTGAAGCACTATCGGATTCAATTTCAAGAATTGTCACACAATATTCTTACACTGAAATCGTTATTGTGGGCGATTTCAATGTTCACAACTCTGACCAGAAAAACCTTAGTCAACTTGTAAATGACCCTACAAGAATTCCTGACATTGCAAATCATTCCTCCAATACCCTTTAATTTTTCCTTACCTCTCATCCTTATAAATAATACGTCAATGTATTATCGCCTTAAGGCTCATCCGACCTGTGTGTTGGATTTCGTTAATAAATCACGCAGTTAGACCGAAAACTCACAAAAAAAGTATGGCAATACGAGAAAGCCAATTGGGACGGTCTTAAAAACGGTCTTAAGTCTGCCAAACCAAACTGTAAAGAGGCTTCTAGGATTAGAGAAGTATGCTTTCGGTTTTACAAACTAAACCCTACTGAGGAAAACAAAATAAATTTGAAACGAGCCAGAAATTATTGAAATGCCCACCTTTGACGAGACAAATTCGCCTAGGACCAAAAGTTGAAACAAAAAATATTACAGTGTCCCAAAGTAGTAAAAATGTTTGGTCATTCGTGAAAAGAATCAAAAATTCTGCCTGTGGTCGTCATTTATAATGACATTCCAGCTGTCAGCTCTAAAGCCAAGGCCAATCAGTTTTCTCCGCTTTGTGCAGCTAGCTCCACGCTTCCAGATTGTGCATTGCTGCCGCCTGTAACTTCGTGTATTGAACACTCTATGGGAAAGATCTTCATTCGTACTCTCTATCTTTTGAACCGCTCAATTCAAGTTGTCTTGGAAAATTTCAAGTCTAAAATACATCACATCAATTCTTGCGTTCCCCAGGGCTCAGTTTTATCCCCGACACTGTTTCTCATCTTTTTTAATGGTCTCTTGTCCACTACTTCTAATCCAATTCACTCTTTCGCTGACGACAGCGCTCTCAGATTCTAATATAACTTTAAGGAACGTCCCTCCACTTCTTATGTGGAACTCAAACCAATTCGTATGTTAAGCACATTAAATTCCGACCTGGACAGCATAATAAAATGGGGAGAAAACAATCGAGTAGATTTTAATACTTTTAAAAACCAATGCTGTATCTTGTCGTTTAAGCGAATCTTAAATCCACTGTGATTTTCCATGAACGACACTGGCATTGAGGAAACTGAAAAACTTGCAATTCTCGATATGTGTTAATGGTAAGCTTCGTTGGAATGACCATATATTTATAATAATATTCGGCGCGATAGACCATTGCGTCCAAGGCCTAGCTTCTCGCGACCATTTGTGTTGCGCATGTATATTTTTGGACACAAATAGAAGGGACCTACAATTTAAGGCCGGATCCGAATAGCGAATTGAGAAGCTTTCCGTAAATACTAGCTGTTCGGGGGCGCTTATCTACCCACACAGCCAGGGGTTCGTGGCACTTTGCGTCACGGGCAGTGAGTGCTAATGCGCTCATCTGCGCCATGACATGCTCTCATTTAAGACTCTAGACTCATAGCGACATAAAAAAAAAAAATTTTGTGATCGTTTGACCTGTCCAAAATATGACGGGTTTATATACAATTGTTGAGATTGATTAAATTAAGGCTCCGCGTGAAAGCGTTTTTGTGATATTTTTTAAATCTATCTTAACAGCATATACTAAAATCATATAAAAATATATTGTACAAATATAAGCATTTTTAATATACCGACTTCAGCACCACCTATGGAATGTTTTGAAGGCCTATATACGATGTCAACCTTGTATACATATAGACCGTTACTGTAGAACGATTTTTTTCTTATAATATACCCAAGAATAATTTCCAAAATGATTGTGCACGAATTAGGAGTTATTTTGATTTATTCACTAATTGAGAAAGAAGAATGAGCCACTACGCAAGTAACCTAAACGAACTGTACACTAAATACTCGTATCTAAGCATTAAGATAAACGTAAAGTTAACTATAAAGCTATTCCAACCATGATTATAATGGATGTAAATACCAGACAACCTTTGGTATTTCTGTATAGTATTTTCATGGCATGCTGGGCTTTGTGCTGAGTTACTTTCCTTTTTCGGAAAAACATGAATTAAAAAAACCACCCATAAAAATTAAAATTTTTCATGTAATAGGAGATGGGTACCTATGTGTTAAAATTTGAAGAAAATCAAATCCGGAATTTCAAATTGATTGATTTTTAAAAAATTTACATGGACACGACACGGGTCTCATGGCCCTATCACTCCAACAAATTTACAAAAAGTTATGTCCATCAGTAATACACATTTGTTAAAAATTTGAAGAAAATCGAGCTAATTTTTAAAAAATTTAATTCAGGGTCCGTTCACTCCAAAAACTTTACAAAAAATTTTGTCCATCAGAGATACAGAGGTGTATAAAATTTGAAGAAAATCGGGTTAATTTTTTTGAAAAATGTGTATGGGGCCCACGACCCCGGCCACCAAATTGTTTGCAAAAGTGTTGTCAATCGGAGATACACACGTATATAAAATTAAAAAAAAATCGGGCTAATTTTTTTTAAAAAAAGTTTGGGGCCCAATGACCCTGGGGCCTCCAAAATTTTTACAAAAAGTGTTTCTCATCATACATACGTATATAAAATTTGAAGAAAATCGGGTTAATTTTTTTTTTAATTTTGGGGCCCCACGAACCCGGGGCCCGGGGGGACACCAAAATTTTTACAAAAAGGGTTGCCTGTCGGAGATACACGCGTATATAAAATTTGAAGAAAATCGGGTTAATTTTTTAAAGAAAATTTATGGGGCCCCACGAACCCGGGGCCCGGGGTCTCCAAAAATTTTACAAGAAATGTTGTCTATCGAAGATACATGCGTATGTAAAATTTGAAGAAATTCGGGTTATTTTTTTAAAAAAAATTTATGGGGTCCCACGAACACGGGGCCCGGGGTCTTCAAATATACATGCTGAACACAAATGGTCGCGAGAAGCTAGGCAAACTAGTTTGTATCTTAGAAAAAACACAGCGAGTTTGTGAAAAGCTGAATAAATCTGAGCAAAGTTAGTTCAAAAAAGCCTTGATAGCTGACGAAGTATATAACGTGCTATTTGTTAAACCTAGACTGCCTCCTCCAAGCCATATGATAGATACGAATAATTTTGATCGAAAAAACTAAGCTAAGACTGACACTTCCTTAAATCATACATTGTCTATGATGAGT
The DNA here is from genome assembly GCA_947095585.1 of Nephrocerus scutellatus. Lineage (NCBI taxonomy): Eukaryota > Metazoa > Arthropoda > Insecta > Diptera > Pipunculidae > Nephrocerus > Nephrocerus scutellatus. Next base: position 82,282,184 of record OX352762.1, read on the forward strand.
ACTTTCTACAAAGGACAAAATGCAGACCACATCAAAAAACACTAATCATGGCTTAAGCCGACGTTAGGACCGCTACTCAAATTATCACTCCCGTTCCGAACAGCAGTATGTCTGTAACCAAAAACACCGGTGAACAAATCGTGAGTGCAAAACAAAAATTTTGGGTATTGCTTTATTGGTTATCTTATATCCTACGAACAAAATATTTTCCAGTAGTCTTGTATGAGTCAAATTTTTTTAAATTTTTCGTAAGCTTTTTTATAAGTTGTTCAGTGTTGAAATTCAAATTGTGTCCAATAGATAATTTATTTCCTATAGGTGCTTCGCATAGTGATCATATATTTGCATCATAAATTAAATTCATTTAAGTTTATTCTACAGAAAGATTTCTAGTTAAAAAAGTTGTCCGGCAGTGAAAGTTACACTATTACCAGACTTAATTGCTTTAAGTAGGAAATCTTCTCCTTATTATAAAAAACACCAGAGCTATTTGTTTCCCGATTCGCACCTCAACTCCCAGTAAAGATGAGATCGCTACCGCGATCAACGCACGAAAGAACAACAAGTCGGTAGGACTAGATGGTATACCCGCAGACCTTCTGCGTGCCGCTCCAACGACACCAGCAGAGTTTTTATATCCTCTTGTAGAGAGAGCTTGGGAGGCAGAAAGTTTCCCCGACAAGTGGAAGAAGGGAATGATTGTCAAGCTCCCTAAAAAAAGTAGTCTTATGGAGTGCGAAAACTGGAGAGGCATTTGCGTTCTTCCTGCAGTTGCAAAGGTAATTAAAAAATTAAGGAACGTCTGGAAGATACACTCGATGCCGAACAAGCAGGTTTCCGCAATCCGCACTGGATCCTTATTGAACAGTGCGTTGAATTCCGGTCACCACTGCACCGGCTGTTCATCGATTTTGAGAAGGCGTTTGACAGTGTCAACAGACAGTTTATCTGACTCGCCTTGCGCAGGAGAGGTATACCCGATAAACTAATAGCTATTATTAAAGCAACCTATGATGGCTCTAAATGTCATGTACTGCATAGAGGAAAGCTGTCAGAGGAATTCGAGATCCTAAGTGGGGTACGACAAGGTTGCATTCTATCGCCGTTTTTTTTTTTTTTGGTGATTAGCGATGTACTTCGCGCAGCTTTATCTACTGGAAACGGAGGAATTCGTTGGAGTTTTACATCTCAACTCAAACATCTGGACTACGCTGACGACGTTTGTTTACTTTCACACAGGATCATGGAACTGCACCAAATGACAACAAATGTGGAAAGGGAGGCAAATGTTGCGCGTTTGAAGACACTAATATCACAAAAACTATCACAAAAAGATTACAAACGTTCGTAAATAGGTGCCTACGGAACATCTTAAGGGTTTCTGGCCTAACCGTATCTCTAGCGAACATCTTTACCAGAGAACGGGTCAGGAACCAATAGGCACAACCACAACCGACGGAAGTGGCAGTCATGCGCTCCGAAAAGGCGACAGTTCCATAGCAAACTACGCAAAGCAATGGAATCCGTTATCTCAGGATGGTAGAAGAACGGGCCGTCCGAGAAATACATGGCGCAGAACAGTTGAGGAGGAGTCACGGCAATTGGGGAAGAGTTGGAGAGAGCTGAAGCTTATTGCCAGGAACGCACGCGATGGCGCGTAGTTGAGGCCCTAGGACCCACAAGGGGATATAGGACATAAGTAAGTAAGTAGAGTTATTTGTTTTAAACCTACACTTTTTATCTTTCACACCTCTGCTTGGCACTTTTAAGGCAGCTTCCAATGTCACTAGTCATATATTTTCCTACAGCTGTAGTACCCGACATAAGCTATAAATATGATTACTTGAAGAAGAGAGCAACAGAGATGTTTTTTTTTTAATTCTCTATATTAACTTCGAGTGGATAAGTGCATGGACTTCTGAAAAGGAGTTTCGTGGTTCAAATCCCGGAAACACCAAATGTATCTTTCACTGTCTTACCTCTCGCGAATGTCTAAAAAACAATCCGAGAGTAATAACTTGGTACGGAAAGCTTCTCAATTCGCCGTTCGGATATGGCATTAAATTTTAGGTACTCTCCATTTGTGTCCAAAAATATAAATGTGCAACACAAATGTTCGCGAAAAGCAAGGCCTTGGACCGCAATGTTCTGTCGTGGAAATATACATACAAAAAATTAATTTCATGGGTCGACGCAAACTTTTCAACAACTTTCACACGGTATAGAGAACTGAAATTATATGCACTGCTCGGTCTCATGTGCCATTTCTGAGCGCTCTTGTCTGATGCGTGTAAAAGTTTTTTTCATTCAGTTTGTACCCGAAAAGGAAGTTTATTACATTTTCTTGAATAACTTAAGGACTTGTTGTAAGGATTTCTTTTCATGATTAACTTAAGGACCAATTTTGTCTATTTGTTTCAAATACTTTGAGATCATTTTTAACAACAATCACACGTTCTAGAGAGCTGAAAATTTGTGAGCAGATTTCTAAATTCCCGTGTGTGGCGTGTGAATTTTAATAAATTATCGCACCTCGTGTGTGTCCTTGGTTGTATAATATTTTCTATTTCTATATGCAAAACACAAATGCTTGCATTATGAGATTATTACTATACAATTTTAACTCATTTTCTAGGTAAATATCCATATTTTATATATACAAATGTATTTAAAAAATGGAGGTGTGGGCACAACACGACTTTCTTTTACGGACGGGGCCGGAATTTTCAGTAACTATATATATTTTTTGCATTTTCTCATACTACGACTACCACTTCCGTTTGGCCGATTTCCGCCAAAATCAACTGGGCCCTCCCAATTTATGTAAAAAGCTTAAATATGAATTTTCGTCTCAATCAATTCAGCCGTCGGGGCTGTAGAGTGGACACAGAGCCACAGACACACAGCCAGACAGAGATTTTTTTTTTGGCTTTTTCTGACTCAGGAGATACGGTAATGGGTAAATCTGCAAAAATCCCGAGTTCGAAAATTTTCATGATTACTATACTTACTTTGACTACTAGTAAAAGAAAGTAAAATGCCTTGTTTTATCATAAAGTGAGATCGTTTTTTCTCCTACTATACCCATATTTTTTACTTTTTTGTTTCTAGTAGCAACGGGAATTTTTTATGAATTTATAAATTTTAAGTATGCATTTAAATATACATATTTCTATACCTATATAGATAATCTAACATTTAGCTTCTCGTTTTTTCTAACATTTTTCTGCTCGTGGAGGGTAGGGTAGGTATTCGTTTTATCGTTTTGTTTAATGTCTATAATGTACTTCTATATCTATTAATATATGTATATATATCTACCATTTTATAGGTATGTATCATTCAATCAGTGGGCGCCGTGGCTCAGTGGTAGTGCACATGGCTGCTGCGCAGGCGGTTCAGGTTCGAATCCCAGCAACACCAAAAGTATTTTTCACGGTGTCCCACCTCTCGCGAAAGGGTGACAAACGTTCCGAAAGTAATTAATACCTTGTCACGGAAAGCTTCTCAATTCGCCGTTCGGATCCGGCCTTAAATTGTAGGTCCCTTCCATTAGTGTCCAAAAATTAACATGTGCAGCACAAATTGCCGCGAGAAGTTAGGCCTTGGACCGCAATGGTCTGTCGCACCAAATATTATTATTATCATTCAATCAAGCTCACTTCTTGGTAGAAATTTCATCCTCTGAATGGTGCAATGTCTCTTTTTTTATAATTTGTGCACGCTTAAAGGGGCTATGTGCTTGGCACAGCGTGGGCGTTAAGGAAAAGGAGGAGAAAAGTGGAGATGACTATGAGCTTGTGTTTTGAATGCCTGTAGATCATAGTGATGTGGAAAGCCAGAGCTTGGCAGAGCGAATCAAGAACGAATCCCTGAACTTAACTGTACGTCCGAAGATGGGCTTAAGGGTAAACCGATGAGCATTTAGAGCGCCGCGAGTATTGCGGTCGAATTTAAGGAGAGGTGGCATGCAACTGGCTATTTCTCTTGAGCACCGCTGGTGGAAGAAGCGATAAAATAGTGACAAGCAGGAGACGTTCCTGCGGTGTTTAAGGGAATCTATTGAATTCGCAAGGTTTTCGTCACCGATAAGTTTTATCGCACGGTTTTGTATTCTATCTAGCTGATTCAAGGTGGTTTTAGGCGCACCAGATCAAATATTACAATTGTTTATTGTTTAGGGCGAATGAAAGCCTTGTAGATAGTAGCCAGATCAGAGGGAGTGAAATATTTCTTGCAGCATAAACATTTCGCAGCATTTTTAGTGGCGGTAAATATGTGGTCATTCCAACGAAGCTTGTCGTTAATGCACATAGCGAGAATTGCGAGATTTTCAGTTTCCTCGATGCAAGTGCCATTCATGGATAATGGTATGGGATTAAGGATTCGCTCAAACGACAGGAGACAGCATTGGCTTTTGGAAGCGATAAATTCTACTCGATTATTTTCTCCCCATTGTATTATGCTGCCTAGATCAGAATTTAACGTGCACAACACATGAGAACTGGAGGAACGTTCCTAAAACTTATATGAGAAGCTAAGAGTGCTGTCGTCAGCGAAAGAGTGAATTGGATTAGAAGTCAAGGATAAGAGATCATTAATTAATAAAAAACAACCCATAAAATTTTTCATGTAAATTCTCTAATAACCAAAACTATATTGAATTCCACTATTAATGTTGAAATATAAAAACACATACGAAGCACTGCAACCTAACAACAGAACAACCCCAATCGTAAGGCAAGCAGCGCTGCCCACAGCGTACAGCGCTAACGTACACAGAACACAGTCATTATAGTATAATATGATCTGAATCCGAAGCCCGCCCGCAGCCCGATCACTCTCAAATTTTAATAGAAAGTAGGTATTGTCACCAGAAATATACATATGTGCAAAAAATAAAATCGAGCTTTGGAAAGTGGGTTAAAAATTGATCACAAGATCTGACCAGCCAGCCAGTCCGCCAGCCACGGCCACGTGAAGTTAATATAGAGAATTTAATAATGAGAAAGAGTGTCGGGGAAAAAACAGAGCAATGGGTTACGCCAGCATTTAAGTAATGTACGCTAGACTTGAAACCGTCCAATACAACTTGAATTGAGCGGTCCAAAAGATAGCTTCTAATCCAGTGAAGCAGTTTATCATCGACTCCATAAGCACTCCATAAGATGTAAAGACCGGTTCCATTGTTCGGTGAGATATGCCATCAAAGCATCAATAGAAGGTTGCCCACGAAATCTATACTGTCGGTCACTAAGTATTTCGTTGGTTTCAAGAGCTGAAAATTGATCAGCGTTTGCATTACCTTGGAAAGAATGGATGGTATGGATGCAGCGAAATGCGCAGCAAACAGATTGGCCTTGTCTATAGAATGGAATGTCATTGTAAATGAACGTTGGAATCGACGACGAGGCTGTATTTTTGATTCTTTTCACGGAACACCAAAAATGTTTACTACCTTTGGGACATTTTAGCATCAATTTTCGGTCGTAGGCGAATTTGGCTCGCCGAAGATATGCATTGAAATCATTTCTGGCTCGTTTAAAATTTGTTCGGTTTTCCTCTGTAGGGTTTGCTTTGTAAAACCTCTTGCTTTGTATGCCTCTTTACAGCTCGAGTCATAGCATTCATTATCCTTTGGTTTAATAGACTTATTCCTGGAAGGGATAAAGTCTCTCATACCAATAAGGATGATGTTTGTGATTGCATCAGCGGCGGCATCAACGTTGCTATCGCGAACAATAGCGACCTGTTAATTCTTCCAAAGAAGTTTTTATGGCCATCCCCATTGGCTTTCTCGTATAGCCATACTGTTTTTTTGGAAGTTTTTTTCCTTAGCTTATACTGCACAATGGTCTGGCGAGCCTAGAGGCGATAATACATTGATGGAGTATTTATCAGGACGAGAAGTAAGGAAAAAGTCAAGGATGTTTGCGGAATGATTTTCAATGTAAGGTATTCGTCTAGGCTCATTTACAAGCTGAGTAAGGTAATTAAACTCAGCAAATAACTCAACTCGGGTGTTGTCTGGCCACAATGACGAATTCACCCAGAATTGAAATCGCCCGCAAGATTGTATTTTTACGATGTTTTGTGAAAATTTTTAAGATTGAATCAGACAGTGCATCAAACTCGCTCTGAGTTGAAACACTATCTAAGTGGGGGCTCCTGTAAAGAAAACAGTAGTGGATGTTGCGCTCTTTTACTTTGAGCCAAATTAAATTAAATTTCGGATTGGAATTTTGGCTGAATTGAGGAAAAAGCTAAAACGCAACATCTGGACATCCGGACATAGATTGCGAGTCCGCGTCGAGGAAAAAATAATGGCACTAAGTCATAACCAGGCAGATTAAATTCCGATGTATCATAGCTATCAAATATCTGAGTTTCACTCAGTGCCACTCTGAATTCACATATGTGTCTGTTTCAGTTACTAAATATTTATTTTACCATCACAGTTTTTCACATTTTTTTTGCGGACACACTTTAAGAGAAAACATGTTATTCAGATATCTATACATATAAGCCAAATACAAATTAATAATAACATAAAAGTACAGGTAGGTAGGTACCACAAAAATAAAATTTTAAACAGTTATCTACATAATTTAAAACCACCTTATATTTATATGGATATGTTAGCTTACCCAATGCATCACAGGGCGCTCTTCGGTGCAGACGCCCATGTGCGTCTGTTGAGATATCACAAGTCTTGTCTCCAACGATGATTTCTTAGTAAAAAGAATTGAAAACGATACGCCAGCCAAAAGGCTTCCTTTTTTATTCCAAATGTGTATGTATGTATAGTAGAGTTTCGGTGCAAATCAATTGTTTGTTTTGTGCAAATAATATTTCCAAGTAATAAAAAAGGCTTGCAACAAGTATGCGTAGATACCTATATGTTCCAACTGGAACAATTTTCAAGGTTAAGAAATATATCTCGATTTGGCATGCAACGATATTTCAGAACATCGGAACCCACTTATTAAATAAAATATGTATTATCTCAATTCGAATTCGCATCAGTCTCATTCATATACATCGGATGAAATAGTGGCAATCCGTGGCCTGCTAGGTAGGTATAACATCATAAATGGTTCTGGTTAGATATAGAAAATTAAGTATTGTCGGTAATCCGTGACTCGCGTAAATTAGTTGTCGATGTCAACCACTTAGGTAGGGATTCAATAACTTCACTTTTTGTTTCTTTTATGACACCGCAGCACAGGTTCACGGTTCAAGTGATTGCAAGAAGGAACATACGATAAATCCAAATTGAAACATTAAATAGAATGAAGAGCAACGACACAGAGAAAGAAGATATCAAAAAAGAAAAACGGACAAAAAAAAAACAACACAGTGATAAAATGTTGCTCCTGACAAAGTTAAATTAATTTATGAGAGAGCAATAAACTTGAAAATGAGGTCCCGAAAAAAAAAAACAAAACCATTCAGAAAACAGCACGACAACCCGAGATGTCCACTGGTGATAACGCATATAAAATTGAGGGTAGCCCAAGTGGTTAAGCCCGGTGCTCGTGTCTTTCCCTTAAGATTCGTAGATAACACAAAAATTAGATTTACGACTAGGTATATAGAGGTACAACGGATACGACCTGATGCACGGCAACGTTAAAAGCTATGAGAGGTATATTCGCACTTTAAACTCAGAAACACATTTATTTTCGATCATTTTGTTGTAAATCGAGTAGACCGACCGAACCGGCATTACTATTTCCTTTTAAAATTTAACAAAATTCCAACAAGATCGATATGTGGAATTTGCACTAATGAAATTTTTTTGACGCATAGTAGCGTCAAATTCACAAAAACTCACTTTTAACCCGAGATCAGAACTAGTTTGGTAGGTACCTATACAACATGGATTACATGCAATCACTTTTTTTTGCAACGCAAACAAATTAAATTGTTTGCTTCAAGTATGGTCGTATACGGCGTACATATGTTCGACTAAGCAGTTGGAATTTTATTTGTGGTTAGTTGACAGTTTGCACAATTACATATTTTCGATTCGCGACTATTCATATAACGCAAGAAATATATTTGCCGAACTGAGTTAATGCGAGTAGGTTTCTTTTTGGCTGCAAAGAAGATGCTGTTACTGGCTGACAAAGACTGGCGGCTGACGAGACAACTACACGACAGCGAAAAGCATCTAAAACCGTGCTGGCAAGTTTTTCGCCTTCGCGACCGAGTATATTCTTTTATTTAACGTAAAGTAATGTGAACAAACGTCCGCTTAAAACCATGCGCACACTGCTCCATCCAAGGAATGTGTAGCAGCATTACAATATGTTGCCGACTGAGTGGTAAGTGATATCTGAAATCTCGCATCTCTATAGAGAATCCATTTGGCTCGTTCCTACTTGCACTACAAGTTTAATACCGACTTTGACATAATAAAAAAGGAAAAAGGATATCACTATAGTATGTTGCATTCACTCTGTCATTTGATTGGGCTACGGGTTAAATAAATTGATGTTGTATTGGGTGCGTTTCAGCTGTTTGGTAAAGTGTTTTCTTACTCATTTTACCGCAATGGGGCGTGGTTTATAGTTGTATTATATTTATAGTTTGATAGCGTGGTAGACAGAGTAGACAGTATAAATGAATCTGTTCAACGTGTTTAATGCGTTAAGTGGTGCCAACCTTTTGCTGTTAAAATATTTGAGTAGTAGCAGAAGCAGAAGCAGGGAACGCATGAATAATGTAGTTGCTGGTGGCTGCTGTAGTACAGGAGCTATTGACAAGGTGAGTTGACGGTTTGTTGAAAAACAGGTACTGTATGTTACCCCGCATCGCATTTGCAACCCTATAAAAATGCGAATAAGGCTTTTTTGGGCTCAGGCATAAAAACAACTACAAAGCAATCAAGCGACGAGGCGGTAAAAATATTGAAATCGGCTGGCTAAGTATGTAGGTAGGTAGGTACGTGTAAGAAGTGAGTGTATAGGGCGATTTTTTGATAAGTGTTAGCGATTTTTGAATTTAACGTCACAATTAGTAGTTACCTAATTAGTGCAATTTGTAGATACTGCGACAACTGCAGGAGGATGCTGTTATTTTACACTATAGGCAATCAGTTATACTTATAGGCCGATACATATAAGTGACTTTTTTCCCTCTCACAAAAAACATACACTTTACCTACTTACCTACTAAACTTTTGTAGATCAGTTCTTTTATTTTTCTTTTACAGATATTTTTCGAAATATAATTCTAAGCGTTTTAATTTAACGAATGGGTCAACATTATATTATTCTTAATAGTGGATGTCCATTTGTATGTAGCAATGGTATATTAACATTTTGTTTTTTGGAAAATTTTTATATATATTTCAAATATTTAAAATTTTTAACAGTTAGCTTAAAACAGCTTAAACAGTTAGCCCATCTAATGCTCTAATGCATTTATTGAAACTCTCGACTGCGTTTGGATGTTGAATCGATTACTGACTTAAAACATTTGGAACTGTCTGTCTGAAGTGTTTTAAATAATTCCCCTTCTTCCGTTTGATTTTAGCTCTCTAGGTCAGCAACCGAATATGATGACTTAAATCAAACTTTAATAAGCGAAATTAACTAATAACGGTAGACAAAAGATAAAAACCCAATTCTGAAAACATTTGGTTGACACGTATGAAGGTGTGAGAAATTGATACAATTTTTTATCTCTAAGTAGAGCTGCCAATGGAACGACATCTTTTTCTTTAAACTGTGGTATTTTTTCATTCAGTACACTTCCACACTTCAACAGGTATCTGGCAGACACTTTTTTCCACAATCAACAATCCGATAAGCGATAAAGCTTCGAAAATGGTTAAATCCTTTAGTGATTGTTTATCAAACATTTGTGGAATCCAAGAGAATAACCAAACTGTATACGTAACAAGTGAACAAAATGATAAAAAAAAAATTCTTAAAGTTATTTTGAAGCACTCCAAAAGAATCTTCTTTGAAGGAAAACTCCATCTTTGCAATCATCCATAATCTTTTAAATTTTTACAAGCGCTTCGGAACTACCCTAAGGTACACTTAACAATTTTTTAGCAGAAACATGAAAATAAAAACTAGCACCAGCACTAGCACTACTGATCTGACTATAAAATTCATATCTATATGGCATAAATGCCGGAGAAAAACGAGTGTGAAGTTTTCAACAAAATTAACAGAATGTTATATGTGGGCGCCGTGGCTCAGTGGAAATGCGCACGGCTACTGAGCAGGAGGTTTGTGGTTCGAATCGAAAATATTATTATTACTATTGGTAAAAATTTGTAATTTTGAATTTAGAGGTTCACTGTAATGTAGATCATCCAGCTCATATGGATGTCTCACTAATGTGACCTATACCAGGGTATTCCTTAAAGAATCTATCCAACAAAATAAGTGGGGTTGCCTTGCAGAGAAAAAAAGGATTCGGTGTAAACATTTTCAATTTTGATTAAATTTTGGATTTCTAGGTTCATGGTAAAGAAGATTGGACAGCTCATAGAGATGTCTCACTAATGTGGCCTATATCCAAATCTTCCTAAATCGTTTAAAGTTTTTGAATTTTGAGGTTCACTAAGGCGAAGATTGGTCAGCTCACAGAGATATCGAACTAATGTCACCTATACCCAAATCTTCCTAAACGGATGGGATTAATAAAATAAGTGTCGTTACAAAGCAGACAGAAATAGTCGTCTTAAAGCATTTATCTATTTCATGAAATTTTGAATTTGGATGTTAACTATGGCGAAGATTGAGATGTCTCACTAATATGACCTATAACCAAAAGGGATGGCCTATAAAGTAAAATAAGTGGGGCTACAATGGAGACAGAAAGAGGCTCCTTATGAATGTTACAAACTGTTTTTTCCGATGCTTTATTAAAAAAATATTGTTCAAGAGTATTTGCATTAACAAAAATAGCCACACCAAATGAAAAAGAAATGAAGAAGGATCAAGGAGGTATCTTTTACGATTTGGTAGGAGATCTAGGTGAAATAAAAATCTCGTCAGTGATTTGTAAAGACAACAAAGTTTTTAAACTCCTATACAACTTTGCTGGTATAGATATTTATGGCCAGACAAAAAATATTAATAAAGAGTAAAATGTGTATATCCGCTTTTTTATCATTTTATAGACATGGCGTTAGATAACTAGTGGATTTTATATTCAATGAAACAAAATGGAAAGGATTGAATTTTTTGAATTTCGGAAACAAGTTGCACTTTGTCTAATGAAAGTTAAAATTGAATAACGCCAGTACAATAATTATATAATAAAGGAATCAATAATCAATGTTAAGAAAAAAAAGGTGCGTGTCAGCTCCGACGCACGTATCTTAAATTACGTCTTCGCAAGCCGAGCGGTAATCAATTGTTTTAAAACCAGTCTCATCAAATTTTGACTAGTATAAGCCGATATATACCACTTTTCCACTTTTCCATGCATTACACAGCCAAACACGACGCATGTCACACGCAGAATATCAAAAATGCTGTGTGAGATATAGCTGTTCACCAAATTTTAAGCTCCCTAGGTCGTGTGAAAGGTCAAAAACTAACGACTTCACTTTTTGTTAACGCTTTTGTTAAAGCCCTATTTGTTAACACTCGATGTCACTTCCCTTATAATTTTTTGTGTAATTTTTCGATTCTTAAGGAGTAAACTCCAAAAAATCTGAACCTGCTTAGCATGCTCCTCCAAAGGATATACATCTCGATCAAGTTGAGCATTGGATTTCGTGGACATAAGTTCGGGCGTCCTTTTCGGGATGCAAGGATTTCACACAACTTTATGTGAAAAATGTGGCGTGTTGTAATAAAAAATAACTGATTTAAAAAATACCTAATCATTATACGTATAAAATTTTTTATTAAATGTATAATGTTGAAATATGGAACAATCCTTTTTTTGTTAATAACTTATTGTTAGCATTGAGAGGTATCACTAGCGAGAATTGGTTTACTTCAAGCTTAAAACGGAACCTTTGTAAGAAAAACAAAAACCGAACGCAAAAAAAGAAACCCATAAAAATTAAAAGTGTTCATGTTTATTCTCTAATCGGAGATACACATTTGTTCAAAGTATGAGGAAAAACGGGTAAATTTAAAAAAACATGACGGGCGCCCCTCGGCCTGGGATCCGATCACTTCCAAGTTTTTAGAAAAACTGTTGTTATCAGAGATACATAATTGTACAAAATATTAAGGAAATCCGGTTAATTTTAAAAAAATTTAATGGCCGGCTTTGGCCTCGATCATTTTAAAATTTTTATAAAAATTGTTGTTATCGGAGATGTGTACAAAATTTAAAGAAAATCGGGTTAGTTTTTTAAAACAAAATATGGGCCCACTCGGCGTTGTAGCCCGATCTCTTCTAAATTTTTATTTTTACAAAAAGAGTTTTTATTGGAGTAGCATATGTGTTCAAAATTTTCAGAAAATTGGGTTAATTTTTTAAAAAAAATAAATGGGCGCCCCTTGGCTTTGGGACCGATTAGGTACTTTTAAATTTTTATAAAAAGTGTTGTTATCGGAGGTATATATGTGTACAAATTTGGACGAAAATCGGATAAATTAAAAAATAATGTATGGGCGTCACCAAGCCTTTGGGTCCGATCACTTCCGAATTTTTATAAAAAGTGTTTTAAAAGGAGAAGCATATGTGTTCAAAATTTTCAGAAAATCGGGTTAATTTTAAAAAAAAATAATTTGGCGCCCTCGGCTTTGGTACTGATCACTTTTAATTTTTTTAAAAAGTGTTGTTATTGGAGGTATATACATGTGTACAAATTTTGATGAAAATCGGGTAAATTAAAAAAAATGTATGGGCGTCATCAGGCCCACTTCCAAGTTTTATAAAAAATGTTGTTATCAAATATACACATGTGTATAAAATTTCAAGAAAATCGGCTTAGTTTTTAAATAAAAACAACCTATAAAAATTAAAATTTTTCATGTAAATTCTCTAATAACCACAACTATACTGAATTCCACTATAAATGCTGAAATATAAAATACATACGAGGCACTGCAACCAACACCAAAACAACCCCAATCGTAAAGCAAGCAGCGCTGCCCACAGCGCACAACGCATGCAGAACACAGTCATTATAGTATGAAATGATCTGATGCCGGGAAAAAAAATGTGTATATGAGTCCCCAGACCCCGCGGCCCGATCACTCTTAAATAAAGTATTGTCACCGGAAATATACACGTGAGCAAAATTTCAATAAAATTGGTTAAAAATTGATCAGAAAATCTGACCAGCCAGCCAGCCACGTGCACGCGAAGTTAATATAGAGAATTTAAAAATGATAACGAGCACGAGAATTTAACTTTGGTGTGTAAATGAATTTTAAGCCTGAGAGCAAGAAATAAAAAGACGAGCTAATTATGAACAGGATGGCAGCGATAGGCGCCGATTACTTTTTATTAAATAATTCAATTCAACGACTTATTAAAAGACAATTCAATTATATATAGCTCGATTCCGCGACGACTGTCCCCTAAGACGATCTATTACGCTCTCCTTTTTTCAATCGCAGCTGTCACTCTTCGAACTCTCTCTCGCGGTACCGGTAGAATACTTCTACTGCGGTGCCAACTACGTATTCTACAGTCGCCCATCCTGACCAGAACTCGTCTCGAGGTCGTCTTCTTCTGCTGAGCCACTGTCCTCGGAATAGGTGTCCTCATAGACATTGTAATCGCCCCATGGTTTGAGCTTGTCGGATGCGAAGATGGAACTAAATTTCCGTTGGTTATGCCGTTGCCCTGCGATGTTCTCCACTACGTATCGGTCATGAGGCAAGACCTTCGACACGTAATACGGTCCTCGATACCTAGACTCCAGCTTGCGGCTTTTCCCCGTCGACTGCGGGTCCCTTTCCAGCAACACTAAGTTGCCCTGCTGGAAAACTTGTGGGGCCCGATGCCGTTGGTTGAACCGGACGGTTTGTTGGGACTGGTTTCTTCGATCCGCCTCAGCGCCTCAAGTCGCACTTCTTCCATGTCCTCCAGTGGTTCTCCATCCGATGATTGAAGGGCGAGCAGGAGCATGTTTCCTAAGATGTCCCGGGGAACGAAATTGAACAGGAGCTCGTGTGGGCAACGTCTGGTTGTGGCATTCGACATCGTGTTTAGACCCCACTGTACTCGCCGTAAATGAGAAGTCCAGTCGGTCGATGACTTTTCCGCAATCATACAACGAAGGGCTGCTAAGATCGCAGAGGTGATCTATTGACCTTACATATAGAGGCGATTCATTGGCCATACATAAGATAAACTTTGAGGAAGTTACAAATAAAGCGAATGATAAAGCTAATAGAACGAAAGTAAAATAGCGTTGGATGAGCTGGATACATTAGGTGAAATAAACATAGATGTACTTTGAGATAACTTAACTTTGAGGAAGTTACAAAAACAGACTTGCTAACGACCCAGCAAATCGATTTGAAGGGCAAAATATAGCGAATTATTAGACAATATGACAAATAATTAGTAGCAAAAATAGACTTGCTAAGGTCCCAGCAAGTTGAAACAAAGGGCAAAAATAGCGAATTATTAGAAAATAATAATTAGATGAAATCACAGATGTACTTTGAGATAACTTAACTTTGAGGAAAACTCAGAGATCGAATTCTAGAGAACAGCGCGACTTGGTTGTTTCGCTTCTTGGCCTGAAAACCACTAAGTGTTCAACTGACATTAGATGACAACATTAGCTACTGAAACTGGACGAGTTACAATTCTGTATCTCATACACGAACGCACTTGACCTAGTAACGAGGAAAGAACGAATCGACGTTTCGACCTTAATTATCAGTTTTGGAACTGTATCGAATATGTGACACATTCATACTGAGTTCTATGGTGTCCATAGGAGGTACTTTGACCTAAAATGAATTGATACGAACGCACTTGACCTAGTAACGAGGAAAGAACGAATCGACGTTTCGACCTTAATTATCAGTTTTGGAACTGTATCGAATATGTGACACATTCATACTGAGTTCTATGGTGTCCATAGGAGGTACTTTGACCTAAAATGAATTGATAAGTAAAAATGAACAACAGTAAAAACAAAGTCAAAACATATGTGAATAGCGAACAAGTAGTAGCAAATAATAGACTTGCTAAGGACCCAGCAAGTTGAAATAAAGGGCAAAATAGTGAATGATTAGAAACCAAAAGATCCTATTAAAGGAAACCAAAAGAGAAGTGAAACCTCGTTTTACTTATAAAAGATCGAAAGTTAGATAGCGTTGGACGAGCTGGGTTAGTCTGGGAGTCTTCTTTCCCCACTCATTAAGAGAAGTGAAGGCGGTGTTTCTAAGGTTGTGGAATTGCTTGATGGTCAAGAAGGACATCTATTTTGCGTGATACCTAACGGTGAGGAAGCGGGAGGGGTTTACTCCTCCAGACAATAATCCTGTCCCAGCGCTCCAGCTGTCCGTTGGCCCGTGGCCGAACGGCCGTCTTAACGTGCTGAATGTAATTTTCTGAACAGTAAGCTTCGAATGCACTCGACGTGAAGGCTGTGCCTCGGTCGGAGATAATGCGTTAAGGGACGCCGAAGTAACCGCAGCACTCGTGTAGGATGTGTAGAACCTCTTGGGTACTGGTCGATTTGACTGGTCTCAAGACGCAGTATTTAGTAAAATAATCCACAATTGCCAGAAAATAACAGGTTCCCCCCTTACCATGAGGAAGCGGTCCAAGGTGATCAATGTGAATGCTGTGAAACGGGACCGGTTTCCGTTTCCGCGGATGTAGTTCGCTATGGGAACCAGAAATATTGGCGACCCCGCTCTGCGGTTTTTGATTCGGCAAAGTGCCCGACGTCGTCGTGTGCTCCCTTAAGAACTCTCCACCTTATTCACGTGGGGACTAAAAGTTTGTATTGTCCACCCACCAGTCGAAACAGTCTTTCTCCCTTCAGGCAGTAATTCTTTGCGATCGCTGATCGGTCTCCGGACCGGATTGTTTCCGCGATGCTGCTCAGCGTCTCGTCTTGTCGCTGGAGGGCGGCTATCCAGTCGTAGTCGGTGTCTATGTCGGGAGAAGGACTGGATATGTGGAACACCCCCAACGAAGCTTCCTCCGTACTGACCGCCGCATCTACTGGCGCCCTACTGAGCGCGTCTACGTGCAAGCCCCCTTTCCCGGTTGGTGCCTGGTCGTAAACGTGAACTCCTGTAAACTTAGCTACCAGCGTGCAACCCTGGGTACCAGCTTAGCTTTGTTGGTGGTGGCGACGATGGCTTCGCAGTCCGTAACTACGGTGAACTGCTTTCCAAGGAGGAAAACTCGGAAACGCTCCAAGGTGGCCACTATCGCTAGTACTTCCAGTTCGTACGAATGATATTTAGCTTCGGCCTCAGTCGTCCGTCGGCTAAAATAGGCAACTGGTTGCCTCTCTTGGCATTTACGTTTTGTTGGAATTGGACCCCTGCCAGCCCGTCTGCGCTAGCGTCAGTGTGTACCTCATACATTGCGGTGACATCGTACAGTGCTAGGAGCGGACCTTCCGTCAACTTTGTTTTAAGCGTCTTGAACGCGGTCCGTGGTTGGTTAAAGGACCTAACCGCGTCTGTATTTCGGTGACCTGGTTCTACTCGGCCCCCTGATATTTGATTCCCCAGGAAGTCGATACTCGTTTTCAAGAATTGACATTTTGTTAGGTTTAGGGTCATTCCGATGTCTGTCAGTTTCGTGAGGACCCGTTTAAGCTTTTCCAAGCCTTCCTCGACAGACCTACTAGGGATGATGACGTCGTCCAGATACACGATCGCGTCTCCCCGTTCCAGTTGGCTAACTAGCTGGTTTATAAAGTGTTGGAAAACGGCCGATGCATTCACCAGTCCAAAAGGTAACCGGTTGAACTCGTACAATCCCTCCGCAGTGCTAAACGCTGTGTATGCCTTTGACTCTTCGGCGATCGGAATTTGGTAATAACCAGAGTTGAAGTCGAGTGCAGTGAAGAAGAGATTGCTCCCCAAAGAGCTCAACACCTCCTCCACAACGGGCATTGGGAATTGTTAGCGAACCGTTATTCTGTTCAAAGCGCGGTAGTCTATGCAGAATCTGTCGCCCCCGTCTTTCTTTTTGGTCAACACTACAGGGGAAGAAAAATTGGAAGTGGACTTGCGTATTATGTCCATCTTCAGCAGTTGCTTTACCTGCATGTTGATCACCACCCTTTTTGCAAAAGAAACTCGATAGGGTGCCAGGCAAACCGGCTGCTTGGTGGTAACTTCCAATTGGAACTCATAGCTATGGCAACACCCCAGCTCGGATTCGTTGCACGCGAAACACCCGCGAAACTCGTTTAACGTGCTGAGTAAGTTTTGGCGATCGACTTCGCTACCCTCTTAATTTACATCCGATAGATTTAGTTTACTTTGCGCCTTACCGGTGACGATTTTCTTCTCGCTCTCGTTTGGTTGGGTGGTGATGTTTAGGCTGTCGTATGTCGCCGTCACGTTTACCCTGGGTTTGTCTAACAAACTGTTTCGGATCATTACCGGGTATTGTTGGGCCTCGTTTGGGACAACTAACACTTCGCACCGTTCTCATAGATTGTCGACCGCGATCGCTCCGTACAACCGTCCGATCGTGTCGCAGCCTCCCCCTCCGAACCCGCGCAGCTGGACGGTTCCAAGTCTAGTTCCGCGTTTAGTGCGTCTATTTCCCGTATAGTGACGCAATCGCTACCTTGGTCAATCAAGGCTTTAAGGGGCTTTCCCCTAATGAAGGCGACTTTATCGAATTTCGACCCACCCGACCGCACTTGCCGCCGTGGATCCGGTACGTGTTAGCGATTGTCTCGTTCACGACCCGCGCATTGCTGACGAGTGTGACCTACTTGCTGGCACTTGAAGCATCGTACCTCATGGGACTTGGGTCCGCTTTCGATTACCGGTTCCAGGGACTGGTTCCTTGAACCTAACGTGTTACGGGGCTCCCTAATACTGAGCACCCAATGAACAAGGTCACAATGACCCCCCCCCCCAACCGATCGAACACAACCCGACACTAGCGAGTGCCTCATCTCACTGTCATTTATGTTGGATATAACGTATTTCACGACTGCACTTTCACTGACGTTCCCCTTCTCCCCGATTGCTTTCATAGCATTCGACGTGGTCCTCATACGGTTTTCGGACCCTGCTATCGATATGTCGGTGCACATCGGCGGGGTTAACCGTGTTGGAAAAATGCGAAAGAAAATCACGTTTGAAGTCAAACCAAGACACTAACTCCGCGCCGTCTGCCCAACTTTTCGCGGCACCCTTTAACTTTGTGGTGGCCGCTGGTAAGTTTCCATCATGCGGTCAATTTTCGCCAGCCACTTCTCCGACGACGCCCCCGCTTGATCTCGTGGTTCAAATTGAGGAATCATTTCCCCGACGTCCCTCACGCCAAACACACTACGCCCGATTGCTGTTCCCGAAGAGCTTTGCTTCAGCAACTGGTTTTCGCGGACCAGCGAATTGCGTTCACGACGGACGAGTTCGAGTTCGCGTTGGAGGGGATCGTTCCCCGACGGCATCAGCACCGTTTCGTTTGCAGTCTTGGAACTCGGAGTTGACCCGTTGTCTCTAGCTGGTACTGCTCGAGCCGGTCTTTGAGGCCCGCAACGGTAATTTCGTCTATAGGTGGCAATATTAGTGTGGGCCTAGTTGGCATTATTCCGAACCGGGTTGCTAATTGGTCGACCACAAAATCGACGTTCAGCACCGACGACTAACCAAGTCCCGTTCTAGAGATGAGCCTGAGCTACGTCCGATTAATTATTTTAATGTGTTTAGTGACCGTGGGCTTAAGATATCTTTCACGATTGTATAATAATGAATAACTGTTGTAGCAGTAAGTGGTAAAAATTTGTTTAAAAAATAGATATTTAATAGAAGATTATTTAACGAAACAACTCTATTCAAAAACTAACACCTTATTAAAAAAAAAATCAAGTTGTTTAGCGTAATGTGGGGTTTATTTTAGAGTATTAGTCCTTCTAGTTTACGCGTATTTCATTAAATTCACTTAAATTGCGTGTATTTGGTTCAACGGTAACATAATGGAGTTCCTCCTTGATATAACCATGCCACAGGTACAGCAGAGGAATATGGAAATATGTCCACCATTTACCCAATAAGCCGACGGTGAACAAGTTTCGTGCCACCAAACAACACAACCGCTCCGTTAAGTAGTAGCTCCGTCTCCAAGCACGCGTAGCAGCTACCGGTGTGCTATATGTGACGTATGGTTGATGGACGAGGTGTCTGTCCGACTTGTCACTTTTAACAAAAAACAAGAAAAGCTTTAGCCGAGGAGCTGTAAAGCGATGAGCCGGATGTCTCACAATTAAGGGGAAAAAATATGGAAATCAAACACTTACGGTTTCGATGATGTGTTGATTTGCTAAAATCGACAAAATTGCATGTGAACTTATTAGGCGTCCCTTCAGCTTAATTTCGTTTTGAACAAAATTCATGCCATCCGACACACGATTGCTAACAGACATGCAGCCGCGGCGAAACACCATGGAGCACTTGCTTTGTCCTTTCTACGACGATCGGTTCTATGCACCGGAAGAACTCGTGTTTTACACTCTGGATCAAGAATCGTCCACTCAGCAGTAGGTTTAACAGACCTGAAGCTGCTACAACAACAACCACTTTTCCTGAGTCAAGAAGTCGAGGCACTACAAAATCACGATTCTCCACTCAGAATTTTCTTTCTTTTTTTCAACACCGAGCACCTTTCCAGTTTTTAATGTGTACATTCTTTTTCGCGAAAACTTTTTCCGGATTTTGCTGGCAAGAAAGCAAGAATGTAACCCGACGAAAACCACGCGGTCGTCTCGACAAGTTTGGTTAGGGGACATGAAGTCGTGGTTGGAGTTGGAGATTGAGCCCCGGGCTTACCTGGCTTTCGCCTTTAAGCCACTCCTAAAATTTTGCTACTCAGCGTTCCTCCCTTTGGGGTAAACCGTTTCTTAATCTGTCGCTTTAAGTCCTGCAACATAACTGTGTTATAATTATCCTGCAGTCGGACCCCGCGACCCTGGTTAGGGGACAGTGCAAATGCGATTTTTTTTGGATTTTTGGGATTTTTTATAGTAATACACACACCGACGCCTGAGAGCAAGCAATAAAAAGACGAGCTATTTATGAACAGCATGGCAGCGATAGGCGCCGATTACTTCTTATTAAATAATTCAATTCAACGACTTATTAAAAGACAATTCAATTATATATATAGCACAATTTCGTGACGACTGTCCCCTCAGACGATCTATTGCGCTCTCCTTTTTTCAATCGCAGCTGTCAGTCTTTGAACTCTCTCTCGCGGTACCAACTACGTATTCTACTTCTACTGCGGTGCCAACTATACGTATTCTATTCTAACTAAAATAATATTTTTAAGAAACCAATCAACCTTTTTCTAAAAGATTTTTTATTTTATTTTTTCGTTTATTGTTGCTAACTTAATCATTCTCTGCTGATATTCCTACACAGCAGCTTCATTTATAAACTTGGATGGGTTCCACAATTTACCTTGCAAACCAATCATATTGATCATATACCAAAACCAAAATGCATCATCAACACATATATGTCTATGTTCGTTCACGTTGCCGGTGAATATATACTGAGTCGCAGTTTTTGGTTATTCATCAAACTCCACAGATTGCCTCATTCCAAAAAAAAAGTTACGGGAAGGATACACATGTCAATGGTCGTTAAGAGCCGCGGTCTCTAAAAATGATTTTAAAGTGTACTCCTAAAAACAGCTAATCATTACAGTAACGGGGAACCGATATTTTGCGATCATAAATCCAGGTACAAGTGGTTCCCCTATTTTTTTTAATAAAGGTTCGAGTTGACATCCTCGGGTTTACAAACATTAATAATCTCCACTTCTTAATATTACTGGCAGAAGTTCGGAAATTTACATCACGCACATATGTGTCTGCACATGGTGCCTTAACGGTGACTATGATGCTGTCTGATTTTTGGACTTCTTGAACTAAAACGAGCTAAAATGAATACACTTTTTTGAGCCTCCTCCTGCATATTTCAAGATTTACGAATTTACACAAAAAATTTACGAATATTTTATGTAACGTTTTTTCGGAATTTTTTTTATAATGTACACACGCTCAAGGAGAGGAAAAGGTTAGATATCTTTGCACATATGTCTTAAATGACTGCAGATTATAGTAATTCATTCCACATAATTATTGTGCGGCTAAAGAAGGAATCTCTGAATTGGTTGGTACGTCCCAAGATAGGTCTAATGGTAGACACATGAGCTCGAATTGAGGCACGGGTATTGTTGGGTTATGGGCGGGATGCATCTGGATATTTTTTTTGAACACCGCTTGTGGAAAAAGCGTTAAAACAAGGAAACATCGTAGGAATGTTCAAGCGATTCGATTTTCGCTTGCTGTATTTACGTCACCAATAAGTTTTGTCGCACGGTTCTGAATTCTGTCTAGTAGACGCAATTTGGCCTTGGGAGCACCTGCCCAGACAATACAGCTGTATTCAAGTTTAGGGCGAATATATGCCTTGTAAAAACTAGCCAGGCCTGAGGAAGTGAAGTATACATCTTGCACCGTTTAAGGAAATGTAAACATTTCGCAGCATTCTTAGCGATGGCGAATATGTGGTCATCCAACGAAGCTTGATGTTGACGCACATACCGACTATTGCGTGTTTTTCAGTTTCTTCGATGCAGGATCCATCCATGGATAAAAGTTGGGGGTTTAAATTGAGCTTACACGACAGAAGGCAGCATTGGGTTTTGGAAGCGTTAAATTCTACTATTTTGTGTAGTCACCAGCTTGTTATGCTATTCAAGCTCCACTTGCGATGAAGAGGGGTTAAGAGTGCTGTCGTCAGCGAAAAAATGAATTGGATTAGAAGTAGCTGATAGGAGATCATTAATGAAAATTAGAAAGACTTTCGGACACAAAACAGACCATTGTGGAACACCGGCGTTTATGCGGTGAACGTTGGATTTGAAACCGTCCAATATGACCTGGATTGAACGGTCAGAAAGGTAGTTACTAGTCCAATCAAGCAGGCTCTTTTCAATTCAATAGGTGTCCATTTTTGACAAAGACGAGTGTTTTTAATTTTTTAAATTCTATATATTAACTTCGTGTGCACGTGGCTGGCTGGCTGGTCAGATTTTCTGACCAATTTTTAACCCACTTCCCAAAGCCCGATTTTATTTAAATTTTGCACACATGTATATTTCCGGTGACAATACCCTCGGTTCGGGCGGCTCCCATTCAAATATTTTCTTAAAATTTTACACACGTGTGTATCTCCGATGAACAAAACTTTTTTTAAACAGTTTTGGAGTGATCGAGCGCTGAAGCCTGAGGTGTGCCCATATAAATTTTTTAAAAATTAACCCGATTTTCTTCAAATTTTAAACACATGTATATCACCGATGACAACACTTACTATTGAAAGTTGGAAGCGATCGGGCACCAATGTCGGGGGCACCCACACAAATTTTTTTACACATGTGTATCTCCGGTGACAACAGTTCTTGAAAAAATTTTGAAGTGAAGGGGCTCATATTAATTTTTTCCAAATTAACCCGATTCAAACTCTGCACACATATGTATCTCCTACTAGAGAATTTACATGAATGATTTTAATTTTTATGGGTTGTTTTTTAAATTCTCAATATTACGTAACTTCGCGTGCCCGTGGATCTGTTTGTCTGTTTGTTTGTTTGTCGTGGAATGTTGCGATCAATTTATAATCCACTTGCTAAAGCCCGATTTTATTGTGTATGTGTATTTCCGGTGACAACACTTTCTATTGAAATTTGGAGACGCTAGTGTCTCAGAGAAGATTTTTTTCAAAATAACCCGATATTTTTAAAATTTTGTACACATGTGTAATTCCGATAACAATACTTTTAATAGAAATTTTAAGCCCATCGGTCCTTAAGGCCGAGGGGTGCCAATATAATTTTTTTAAAATTAAACCGATTTTCATTAAATTTTGTACACATGTGTATCTTCGGTAACAACACTTTTTATAAAGATTCAAAAGTAATCAGGTCCAAAGTCGAGGGGCGCCCACATATTTTTTTTAAAATTAACCCGATTTTTAACACATATGTATCTCCGATAAAAAAACTTTTTGTAAAAATTTAGAAGTGATCGGGCCACAAGGCAGTGGCGCCCATAAAATTTTTTAAATTCTCCATATTAACTTCGCGTGCCCGTGGCTGGCTGGCTGGTCAGATCTTGTCTTCAATTTTTAACCCACTTCACAAAGCCCACTTTTATTGAAATTTTGCTCACGTGTATATTTCCGGTGTCAATACTTTATTTAAGAGTGATCGGGCCGCGGGGTCTGGGGTCTCCCATACACATTTTTTTTTCCGACATCAGATCATTTCATACTATTATGACTGTGTTCTGTATGCGTTGTGCGCTGTGGGCAGCGCTGCTTGCTTTACGATTGGGGTTGGTTTGGTGTTGGTTGCAGTTCAGCATTTATAGTGGAATTCAGTATAGTTGTGGTTATTAGAGAATTTACATGAAAAATTTTATGGGTTGTTTTTATTTTACGTTCATATTTCGGAGGGGTTTAAAATAGTATAGGAGTTTGTTTAGTGTCAAATGAAAGTAGGTACCTTTTAATTAAAAAAAATTAGATCCATACGGACACCATTTGCGTGGGGAGAGGAATACAAATTCAACTGTCAATGAGCATCAGGCCCTGGGCCCCGAACACTTTCAAAATTTTTCCAGAAATTCTTTTCCTCGAAGATACACAAGTGTACAAAATGTCAAGAAAATCTAAAAAAAATTAATATTAGAGCCCTGGGGCCCGATCACTTCCAAATTTTAACCAAAAGTGTTGTCCATTGGATTTACACATGTGTTCAAAATTTTAATTAAATCGGGTCAATTTTTTAACAAATTATATGGGAGCCCCTTGGCCCTGTGGCCACTTCCAAATTTTTACAAAAATTGTGGTCCGTCGGATAAATTGGAGAAAATTGGTTGAAATTTTTTAAAAAATTGTTTGGGGGCCAACCGACCCCGCAGCCCGACACGACCAGATTTTTACAAAAATTGTTGCTCATCGGATTAAAACGTATGTATAATATTTGAAGAAATTAGCATAAAATGTAAAAAATTTTTGATGGATCACTTGCAAATTTTTGCAAAAATTGTTGAACATAGAAGATACACATAACGGGGGCCCCCCGTTAGCAGGGCCCGATCAGTCCAAAAGTTTTAGAAAAATTGTTGTTCATTGGAAAAACACATGTATATAAAATTTGAAGAAAATCGGGTTAATTTTTTAAACAAATTGTATGGGGCCCCACGACCCCGGGGCCCGGTGCTTTCAAACATTTTACAAAAAGTGTTGTCCATCGGAGACACACATGAATATAAAATTTGAAACAAATCGGGTTAATTTTTTAAAAAAAAATTGTATCAGCCCAACGACCCCGGGGCCCGGGTTCTCCAAAATTTTTACAAAAAGTGTTGTCCATCGGAGATACATATGTGTATAAAATTTGAAGAAAATCTGGTTAATTTTTATAAAATTTATATGGGCACCACCCAAATTTTAATAGAAAGTGTTGTCATCGGTGATACACATATGTGCAAAGTTTCAATGAAATCGAGCTTTGGGAAGTGGTTTAAAAATTTATCGCAAGATTCCAGGACAAACAAAAAAACAAACACACGGGCACGCGAAGTTAATATAGAGAATTTAAAAAGTTATTTAAAAAGTTATATCTCTATACTAGATGATTGCCTGGGGTTGTCCTTTCGGAATTTATTGATTTGATACTAGAATGTTGCGTACCGAGCAATGCAGCAATCTCATAGAACGCGGGCACGCGAAGATGAATATAAAGAGCTCAGAAGATATGAAAAAACAGTTCACCGGCGAAAGAAAGCAACCTGGGAGAAGAATCTCGTCAGTGAACTGGAACAGTACAGAGACAAAGGACCGCACCAGGCGCGGAAGTTCTACCAAAGGGTCCGCGGTATGACGCAATATACACCGCGTTGCACATACTGCAAGGACAAAGAGGGTAATCTGATCGCCGATCTTAAAGGCATCTTAGAGCGATGGGAAGAGCACTTTCATGAGTTGCTAAATGGCCAGCTAACTGAGGAATTGGAGGCTCCACCAATGACCGAAGATCATACTATGCTGCCGCCACCAAGCATAGTCGAAGTTAGCATAGCGATAAATCGGCTCAAAAATAATAAGGCCCCGGGATCTGATGGGATCCCAACGAAACTGATAAAAATAGGAGGCCCCACATTACACCAAGCAATTCATGAAATAATAGTGCAAGTATGGGAAGAAGAAGTTATGCCATAAGACTGGCGAAGAGGCATCCTGTGCCCCATACATAAGAAGGGAGATATCACAAAATGCAGCAATTATCGTGGTATAACGTTGTTGAGTACCGCGTATAAGATTTTCTCCTCTATCCTTCAAGACCGGATAGCCCCATATGCTAAAGTCCTCATAGGTCCATACCAGTGTGGCTTCATCCCAGGCAAATCAACAACTGATCAGATTTACACCCTAAGGCAGGTGATGGAAAAATGTCAG
The DNA here is from genome assembly GCA_947095585.1 of Nephrocerus scutellatus. Classification (NCBI taxonomy): domain Eukaryota; kingdom Metazoa; phylum Arthropoda; class Insecta; order Diptera; family Pipunculidae; genus Nephrocerus; species Nephrocerus scutellatus. The sequence goes on from OX352762.1 coordinate 82,307,833, forward strand.
AGTCACTCACTACACCATCTTTTTATAGACTTTAAAGCCGCCTATGATAGCATAGCTGCACATAAATGAGAGCAAAACAAAGTACATGGTGGCCACGTCTGCGAGTAGAAGATCCAACATTGGTCCCTCAATTCAGATAGTGGAGCGCGAATTTGAAGTAGTGCAATCCTTCAACTATCTCGGGTAAACTGTAGCAGCCGATAACAGCATGGAACCAGAAATACGTGCACGGTTGCCTAAAGCCAACAAAGCCTACTATAGCCTGTCAAGACTCTTCAAATCCAGGAACTTAACCATAACATCCAAGCTACTGCTGATATATAAGACAATGGTCATACCAGTACTTACATATGGATCCGAGACTTGGGTGCTTAGCAAAAAGTATTCTGACCTCTTAGTCGCGTTCGAGAGAAAAGTCTTACGGAGAATTGTTGGCCCCGTATGTGAAGAAGGACGATTCCGGAGACTCCATAATGATGAGATCTACGAGCGTTACCGCGATGTCGACATCGTGAAGAAAATGAAGCTCGGTAGGCTCCGGTGGGCAGGACACCTAGCTCGCATGAGCGAAGAGGATCCTGCCCGGAAAGTCCTTTGCGGTAGGATTTATGGATATGATGACTAATTTCGCACCATTACCATCGGACTCCCGCCCACTCCACTCCAATAATCGAACTCCCCACAGATCACTTCCAAAAAGCACACTAAACAACCCCTCCAAAACATCCCTACCACATCCACTCGTCACCAACCCTCTATGGGTGTCTTACCATCACTATTTACTACAACGACACCGAACCTATGGAATCTGCAATTATATCGATCACCAACAAACGCCCCTCACCCCTAGAGGTGTCATGCCGGCACTCTCAGCGACTCTTAATATCGAAAGGGCCCCAACCAAAAACACCCAGTCTCTCTGCACCATTCTTACTATCACTATTCAACTCGGTGGTCCCGAAAATTATGGGTTCGACAATAATATTGGCAGACACCCCACCTCCAGCCAAATAGATGTTATATGTTACTCCCTACCCATTTTTTTATTTAACTTGACTTAGCATGTTATGTAATATTGTCTGTCTGTTTCAACTTTAACATCGTTTTAACCAACATTCACACGTCTTAAACAGATTAAATTTTGTAAGCGTAGCTTCTCAATTTTATGCGAAATATTTCATATATTTACTATTTTTAATTGCTGAAGCCCAATGCTGTTGAAATGGATTCCGGAATAATAGTTTGGGATAGGAATAAACAATTAAAATATCTATAATCTTCGACGGAAAATTTTAAGATTACAATTATCTCAATCTGGGATCTAAACTCATCATTTTAAATATGTTCTAGCTTTTACAAAAAACTAGCAAAAAACCACTATAATGCATTAATGGCATATTTATGACCAAAATTCAACAAGGGCTTTATTTTTCGCAGTTTGTATTTGCTATTGTTACGAAAAGTAGTTAGTAGCACAGATAATGGGGTTCAAATCATATATAAATCGCAATGTACAGGCTCGTCCAAAAATAAGCACTTAAATTAGAATTAAAAAATGGCATACTTGTCGGTTATACGACTTATTAGATTATTTGAAATTTGAAATGTAACAGTGTGTAAATTTGAATCATTATGTACTCTTCAAAAATGTAGTCAAACCGGTTTGTGCGGTTTGCCCGGTTTTTGTAAGAGAACATAATTGAACATGTAGTTTATTTTTAGAAGATGACTCATTGCATATAAGTATCGTTAGTTGTAAATAAGGGAATAAGGCTACAATTTTCTGGTCTTTTCTGGATATTTCTGTCTATAAGATTGGAAGTTTCTAGAAGCTTTTAATTGAGTATAAATAGAGGCATTAGGCCGAAGTAAGTTAGTTCTTATTTGGAATGCAGCTGAAAAACTCTTGCAGAAATAGTAGTGAAGTACCTACAAATATTGTTGTAATAAGGGTTTTGTGTACTTTTAAAGTTATGACCAGTGTAATTTATGAACTGTAGTTAATTTTACTTATTAAAATTGTTATTTGTAAATTAATAAACTTGTTTGTGTTTTATTTGCAAAATCCTTTACGAAAGCCTGAATTTCGTAACAATATACTTGAAGGTGTCTGGCACGCAGGAATTGTATAATTATATGATCAATACAAATTGTTTTAAGAAAATGACCTATACTATAAAAAAAACTATAAAAGAGAAACCGTCGAAATCTTAATCGGTCCCTTTTTATTGTCCCATGAGTGGAGTAGTTTGAAATATTCGTATAAACAGCGTGTTGCTGGCGGCACAGCGATCGCTTTTCATTCTAGATGCTAATATATGTGGCTATATATTCCTTGTGCAGTAATAGAGTACTCGTGCGTATAACGGATCTGAAGTGATTTGTAAACAAATTAAGGGCGTGCGTGCATTGTACTGTCACGTGTCGGTATCGTGAAACTTCCACTCGAATAACCCTGAATATGCCACCGTTTGCACTTAGAGTACGTATAGACGTACTTCAATATACACATGTACGAATATAAAATATACATATGTGTATGGTTAGCAATTTGTTCATGGACATATATATACTACCATTTCTTCTAAGCAATACAATGCAAATAATTATTTCCCAAATATGTGTTTGTAACCAATAATATTTTTTTACCCAATACTTACATCACCCATCAGCATATTTACGTATTTAAATATTGTAAGCTGTCATAATTTTAATAATTATTTTCCATTATGTGATATACCTGTCGGTTTCCATTCGTCCTACCGCAAATCGTCAGTGTCGGTGGTGCAGTAGTTAGAACTCAATGGTGGAACCACCGGGTTCAATTTCCGGCGCGTCCAAAAAACAAGTACAAGTACACATGATACGATGCTGTACATTGGATATACGGTTGACGTAGCTGTTGTATTCACATTTATGTTTGAGTTGATTTATGAAGTAATCAAGATGTAGAACCATCAATTCCGGTTTATGGACACAATATTCTAGTTCGTGAGTGCTCGGGTGTTGACGCAACTTCAACTACCACAACACTTTCTTTTCTTTCCTTCTTCTATCTAAATATTCCTAGGTATTATAAGGGTGCAAATCACTTGTAGAGTGCTCTTGTTATAAGAAAAACAACCCATAAAAATTTAAATTCATAAATTCATCTAATAACCAAAACTATACTGAATTGCACTATAAATGCTGAGATATAAAAACACATATTAAGCAGCCCAACAAAAAAACAACCACAAACCTAAAGCAAGCAGCGCTGCCCACAGAGCACAGCGCACGAAGCACGGTGCACAACGCACACAGAACACAGTCATAATAGCATGAAGTCATCTGATGCCGGGGAAAAAAAGTATGGGAGCCCCCTGACCCCGCGGCACGATCACTCTCAAATTTTAGTAGAAATATTAAACCGGAAACATACATGTGTGCAAAATTTCTATAAAATCGGGCTTTGGGAAGTGGGTCAAAAATTGATCACAAGCCAGCCTTAAAAAGGACAGAGATCCATATGTTAGTAACATTGTCTTATACGTTACTTGATCTCCGATCTCAAAGGCTTTTTGAAGCGATTGGAGGAGCACTCTTATGAGTTGCTGGCTGACCAGCTAACTGGTAAAGTGGAGGCTGTCCCAATGACCGACAACCTTATTATGCTGCGTAACAAGCGTAGACGAAGTTGGTAGAGCGATAGATCGACTTAAAACAATAACGCCCCGGAAACAGATGATATCCCTGCAGAGTTGATAAAATATGTTGGACAACTAGAAATTCATGAACTATTAGTCCAAGTATGGAAGTAAGAAACGATGCCAGAAGACTGGAGGCATCCTATGCCTAAGTGGAAGAACAGCATGTAGTAATTATCGTTGTCTATGTATTTGATTTTTGAGTTCCCGTATAAGATTTCCTGCTCTGTCCTTTAAGGCAGGATAGCCACATACGCTGAAGACATCTTAAGCCCATACCAGTGTAGCTTCATCACAGATAGGACAATTTGTTTTTCAAATTTCTATATGAAGCAATTAAAATCGTGTACATACCTGTATAATATAACTGAATGACTAGCTAACTCATGCATACGAGGTAGACATTCAAACACCTATTGTAGAAACAATTTCATATTATATAAATATACATATGTAATATGGAATCACACTTTTTAAGTTAAAAGTGTATAAATGATCTCAACATTCATAAATCTGCTGGGCCTGATGGTATTCCCGCTATAATTTTGAAGAGGTGTTCTTCAACGTTGGCATTGCCACTGCGCAGACTTTTCTATTTCTTTTATACTTCTGGAGTCGTCCGAATGAATTGGAAAACAGCATCCAGCCTGTTTCTCTAAAAGGCGAACCGTCATCTCTTTCCTCGTACCGACTCATTGCGCTAACATCCATACTTTCTAAGGACATGGAAACGCTGATCAACCGTAAGCTTATGCAATATCTTGAATCACACGAAATCCTTAGCGACCAGCAGTATGGTTTTCGTAGAGAAATTTGGTGAAAGCAAAGTTGATGCACTCGATATTTCCAAGGCATTTGACAGAGTGTGGTATCAAGCTCTTTTGTCGAAAATAAATGCCTAGATTGGACTAGTAATTACCTTTCTGGCCATTCAATTCAGGTCGTAGTGGACGGTGTCAAATTCAATATTCACCGCATAAACGCAGGTGTTCCCCAAGGCTCTGTTTTGTCTCCGACTCTCTTTCTCATTTTCATTAACGATCTCCTGTACGCTACTTCTAATCCAATCCATTCTTTCGCTGACGACAGCATATAGCTTTTCTTATGATTTCACGCTGTTTGACAGCAAAACAAGGAGTGGACTACGTAATATAATTGAATTTAATGAAAATGCTGCGAGATGTTTAGGTTTCCTAAAACGGTGCAAGATGTACTTCACTTCTTCAGGTCTGGCTACTATTTACAAGGCATATATTCGCCCTAAACTTTAATACAACTGTATTGTCTCGGTAGTGTGCGGCACCACATAGGACCACATAGCTGGTATTAGACAGAATTCAAAACCGCGGGTTAAAACTTATTGGTGACGTAAATATAGCGAAAACAATCGAATCGCTTGAACATCGTAGGAATGTTTCCTGCTTGTCACTGTTTTATCGATTTTTCCACAAGCGGTCCTTTAAAGAAATATCCAAATGCATCCCGCACATTCTCGAACCCATCCGTAATACCCGTGCCTCAACTCGAGCCCATGGGTCCAACATTAAGCCTTTCTTCGGACGTACAAACAAATTAAGAGATTCCTTCTTTAGCCGCACAATAGTTATGTGGAATGAATTGCTTGATTCTGTTTTACCGCATTTGTATGATCTGCAGTCATTTAAGACACACGTGCATAGACATCAAAAGTCAAAAATTTTGTATGGTAGCCACGTTATGCTCTATGTCTATCCCATGCCACCAGCAGTGACGGCGAGCTTGGTTCTCACGATGCTCTAATGGTCCAATGTAGCATTGCAAGTACTTTTTTACGTAGTTTGGTTGGCACTATAACCTAAGAGACACGTTCGAATGTTCCGTTAGCACTCCATTATGCTTAGCTATTTCAAGACATTTGAAGAAATACCGTTTAAAATTCTCACTAATAGCTTTTGCATATTCGGGCCCCCGGATTCTAACATTTGAAAGACCTTTCTGAGCACTGGATCTCTAGCAGCTTCCATTGCTAACGCTGTAGCCTTGACTGGAAAATTAGCAGTTTTTTCAGCAATACGACTGTTTGAAAACAGCTTTCTTCGTGTTTATCAAACTTTTCCATGAAAATTTGTTGGCTTGTACCTTATATGTATATCCTACGAGGATTATTGCCCACCGCTGCAATCTATTAGCTATCATGGTTGCGAGCTGTTTACTCGGACTAAAGTTGATATAAGGTGTTTGGGATCCGTCACAACCTCAAAAGTTTGAATATAAACGTGTTCATGGAACTTTTGTACCCCGAAAATTATGGCGAGAGCTTCCTTTTCAATCTGATTATATTTCATGCATGCATGCATGAGCAATTGGGCGTTCAGATCCATTTCGATAGCGATCTAGAAGCACAGCCCTGATTCCATGATTCCAGACTATCCGTAAAATGCGCAGGCGAGTAGGTTCCACAACTCCAGCTTTAAGTTTTTCAAAGGCATCATGTTGGTGGGTAGACCAATGGAAAATGCTTCCTAAGTTCATTCAGTGGCGCTGCAATTTGAGAAAAAATATTAATAAATTTTCTATAATAATTTGCTTTTCTAAGGAAAGCCAGTAATTCTTTAAGATCTCTTGGCACATTCATTTTATTTACTGCTGCCCACATCGCACAGCGCACAACGCACACAGAACACATTCATTATAGTATGAAATGATCTGATGCCGTGGGAAAAAAATTTGTATGGGAGCCCCCCGACCCCGCGGCCCGATCACACTCAAATTAGATAGAAATTTATTGTCACCGGATATATACATGTGTGCAAAATTTCAATAAAATTGGGTTTTGGGAAGTGTGTTAAAAATTGATCACAAGATTCTGCCCACCAGCCAGCCAGCCAGCCACGGGCACGCGAAGTTAATATAGAGAATTTAAAAATTATATGGGCACCGCTCGGGCACGTTCACTCCAAAAATTTTACAAACAGTTTTCTCCATCGGAAATAAATTGTTTAAAATTTGAAGAAATGAGGCTAATTTTTAATATTTTTTTTATCCTCCACTCCACCCTCCACTCCCCCACACACCAAACATTTTACAAGAATTTTTTTCAATCGGAGATACAGATGTGTTTAAAATGTTAAGAAAATCGGGCTAATCCTCACTAAGCTAAGCCTCATCACCCCGGTGCCCGGGGTCTCCAATATTTTTTACAAAAAGTGCTGTCCATCGTAGATACACATGTACATAAAATTTAAAGAAAATCGGGAAAATTTTGTAAAATATTTGTATGGGAGTCCCCCGACCCCGAGGCCCGAGAGACCCAAGTTTTAATGTAGTGTTGTCATCGGAGATATACATTTGTGCAAACTCTCAATGAAACCTGACTTTGGAAACTGGTTTAAAAATTGATCGCAATATTCCACGACAAACAAATAAACAAGCAAACACCAGGGCACGCGAAGTTAATATAGAGAATTTAAAAAAGTTACAAAAGAATATATACATCAAGACTGTACCATTATGTATGTTTGGTTATACAGGTACGTAAGACATCGAACTGTCTGTAGCTATACTGTGCATTTAAAGTATGTTAAGTTTGAGTTTTCACCGCTTTGCTTCCGTTTGAAGCCATTCATACATACCGTTGGTATCTTATTGGGGCTAAGGCTCACAGTAAAAAAGTAACTTATTTTATTAATATATTTCTTTGCGCACATGTTGAATTTTGAAAAACTCCCACATCGTCATATTCTTATTGTCAGTTCATGTATTACAATATTGTCTACCCGTATAAATCGGCGGAAGCAGCAGGTATTATTTGCTGATGTCCATTGATACATTTATACAGCCGTTGGCAGACGAGAATACAAAGAAAACAAAATACAGTAGTCATGCAGTGACATTTCAAATATAAACACAATATTTACCTTTATCGAACTTAATTATTGAAGAGGCAAACAAACTGATTGAACCTTTAAGCTGAGCCCGCTCGTTTATGAGTGCGTTAATATAACATGAAATGTCGGGTTTTTCTATTGCCGATGACATCTCAACTAATACGCACTCATGTGTGATGAGTTCAGTTTACGAGAACAAGTCGGAGCAATTGACGAAAACCATATTTGACATTCATTTAATTCGAAATCATGATTTTCATCGCGCGTAATTGATAATAATCTACCCTCCACCCGTTTCGCAGTGGTCGAGGGTTGCTTTTGTTATATTGCTCGCTGGCGTATGTCATTTTTGCAAAACCCCTCAAAGGAATAGAGATACTTATCGGCCTAACCAAAACTATTGCCGACACATGTATCCGTTTATTTAGTCGTGACTTTTGTTTGAAGCTTACAGATTTAATGCAGATATTCAGTCCTGTGACAATATGAATGGTACTCGTACATTGGGCTCGAGCATGTTTAAGTTATAAAACGCGACTGTGCGCAGCCAACAAACCAAATTTTATTTTCTACGGGGTAGTGAACCCTTTGAATATATCCCTCGACCACATTTTGCTAGTTCCTATGAACATAACTTTAACATTAAAGACCGCCATTCGAGGTGGTTTGTTTTTATTAGCCGAGGTGGAATTGGACACGACCCTGTCCTCAACGACCTAGCAATCATACATATATTTGATTTAATATTATAGCACTTGACGATATCGTTAACAATCAAACAACTGCAATAATTTAATTACGGGCATGGAAAAACCATATTGCAACAATGCCTTTTTGCCTCTTGCTATATAACTAATCAATATATTACGAGTATGCCCCTTAACCGTAGCACATACGATTGACACACATACTGATTAGCTGTACGAAAATTAAATTTCATCTTATAACAAAACACGGAAAAAGTTTATATTTATTTTTTAATATGCGGTTCATTTATTCGCGTACTATAAAAACCCGTACAAGGCATACAAAACTCTGCATCAATGCAAAACTAATTCAACTTAGTCGTGGTGCGGTCAGTTTTCTTTCTACGCCAGTGACACTGACTCGTATGTACCATAACACAACAAATTAATATCTTTTGGTTCTATTGCATATATGCGCACTAAATGCATGGTCTCAAGGGAACTAATTTATGATTTTTATTTCTAAAATTCTAGGCACTGTTGGTTGGGTTGTGTAATTTTACCATTCGGGTTGGCTTTCTTGATTTTAGGAAGTTTTTTTTTTATATCTCCCAAGGGAGGTCAACCAAGAAAGATTAATTGGTTGCACCAATTGGCGCACCAATTCTTGGCATAATACATAAAAATGTTAGTGCCACCCTTTTTAAATAATTAGAACAATGCTTTTATTATTTATTTATTTATTATTTTGTTGTCCTGTATATATATAACATGATTTTCTTACGACGTTAAGTGCGCACAGTTTTTCCTTTTTTTACATAATAAAAAAATGTACCCATTACCGTATCTCCTGATTCAGAAAAGGCGAAAATAAAAAAATCTCTGTCTGTCTGTCTGTGTCCACTCTACAGCCCAGACGGCTGAACTTATCGGGATGAAAATTCACATTTAAGCTTTTTACATAAATTGCGAGGGCCCAGATGATTTTGACGGATCCGGCAATCGGAAGTGACATTTACTTAGACAGTTTTTTTGGGTTGTTGCAAATAACATATAAAGTTTAGAACTTAGAAGAAATCTGTTAGTGCAAAAGAAATTCAAACAGAAAAAAAAACAACCCATAAAAATTAAAATTTTTCATGTAAATTATCTAATAGGAGATGGGTATGTGTATAAATTTGAAGAAAATCGGGCTAATTTTTATAAAATTTACATGGATACCACACGGGTCTCAGGGCCCTATCACTCCAACAAATTTACAAAAAAATTTTGTCAGTCAGTGATACACATGTGTTTAAAATTGGAAGAAATTCGAACTAATTTTTAAAAAATTTATATGGGCACCCTTCGGGCCTCCGGGCCCGATCACTCCAAAATTTTTACAAAAAGTGTTGTCTATCGGAGATACACGCGTATATAAAATTTGAAGGAAATCGGGTTAATATTTTTAAAAAAAATTTATGGGGCCCCAGGTTCGTGGGGGTCTCCAATTTTTTTACAAAACGTGTTGTCCATCAGAGATACACATGTGTATAAAATTTGAAGAAAATCGAGTAAAATTTTGTAAAATATTTGTATGGGAGCCCCCCGACCCCGTGGCCCGAGGGTCTCAAATTAATAGAAAGTGTTGTCTCCGGAAATACACATGTGTGATTGCTGTTTTCTATTTGTTGTGGACCATTTGGGTTTTTAAATTCTATATATTAACTTCGCCTGCCCGTGTGTTTGTGGCTGACTGGCTAGATGGCTGGCTGGCAAAATCTTGTGACTACTTTTTAACCCACTTTCTAAAAACAGATTTTATTCAAACTTTGCACACATGTGTATCTCCGATGACAACAGTTTCCATTAAAATTAGAAAGTGATCGGGCCCCAAGGTCGAGCACTAGGTACTTTTTAAAAAATTAGACCGATTTTCTTTATATTTTAAACACATAAGTATCTCCTTAAACACTGGTGGACCAAACTTTTTGTATAATTTTTGGAGTGACCGGGCCCTTAGGGCCCTAAGTACCATATACATTTTTTAAAAATTAGCCCGATTTTCATCAAATTTTCAACACATATGTATCTCCGATGACAACACTTCTTAATGAAATTTGGAAGTGATCGGGCCCTGATCGGACCGCTCCCATACAAATATTTTACAAAATTTATCCGATTTTCTTTAAATTTTGTACACATGTGTGTCTTCGATGGAAAACACTTTTTGTAAAAATTTGGAGCGATCGGCACATTGGGGACCCCAATATACAATTTTTAAATAGCGCTATATCGCATCAGATCACGGCAAAGTCTGAGCTCTGTGCTTTGTGTGCAGCGCTGTTTGCTGACGCTGCGTCATTTGGTGGATGATTTTGCCACAAAACGAGCACGCAGTGTGTGTGTGTGTGTGTATCCCCGATTAGAGAATTTACAAGAAAATTTTTATTTTTATGGGTTGTTTTTATTTTACTAAAAAGCAACAAACAAAAAACAAAATCTCCTAGAACTTTTACTGTGTCATAGGTGTCCCAACAGTACCGCATAAAGTAAATACTCAATGGAGTTAGAGAGCCGTAGAGATTTTGATGAGGACAGTGTTCTTGATCAGTGAATTGCTCCGATAAGGCTTAAAGCTCATTTTAAAATGATTCTGACTTTGAAGCGTAGGAGAAAGGGAACAACCCATTTGCAGAAGGGCAGCTCAATAACGGGGTAGTATGAAACAACAGTAATATTAATTTCTTGTCTCTGTTCTAATTTTGAACAGCTAAATTTAGAAAAGTGTGACTACGTCTTCAAATAAAACAATAATGGATGTTTGATTTGTAAATGGCAAGACAACAAAAATACACTAAAAGAACTATTACAACCGGTGGTTTGGTGGAGGGGTTATAACCAAATGGCTCTAACCACTACACTACTGACACTGAAGTAATCGTATACAGCACATTGAAATAATAACTTGGAAACTATTATATTAATAGTTTTTATAGGTTTTATATTAACAGTTTCAAAAATAACAATACACCACAGTAAAAATATGTATAATAATTAATCTTTTATCTAATTAATATAAAAATTAATCTAATCTAATTATTTAAATAAAAAAAATTGTGATTCCATGATTACTATACTTCACTGTGGGCGCCATGGCTCAGTGAATAAGTGCATGGCTTCTGAGCAGGAGTTTCATGGTTCAAATCCCAGTCATACCAAAAGTATTTCTCATTTCTCAAGCGAATTCTATGAAACTCGGTATGTAGGACTAAGATGCGACTATAAGACTTGTTCCTATGGATATTCTGGAATACGGTCATTAGGGACTGGAATTTCGGGAAATAAGTCATTTCTATATGAAATTAGGTTTGGGTGTCTTTGGGGTTCTTTTAATGGTCTTTTTTTTATGATTCTTTTGGGGGTTTTATGGGTCTTTTGATGGTGTTTTGGGGTCCCTTGAGGGTTTTTTTGCACCACAGCATCAAAGAAGTTTCACTTACACTGCGCGTTAAGGTTACACGCACTGATTTTTTTTAATACAACAGAGTGGAGTAAGCAGCACAAAAATAAATTCACTATGAATTTTAATTATTTACTATACTTCCTTTTACTATGTAGAAGAAATAATGGGAGGGACTGTATAATAAAAAGAAAACAATAACTGTTTTAACGGGATTCTCATATTATGTTAAAAGCTTTAAACTTACTTTTTTAGCTTGATGTATCATATGTTATTTGTAAATTTTACAATCACCTTCAATAATTTAAACAAGTAAAAAGAATATCTTTACAAGAAGTTTTATTTAAAACCTCTTAACAAGACGTTTTTACGATGTATACATTTCATAAATATTTATATATTTAATTTTAAAGTACGTAAGTAGTAAATACTTAGCATAATTATATATACTATAGAAAAAATTTATCATGTAATTGCATCTAACGCCTGCGTTTATTTACGAGTGGTTGCAGTTGACTTTATAACTGAAGAAAAAAAAACCATTTACCATACCTACGAAACTTTGAAATACCTTCTTCAATTGGTCCAAAATTAGTCATTTACCCGTTGGATTAAATCAGTGGTTCCTCTTTTTTTTTAATTCTCTATATTAACTTCGCGTGCTCGTGGCTGGCTGGCTGGTTTTCTTCAAATCTTATACGCAACACTTTTTATAAAAATTTTGGAGACCCCGGGCCCCAGGCCTCATACAAATTTTTTATAAAAATAAACCCGATTTTTTTCAAATTTTATACACATGTGTATCTCCGATGGGCAACACTTTTTGTACAAATTTTGGTCGTGTGGCCCCATACAAATTTTTACAAAACTTAACCAGATTTTCTTTAAATTTTAAATACATACATGTGTATCTCCGATGGAAAGCGCTTTTTGTAAAAATTTTGGAGACCCCGATCTCCGGGGTCGTAGGGCCCCATACAAATTTAAAAAAAAATATATCCCGATTTGCTTAAAATTTTATACACAAGTGTATAAAACAAATAAAACCCCAGGGCCAAAGGGCTTCCACATAAATTTCTTCAAATTATATTCGAGTTTGAATTTTTTGCACGCATGTGTATCTGCGATTAGAGAATTTAGAATAATTGTTTTTTAACGATTTGCGTGAAATTTAGACAGCTTGTCGGCACGAACCAATCATGTTTTCGCTAGAGAAGCGCTTCAAAATATTGAAAATTTATTTTCAATGTCAGTGTTGTGTAGCCGAAACCGTTCGAATTTTGAAACGAAATATGGGTTGTAAAAAAGCGCCAAGCGGAACACCTGTTGTGAAATTGGTGAAGAAAGTTCGTGAGAAAGGCTTGCTATTGGATAACATAAGTGGTCCTTGAGCTCGGTCGCACGCCCGAGAATATTGCGGCCGTGGCCCATATATACATCCACCAAGAGCGACAGTTTTGTTTGGATTTTAGAGTGGCGGCCCATTTCTCGTAGGTGGAAACGACGTTACCGTCAATGGCGACCATTACAGAGCGAGCTGACAACTTTTTATGGCCTCAAATCCACGCCATGACCTTTGGTTTGTATGGCATACAACCGAATAATCAGCCGTTTGGATATATAAATTGGCTTGCACGGAGAGGCGATTTGACGCCGATGGACTTTTTTCTATAGGGTACCGTTAAAATCGACGAAAAATCCAGAGACAATTCACAGCTTTTAAAACATAACATTGCGACTGTTATTGGCTAGATAACTGCCGATATGATCGAAAATATTTTTGAAAACTGGACTCAAAGGATGGCTTACTATAAATTAATTTTGAGCGGATTTTGTGATATTTTCTTAGAAGCTTTCTTCCATTATGCAATTCCGGTAACGTAGTGGGTTTCCTTTAAAGTTGTATAGCAAATTCCCACCACTGCCTCCATTTACGGATTGCTTTCTCCAACCCAAGTGTCGGAGCACTGAAGAAATTGCAGAAATTCCTAAATTATTGGACATTTTTCGATGAAGTGCAACACACCTTTTCGCTCTCTGATATCGCAGAGTTAGCATATAATTGAAAGCTCTGGGCGGAGTGCAATTAAACTAAGTTTTTAAAGTTCACCTATTACGTTGGCTTATTTTGTCTACCGAGTAACTACTCAAAAAATACGTCCTTTCATTTACATAATTGTTATGATTGCTACAGCATACTCTGTGTTGGGATGTCTGCCCTTCACTTAAAAGTTCGTAATAATTTTGCCACCAGATTTTTTAAGAAAGGCTCGAGTGGACATATTTAACCTCGTAACGTTGCATTTGTAAAAGGACCAATTTCGGAATTCTCTCTTGCCGCATCATTGACTTTAAGATAATAATCCAGATGGCATAATCCAGGCATTACAGCCGGAATTTTGGTACCACTGAGCTCCACCCATAACGTTATCCGTTATGTAATTTATGTACAGAACGCAACCTTGTTTAACATCCATGGATACTTCAAAATATTACCTTTAAAGGCACATGCTTTATTATGTAAAAGGTCCTTAAAATGCTCTCCTTGGATATTTTTTTGAAATGTGTAACAAGACAAATTATTTGGACCATAAGCAACCAATACACATAACAAAAGATTTTGTATCAGTAAAAAATCCGTATTGAAAAGGTTAAGACACTCAACAAACATCTTTCTTTTTATTTATATCATAATGTATGTAAATTAAATATTCAATACAATACAGAGCGTATTATTTATTTCTGAATTATCCATTTTTTAATTAAGTCAATAAAAATTTAAATTCATGTTACATATTTATTTCTTGTTGAAAAAGTAAAGAACATCAATTTATGTGGTGAACATCCAAACGGATTTTTATTCAAATACAAATTCTATAAACATATGTATATAGAATTTGTATATATGGGCGCATTAATTCATGTATAGGTAGGTTTTAAGCTACTTAATAGAAAAATTCCTTCGCCTTTATTATAGGTTATAATATTCGGTAGCCAACAATTTGTTGTGGGATCCGATGCGGTTTCCTTGTTTCAAAAAATATAGGTTATTATTTTAGCTACCTACTTAATTTGAGAAAGCCCTCCGGACACCATGGCATGACAGCACAGGACATTCCTTCAAAGATGAAGACCCAAGATTAGATACTCGTTGAAATATATCTTTGTAATCATGACAATAAATTTGATCGCTATCGGGGAAACTGAAACCGTTTTCGTTATGATGATTTCTAGATCACATCAGTTGTTTCTCACACTGTGTGAGAAACACCGATGTGATCGTCTTTATTACTCCATCCTGAATACGGATGTTTCTATATTGCTATGTGTAGATACATGGAGCTTAGGTAGATATGTCTTGGGTGGCGGAATAACATTCCAATTAAATCCAATTTTAGGACGGCTCTTGAAGGTTCACATGCAATTTTATATAAACAGTGTGTATTTTAGATACACAGAGTGGTACCTCCTACACTGTGCCTTTTGAAAATTCTTTTGTCATTCATGAATACAGGAAGAAACGCCAAATTTAGTATTTAACTTTTAAATTAAGAAAAATCGCGTTTGAAGTAAAACAAAAATGAAGAAACGTACAACTTTTTTTTATCTACCATACAAAAATTTCAAAATTATATGAAACTTGAACCTAAAGGTTCATTATATTATAACTGTATACTTAATTATTTAGTTTTTTAGGCAAATGTAGTTTTTATTTTCCTGTTTATATTTGTGTTACATATTTTGGTTTTAATTACTTTACATATTAGCAATTTACATAATGTCATTGTATACTTTTAGTGTAAATATTATGAGAAAATTGCGGAATTTAGTAATTCGTAGGTGTTTAGGATATATTTCTTTCAATACAATTTTTTTGTATTGCTTTTCATAAAGTTTTTCTAAGATGTCATATTTGAGGAGTTTCTCAGCTATTTGCCAATAGCACTGTTGAAGTTCTTTACAAGCAATTACAATTTTCATACTTTTAAAAGCATAAACTAATTACACGATTTTTTTGTATTATGGGATATAAAACCCTTACCTTTTTTATTATTAGCGTACGCTTCAAGTGCATTTACAACCTTAAAATGGCTAGACACAATATGGGCTTGGTAATCTATATATATAAAATATAGAATTTATTTGTATATTTGTGCCTAACTAGCTCTGGAACGCCTTGACCAATTTCAACCAAACTTGGTATACATATTAGTTACTATCTGGAATCAAACATAGGTGGTGGGGGTAGCAAGTTTTTTGGTTGTGGGAGGCTGTTGCCCCCCCTACCACAGGCAAAAAACCCGCTACCCCCTCTGCTACAGTTTTCGGTATCACCGTGATGAATAGTGTTGGTAGTACGCTCCTATCGATGAGTTATGTATCGCCGCAGGGGGGTGGGTGACCGATATTAGTGTTGATGCTATGGTTTTCGGGGTCGCTGAGTTGAATGGTGATGGTAAGACAGCTCTATGGTGTTGAGGTCTATACTATTGGTGGGGGGGGGGGGCACCGATATTAGTGTCGATTCTATGGTTTTCGGGGTTGCTGAGTTGAATGGTGATGGTAAGACTGCTCTAGAGGGATTGGGACGATAATGGTGGTGGGGGGGGGGGGGGTGACCGATATTAGTGTTGATTCTATGGTTTTCTGGGTCGTTGAGTTGAATGGTGATGTTAAGACTGCTCTAGGGGGATGGGGTAAATAACTGAAGGGGGGATGGGGTTGACCGATATTAGTGTTGATTCTATGGTTTTCTGGGTCATTGAGTGTAATGGTGATGTTAAGACTGTTCTAGGGGGTGGGGTCTGTAACTTAAGGGGGGATGGGGTTGACCGATATAAGTGTTGATTCTATGGTTTTCTTTCGAGGTCGCTGAGTTGAATGGTGATGGTAAGACTGCTCTAGAGGGATTGCGACGATAATGGTGGAGGGGGGGGGGTGACCGATATTAGTGTTGATTCTATGGTTTTCTGGGTCGTTGAGTTGAATGGTGATGTTAAGACTGCTCTAGGGGGATGGGGTAAATAACTGAAGGGGGGATGGGGTTGACCGATATTAGTGTTGATTCTATGGTTTTCGAGGTCGCTGAGTTGAATGGTGATGGTAAGACTGCCGGACTACACGGAGAGCACTCATTTCGACGGATCTACCTTTTGAATTTAAGAGATTGCAATTTCCAGTAAAACTTTCGCTTTCGATGACGATCAATAAGTCAGTTTATTAAGTATTGCGGAGTAAAGGGTGGAGTTGAAAGAGTTTAAAAACACAGATTCTTGACTATACATATTGATTACTTTATACATACACTCAACCGTACATGTGAGGACAAAGGCTGTTTTCCAACTTCTCGGGAATAGTCCAGAAGAAAAGGATAGATGGAAAAGCTTACGCAATGGTAATGCCAGCTTGGAGGAACACCTCTTCAGAAATAATGGGGAAATACCATCTGGTCCAGTGGATTTGTGAGTCGTTTGAAACTCTAGAAACTGCACGAGTACGAATGAAGATCTGTCCTATAGAGTGTTCAATACTCTGAGGTGCAGGCGGTAGCAATGCGCAATCTGGAATCGTGGAGCTAGCTGCAAAGTACGCAGCAAACAGATTGGCATTTTCTATAGATCTGACAACTGGAATTTCTTTGAAACGACGACAAGGCTGTACTTTTGATTCTTTTTTACGAAATACCAAAAATGTACCACTTTGGGACATTGTAGTATTTTTTGGCTCAATTTTTGGTCGTAGGCGAATTTGACTCGCCAAAAATGCGCATTACAATCATTTCTGGCTCGTTTAAAATTTGTTCGGTTTTCCTCACTAGGGTTTGCTTTGTAAAATCGGAAACATACCTCTATAATTCTAGAAGCCACTTTACAGCTCAAGTCATACCATCCATCCTCCATTGGTTTGACAGACGTATTCCTGGAGGTGATAAAAGCTCTCATACCAATAAGGATTTTGTTTGTGATTGCATCAGTGGCGGCATCCACGATGATATCGCGAAATAATAGCGACCAGTTAATGCTCCCATAGAAGATGTTAAGGCCGTCCCAATTGGCTTTCTCGTATTGCCATACTATTTTTTTGGGAGTTTTTTCACTAACTGCGTGGTTTATTAACGAGAAATTAGCTGATACGATACAATGGTATGACGTTTTTTTTTCTAGTGCTTATTTCGTGAATGGTAACACTTAGCTCATGTCTGATTTGACAGATAATTAGTTGTATCCTTCCGCTGAACGAATATGGTTGTGTATACGCTTCATTTCGCTTCGCTGAGTGGGCCTGCGATCGACTTACAGAAGATGCCGATTTTGCCAAAAAAATCATCTTTTCGGATGAAGCTTATTTTGATCTTGGCGGGTATGTAAACAAGCAAAATTGTCGCATTTGGGGCACAGAAAACCCGCACGCATACATTGAAAAGCCGGTACAACCAAAACGAGTCACTGTTTGGTGCGGATTTTGGTCTAGAGGCATAATTGGGCCATTTTTCTTCGAAAATGAGCAAGGAGTGGCCGTTACAGTCGCTGGCGATCGTTACCGGGCCATGTTGAACGAATTTTTGTTCACAAAAATTGAAGAGGAGGATATTGGCAACATTTGGTTTCAACAGGATGGCGCTACGTGCCACACAGCCGAAGCTACACTCGATGTTTTGCGCCCTGTTTTTGAAGATCGCATTATCAGCCGCAGAGCTGATGTCGTTTGGCCACCTCGGAGCTGCGATTTGACACCGTTGGACTATTATTTGTGGGGTGCCCTAAAAGACGCCGACAAGCCAGAGACAATTGACGCTTTAAAGGACAATATTCGTGAAGCCATTGGTGAAATACAGCTGCACACAATCGATAATGTGCTTAAAAATTGGACCGATCGTGTAGGCTACTGCATGGCCAGCCGAGGCAGCCATTTGAATGAAATTATTTTCCATTGTTAACCGGAAGGATTGTACTTTTAAATAAGAAAAGAAATTTCAGAAAATATTCAGTTCATTTCATTTCATTCATTTCAGTTAATTTTTTATAGCATTTTCAAAAAAAAAAGTTATTTGGCGGACCCTTTACATTAAAGGAGTAATTATCAGGACGAGAGGTAAGGAACAAGTCAAGGGTGTTTGCGGAATTATTTGCAATGTCAGGTATTCTTGTAGGCTTATTTACACGCTGAGTAAGGTGATAAAACTCAGCGAATATCTCAACACACCTAAGTTAGGGCTTATTTGCAAAGTAAATTAATGCTGCTGAGTTGAAATCGCGCTGTGTTAGTTTGCCTTTTGTTTCAATAGGGAGTTGATTCCAAAGTCGGACAGCATGAACGAAGAACTGAAGATCGGCAGTTGAAAGTCGGTAGCAAAATGTTCAAAGTTCATATTGATTGAGCTAGCACGATTTTTTCATGTGCTTTGTTGATAATATTTTAAATAACGTGACTGTCGTCCTGTATCTTAGCAAATTTTGGAGACTACATCCGAATATAAATTAGGTGTAACTGGAAATGTGTTCACCCCTTCCGATATTAAAAACAAATCGAGCAACCGAGCTTGCTGCAACATTAAGCTTATGGAATGATGCTCTGTCCATGTCCGCAAAAATCTCACAACCGTACATGATGAAGGGAAGAATAAGGGATTTCGCTACAATTAGCTTTACTCTTACTGGCAAAGACTGGAGCACCTATCGATTAACACCGAAGAGACCCATACATTTTTGAGATGATGTGATTAATGTGGTCATTCCATGAAAGCGTTCTGTTGATGTAAACGCCTAGATTTTAAACTACCGTAATTTGCTCTATTCTTTTATTGTCCAGAATTAAGTCAGGAAAAGATGAAGTGTCGATAAGGTCCTTGTGTATAGTGACGGCCTTCGTTTTGCTAGCGTTAAGTAGGAGTTTGTTTTGATGAGACCAAAATAGAATTGATTGGAGGTCTTCATTGACTCTTGCCACCGTATTCTCTACTAGGCCAACAGGAGAGGAGAAATACAGCTACACATCATCTGCGTATAAATGATACCTATAATTTTCAATTACTGTAGGGAGGTCATTAATAAGCAGCTAAAATAGAATTGGACCCAGTACTGATCCTTGAGGTACGCCTTGTGAGAGCTGTCTAAAAGTAGACATTTGAGAATTATAATAGACCGCCTGTAATCGATTGGTCAAATAGCTCAAAATAAGTTTATTGGTGGTCAGGGGGAAAAAAAAGTCCGCGCCGAGGAAAAAATTATGGCACCAAGTTATACCCAGGCAGATTAAATTCCGATGCATCAGAATTATCAAATACCTGAGATCTACTCAGTGCCAGAATTGCTGGCCTGTGGACATCTACATAATTAAACACAGCGAAAGAATTCGTTCTCAGCCCACGTGTTGCTGAGATCCACTCTGAAATCAAACATAACTACATTTTTGAGAATTGAGAAGAGTATGTCAAAATGGATTATTAACACAAATTGTCGCCAGTGTTATGCCTTCACGACAAAATGAGTCAATTCACCAGAAGAAACAAACACTCACAATCCGTTATTATAATTGCTACAGGATTAGATCATCAACAAGCTTCCGCATGAAAAACAATTATGTTTCACCAAGGATGGGGCGCTGTTGAGGATGGCGCACACGGACACACAAACTGCTCTTTGCACTTATTGATCGGCCGATCACGCGAAGCGTTGATATTTTGCATGCATAAACACACAACACGACACAGTTGGTTCTTTTTATATTTTGCGTGTGCTGGAGAGCAGCACGACCGTGCACAGCGGCGATTGGGAGACAACAACTGATGGTATCCATCATCAGCAGCAGCAGCTTTTCACACAACCATAGTGATTGTTTCCTACGCTTTAACCTACCCTAGAGGTTAGGAATTATTCACACTAGTGTGTTAGCATAGAAAATACCTATGTTATTCACTGCAGTCACAGCGAACATACATTCCCAGAGTAATTTTGCATTGCGCATAAAGTGCTTATCGTACGTCCACTTTTCTCACTCATTATCTAATATCCTATTTACTACGCCAAGAAAATGTAAATATCTGTGGAATTGATAGTACAAAAAAATCAAATTTGAGAGATTTGCACTACTATCTAAAAAAATTCGTTCCATGTAGACAATTTAATTCTGCGTTATTCAAGATATTATTTTTGCTATCTCCTATTTCAGAGGTTATTTCAGAGGTATTCCCATTTTATTAAGGTACCACACCTGAAACATTCGCTATATCTCTATATATATAAAAGTGAAACTTTGTATGTATGTATGTATGTATGTATGTATGTATGTATGTATGTCCGGTATGGACTGTCAAACCCTTCAACCGATCGCGTCCTAACTTTGCATATAGGTTTTCTACCATAATAGGCACTTAATAGGCATATTTTGAAAGTGGTCAGACTCCTAGGTCAAGGGTTCACCATACCAATTTTTTTATTGTTTTTACAAATTGCATGTTTTTATGAATCGATCGCGTTCAAACTTTGCATAGGGATTTTATACCATAATGAACACATAATAGGAATATTTTGAAAGTGGTCAGACTCCTGAGTCAAAGGGTCTCGAAAAGAATTTTTTTTATTGTTTCTACAAATTGCATGTTTTTATGAACCAATCGCGATCAAACTTATTCTATAGTTTTCTGGGCTGGTGAGGTGGTCAGTTCGTGGGTTGGTCAGTTGGTGCGAGTTCAGTAGGTGGGGGTGGTCATCTGAGGTCAGAGGTCCGTGTGCTGAGGGTCAGTGGGCGAGGGGACAGTGGGAAGGAGGTCAGTGGGAGGGTGTTAACTTGGTGGGGGTCAGTGGGATGGGGCAGCCGGGAAACGCCGGGTATTTCCGCTAGTAATAAATAAAGCAGTAATAAATTAATTTTTTTTTCGGTTTTATTTTTACAAATGAAAATTATCTCTCCACCCTGGGCCCTGATAACTTCCAGATTTTAATAGAAGTATTGTCAAGTTTGAATAAAATCGGGCTTTAAAAAGTGAGTTAAAAATTGTTCACAAAATTTGGCGACAAGCCACAAGCCACGACAACACGCGGAGGCGAAGTTAATATAGAGAATAAATCTTTCTGCAGAATTCCAAAAACTAAATTTTATGCAGAATTCTTCCTTTAATGAATTTGCATAAAAAAACAAATTATGAAAAGGATGTGAATGTAAAAATCCTAATGAATTTTGTCGTTTTTTTTTACATTTTTGATTTAATTTTTTTTTGTATTTTTTGTGTAAATGTTATTCTATATTATAATTTATTATGTCTTAGTATTCAATTCTAAGTAATTTGCTTACACAAAATATATCTGTAATTGTTTTTAGATAGAGCTCTTTTAAGAAAATGATTTATTCAAAAAATTTCATAAAAATAAAAATAAAATACCGTTGTCTTTTTTCCCCAACTCCTACATGTAGGGAACTTTCTAAAAAAGGCTACTAACTATTACATACACTATATATTTATAAGTATCATTTCTATGTGAATTAGTTAGAACTTTATATGGAACCATGCTTTTTAAATTCTCTAAATTAACTTCGCGTGCCCGTGTGTTTGTCTGTTTGTCGTGGAATCTTGCATTCAATTTCTAACCCACTTGCCAAAGCCCGATTTTATTAAAACACACATGTGTTTTTCCGGTGACAACACTTTCTATTAAAATTTGGTAGTGTTCGGGCCCCGGGATCGGGGGGTTCCCATACAATTTTTTTTGAAAAATTCACTCGATTTTCTCGAATTGTGTATCTCCGATGCACAACACTTTTTCTAAACATTTGGGAGTGTTCGGGCCCGGGTTCTGGGGCTTAATTTTTAAGTGTTGTTTTTTTCCTGTAAAGTGTTAAAGTGACCTATGACATCCGACAGAGTTTTGTTAAAGAAGAAATGTCTTCTTGACTTTATTACCTACGCCTTTACCTCTGTCAAAGTGCTATTGAGCTATTGATTATTTTTATCTGACTGTCAATAAACTTTATTTGAACTGACTAAATGTCTACAAAAGGTGTATCATCATCATATTTGGCTTTACAACCGTGGTCAAGTCCTGGCCTCCCGACAGTGTACACAATTCCAATTCTGTTATGTCCCCGACACTCTTTCTCATTTTTATTAATGATCTCTTATCTGTGACTTCTAATTCAATTCAATCTTTCGCTGACGACAACACTCTCAGCTTCTCATATTAGTTTGAGGAACGTCCCTCCACTTCTCATGTCGAACTCAAACATCCACATATGTTTAGCACGTTAAATTCTGACCTAGACAGCAAAACAAAATGGGGAGAAAACAATCTAACAGAATTTAACGCTTCCAAAGCCCAATGCTGTGAAAATCTCACAATTTTCGGTATGTGCGTTAACGACAAGCTTTGTTGGAATGACCACATATTTATCGTCACCAAAAATGCTGCGAAATGTTTATATTTTCTAACCCGCTGCAAGAAATATTTCACTCCCTCTGATCTGGCTACTATCTACAAGGCTTTTATTCGCCCTAAACAATAAACAATTGTAATATTTGGTCTGGTGCGCCTAAAACCACCTTGAATCAGCTAGATAGAATACAACAACGTGCGATAAAACTTGACGAATTCATTACATTCCCTTAAACACCACAGGAACGTCTCTTGCTTGCCACTATTTTATCGCTTCTTCCACCAGCGGTGCTCAAGAGAAATAGCCAGTTGCATTCCACCTCTCCTTGAATTCAACCGCAATACTCGTGGCGCTCAAATTGCTCATCGGTTTACCCTTAAACCCATTTTCGGACATACAGTTAAGTTCAGGGATTCGTTCTTAATTCGCTCTGCCAAGCTCTGGCATCGGACCCCCTGCTCAGAATTCCAGTGCACTAAATACTAGAGTCAAGGCGCCCACCGCCCACTTGCTATAGTATTGATTCCTTTCAAAATGTACAAAAGCGTTTAACTAGATGTAGTATTCGTTCTATTTTTCCCTAATAAATCTGTTTTGTATTCTTGTTGTACGAGCAAAACTATCTATACGTTATTGAAATCCTTAGTTTAGTAAAGGAAATCACCAATAATGTGATAGTGTGAATTTGTGAATTTGTGATTTTGTTTGGTGTAGGTACGACATAAAGCTTTTTTCGACAAACATATTGTTTGCATAATAAGCATTCATAAAAACACATAAATTAATTTATGCAGCCTACACGAAATGATCTACGCGCATCAGAAGAAAGTTTAAAGTTTTAAAATACAAGCTGAAATTGATGTAATTTATCGATGCTTAAGTCATATTACTAGAAGCGCAGTTTATGAAATCGGTAACTGCTATCCGCGAACCGCGAAGAATAATGCAAATTGAAACACAAACAGTGTAATCAAATTATTACAACCAATGGAGCTAAAGATCAATACAATAATATACTTCTATGTTCGTTTGTTAAAACTTCATAAATGTATATTTAAGATAACTCCGCTAATTGGTACAATAAACATGTTCACTAATCGCGCCAAAGATTCGTTTGGTTTGCGTTCAACGGTAGAGTAGGCGGTCAAAGTTGTGTGATCCTTCATTCTCACCTTAATTTCACATCGTTTCAGATGTTTGTAGAACAATAACAAATTGTAAATACCAACATGGCGGTGTTAAATAAATAAATTCTCTTTTAACTGTGCATAGATCATACCATACATGTGCTTAAGGAAATACATTCATAGTTAGACTATAAGACTAGGACCCTTATCAACAACAATTATGTATTAAATTATTTTTGATGTGCAATCAGTACTTCAGAGTAAGTATGGCGTAAGTACATTACCTTTAAAACAAAGAAGTCTCTTCAATAAAAAATGCTTAGTCATATACCTATGATGATTAGCCACGCACAGAGTGGATCTTAAAGCCATTTAAGAAAAAGTTTTTAAGGAGAGGGAGGGAGCGTTTTTTGCGTTCCACATGAAAAGGGGAGACACGTTCTTCTTAATTATATCGGAAGCTGAGAGTGCTATTGTTAGCGAAAGAGTGAATTGGATTAAATTTAGTACCCAAGGAATTATTATTAAAAAAAACAACCCATAAAATGAAAAATTTTCGTTTAAATTCTCTAATCGGGAAATAGATATAGTGCAGTTTGAATAAAATCGGGTAAATTTTTAAAAAATTTTGTTAGAGAGCCCCCGACCCCGGGGCCATTTCACTTCCAAATTTTTACAATGTGTTGTCCATCAGAGATACACATGCATATAAAATTTGAAGAAAATCGGGTACTTTTTTCATATTTGTATGGGTGCCCCCTGACCTCTGGGCCCGATTACCTGGGCACGATTACTTCAAAATTTTTACAAAAAGTGTTGTGCATTGGAGATACACATGCATATAAGCAGCATCCCCCCGACCCCGAGGGCCGAGGTGCCCCAAATTTTAATAGAAATTATTGTCATGGGAGATATACAAATTTAAAATAAAAATTACCCGACTTTTTTCAAATATTACACACATGTGTATACCCAATAAACAATACTTTTTCTAAAATTTGGTAGTGATCGGGCCCCGGGTTCGGCCGCAAGGCCCTTATACATTTTTTTGAATACCATATTGTGCCATCAGATACCTTCGTACTTTAATGACTGTGTGCGGTGTGTGGTACGCAGTCGGCTGCGTTGCTTGGTGGATTTTGATTGAAAAATCTATTCTGCCTGTTCATGGAAGCACTACGAGTTTGCGCCGCCATATTTTTAAATCGGCACTTACACGGTTATTAATAATGTCATTATTTCTAATAATGAACGAAAACAGAAAATTTCGGTTTCACATCATTTCTCAATCATTATTAATGCCATTTCACAAAGTTTCCATGAATGTGCGTAATCGATAATGAACATTACATTTCATCTTGAAGTAATATGTATGTATTTTGTTTACTAATGTCTTTTTCCAATTGCACAAACCGTATCCGAAACCATACCCATAGGTTAGCTTTCAAAGTGACAGAGTTTTTGAGGTAAACGAGGTGAGTGCCCGATGTACCCGATTGCCGACGGGTAGCAAAGTAACATTATCGGTTACAAAACAAAGGTACATAAAATCAAATCGTACTCCGGGCACAGTTCGCAAATGCAACGTTAAACTAAAACCACTAAGGAGAATCTTAGCTCACCCACAAATGAACCCAGCAAATGAAACGAGACATAAATGTTTTATGCTTAATTCAACTTATTATTTACTGAATTGTATTTTTATTGATGTCGTTTTTGTTGTCGGTATCAACTTACAGATAGAACAACAAGTTTTCACAATATTCTGTCATTTGGCGTTTTCATAAATTAGTTCAGAGCAGTCAAAGAGTTCCCAAGAAAAATGCTCGTGTTTCTTATTTGCTCAGAGTATGAGCGTGCTCAGAATAAAATGATCTGAGCATTTTCAAATTTGACATCTGATGTCAAATGTCTCTTTCGATGATTTTCCCCTACAACAAAAAAAATGACACAGGATCGAGGGGCTCCCATATCAATTTCTGCGATTAGAGAATTTAGATGAAAAATTTTAATTTTTATGGGTTGTTTTTTTAATAAAAATATTAATATTCGGCGCGACAGACCATTGTGGTCCAAGGCCTAGCTTCTCGCGACCATTTGTGTTGCGCATCTATATTTTTGGACACAAATGGAAAAGACCTACATTTTAAGGCCGGATCCGAACGGCGAATTGAGAAGCTTTTCGTGACAAGTTATTACTCTCGGAACGTTTATCACCCATTCGCGAGAGGTGGGACACAGTGAAGAATACTTTTTGGTGTTACTGGGATTCGAACCACGAACCTCCTGCCACCGGTCATGAGTGCAAAATTCGAACAAAATCGGGCTTTGGGAAGTGGGTTAAAAATTGATCACAAGATCTGACCAGCCAGCCAGCCAGTCCGCCAGCCACGGGCACGCGATGTTAATAGAGAGAATTTAAAAAATAAAAGAATATTTGGGGCGACAGAGACCAGTTGCGGTGCAAGGCCTAGTCTAGCTTTTCGCGACCATTTGTGTTGTGCGATTGGTATATTTTTGCACACAAATGGAAGTCGATCTGCAATTCAATGGTATATCCATATATCCGAACGACGATAGATATTATATTATGTATATTATTTCCGAATTCAAATCTTTTATAAAATAATTGCAAGGAAAAACCTTCAATAAAAATAAAACCCTTATATTCTTAAAATTCCTCATCACATCACATACAATAAAATAAGTAATTATATAAGAGAATTTCAATGTTCACAACCTCTATCATTGATAGGAGTGAATAAGAAAAAGTAAATGCTTAAACTTGCGTTTTATCAAGTATAAGCTTGTAAGCAAGTGAATAAAATTTAAGTACTTACTTGGTGGATCAGTGGATACTTAACGTTTAAGTAATTACTTTTTTTATAAGCAAACACTTAAAAATTTCCCAGTATTCACTTAAACTGAATAAAAAAATTAAACTCTTTTACTTCTTCCATAAATACTTGATGATTTACAAGGTTTTGATCAGAATGGCAGGAATTATTAATGTTCGTAAAACTAAAAACTACCGTGAACGCCGGGAAATAGATCGAACCAAAAGTAAACAACTTTTGAGGTTTGATACTGAAAACGTAAAGTTTATAGCGGATTATTTTTTGGTTGAACATTTCGAGAGTAGAGGTGGAGGGCATATCAAAAAATGACAATTTTTTTACTCTACCTAAGTGACCCAGGATATCAAAGTGGTGTTGCTGAGAACATGGGAGTAGATAGAACTACCGTTTGTAAGAACATTTCGTATGTCACCGAGGAAATTATTAAAAAATCCCACGAATGGATAAAATTTCCTAGAACACAAGGAGATTTCGAGGAAGCTGCGGCAAAATGACAAACGCGATTCAAAATTCCGACAGTTATTAAAGCATTGGATTGTACGCATGTCGAAATATTGAAACCGAAACATTTTGGTGACAATTATATCAACAGAAAAGGATACCCATAAACATACAATCAACTTGCGATGCGGATGAAAAATTTACCAGCCTTGACGTCCAGTGGCCAGGAAGTACTTATGATAGTAGGATTTGGAAGCGCAGTGAAGTTTATCAAAAACTAGCGAGACTCAAAGGGTCTGCTTCTTTACTAGGAGACAGTGGATATGGATTAACACCATGGTTGTTTACTCCGTATAAGAAGCCTTCCCGAGAGGAAGAAGTAAACTTCAACAAAACACATTCGAAAGAAAGGGTGATAATAGAGAGGTGTTTTGGTCAAATAAAGAAAAGATTTCCCAAGAGAATTAAATTGGCAGAAGTACTACCTTATGCATAAGTAAAAACTTATAGGTATATGAAGGTATTACTTAAAAATTTCCATTTTAATACTTGTAAGTAAAAGGTAGTTATTGTTCACATCAAAATAAGAGAAAACTTATACTTAAAAGTATTACCTTTTAATTAAAAGGTAACTCTTATAAGTACTTACTTTTTTTTATTCACTTTATTCGTAACTTTTATGCTACTAGCTGACCCGACAGACGTTGTCCTGTCCCACTTTCAATAAATTTGTTTGTAATCGT